>VZTG01008314.1:35764-84426 GCA_013397845.1 Melanocharis versteri | reverse complement strand
ATCTACTTAGGTATCATCTATAAATAATATACTTATTTAGATGCATATTTATTAACATTTTATATATCACAAACTTAGATATCATATATAAATTATATACTTATTTCTATGTATATTTTTTCAAGTCTTCACTGAGATTTTTCTCTATGAGCAGGCTCAAAAAAATTAAATTTGATAATTGAAATTAAAAATTAAATTGCAATTAAAAATTAAACCATATTTATTCAAATATTTATATATCATCTACTTAGATATCATATATAAATAATATACTTATTTAGATGCATATTTATTAACATTTAATATATCGTATACTTAGATATCATACATAAATTATATACTTCTTTATATGTATATTTATTCAAATTGTCAGTGATATTTTTCACTACAGGCAGGCTGAAAAAGAATTAAAATTGAGAATTGAAATTAAAAATTGAAATTAAAAATTTAATTTAAAAATTAAATTTAAAAATTAAATTAAAAAAAACCCACCCTAAAATCTTCTAAGAATTTTGGTGCCACTACAACCCTGAGAACGTTTCTTGCTGCATTCCTCACTAGCTAAAGAAAATAACACCTTCCAAGATATCAAAGAGATGGTGAAATCCTGCCAGAGCCTGCTCTGCTGCTGTTCCTTTTCTCAATAAAAGGTCATTTTGCCAAGGGAATAATTTCTCTCCTAAAATTCCACTTTTTTTGAAATTATAAACCCTCCCAAGGAGCGAAGGCTTGTTTGAATCTCGTTGTCTCACACTTCACCCCCTCAGAATTAAAAAAAGCCACGGTTTTGTTATCAAAGTGTTTGGATTTTAACGCAGTTCCCTCCTTTTCTGCACCAGAGAGAAAAGAGTGAGCGATCTGGGATTTAAGGGCAGAAAAGAGTGAAAAAACGGGATTTTCCCGGGTGAAACGTCACAAACACACTCAGGTGACTTCTGAGGCTCATCCAGCACCTCCAACACCCGTGGGAGATAAGAGGGGAAGAAAAGAGAAAATAAGAATTTAACAAGTTCCAGTTGGTTAAAAGATACTGTTCAAATATTCAAACAGAAAACAATGCTCCTTAGGAGACAAAGCAAATGATGGTGATTTCCCCAGGCTGGTTAATTACATGTGTGTGAGACACCAAAATGAAGTTTTAATTAAAGCTATGAGGCAGATGATGATAGTCATTGATAGAAATTGATAATTAAATAATGCTGTAATTATTATTAATTGCTTCCCTGACTGTCCTTCTCCATCTGATCATTTTACTGAACTCTGCAGAATCTTTTTTTCCTCTGTGCCACATTGGGCTGGGTCTCCATCGAGGCCATTTCATTTTCTGTCATCTGTGTTACCAAGTCCCTTTTGTGCTTTACCGTGTTCTCGACCAAGGACCCAACTCATTAGAGCAGAAATATGCAAAACAACCCTTTCTAATTAGCCTTTAGAGGAAATACATGGAGGCCTTTCCCTCAGAGCTTCCGTGGTTTGAGAACGATCTAAACCAATTCTGTTTGAGNAACTTTCGAAAGCGGACCCATTGTTTTGGGGTAACTTCCAAAAGCGGGGGGGCGACTAGCCAAAGAGGTAAGAGAACAATGCCCATTATTTTGGGGTAACACTGCAGGGTTTGGGCACGGAACATTCCTTCTCGCTCCAGTGCAGCCCTTCCCACCCTGGCAGCAAGGAACAGCACCAGAACAACCTGTTCAGCTTGCACACCTGCAGACACTTGGCAGACATCCCACCTCTGGCCTGGCCAGGACTCCTGTGCCCTTGTCCCCTTAGCAGCTTTTAGGGTCTTTCAGTCTCTGTCCTCGTTGATGATCGTGAGACAGATGAGGGATCTTCGGACCGTCTCTTACACACAGCAAATCTGGGAAATCCACCCCAGAGCCCCTCCACCCTCACAGGCAACAATTTCTACCCAATATCCCGAGTTCCCATTACCTCACCCATGATTTAGGCAATCCGAAGAGCAATTAAAAAGATTTGATAGGCAGCGAAATATTGCAAATGGAAGATAATGCTTTTATCTTCGTTTCTGAGTCTTCGTTTCTGAGTGCATTTTCACCACAAATGGAAAGGGATACATTTCCATTCATGGAATAATAAATCTTTGAAATCTCCCTTTAATTTATTTTCCCAGAGTTAAAAACATGACTGCAGCTGAGACGCGACTTTAAATTTGAGAAGTGCAAATAACAAAAGGGAAAGGATTCCTTTGCAGGCCCTTTCCGACCGTGCCAGGTGTTCTCACTTCAGCAAACTGTTCTGAGAACTCCACAGAACAAATGTTTGCCACTGTTCACTGCACGCCCTGACGATGCAGACATCCAGCACGACAAGAATCCGGGTGAAAGTCAGGCACCACGGAATATTCATGAGCTAAACTCTGCATTTATTAAAGAAATCAGAGTTCTGGGGGTTGTTTGGGCTGTTCTCTCCTGGGTGGGGGAAGAGTGTGGCTTGTGCTGAGAGCTGGTCACGTGAATGGTGTGAGTAGATAAGAAGATTAAAAGTTTGCTTACTAAAACTATTAAAAATCATATTAAAAAAAAACCCCAACAATAAAAATCACCTGACAAATATAAGCACCAAGGAGAGGAATCAGAAGAGTGAGTGATGCAAATCATTTCTTTCAAAGAAAAATGTGCCTTTCTTAAAGTGAGACGTTTCTGCCCCGTAAATCAGCTGAGGATTGGCAGCTAAAGCCTGGTTTAGTGGCAAGTTTACACAACAGCCACTGTTCATGGCTCGGCAGGAATGAACTGAGCTCAGCAGAACTTTCTGAGGGACTCAGTCAAACCCAACATCTGCTACTAAGTATTTTAAGACAGGTGGAGTTGAAAAATAAAAGCAAAATAATCACAACAACCTTGAGACATTTGAGGGATTTATTTGAGGGATTTCTCAGAGCTCCAGCACAGCACAAAAAGCACTTTCAGGTCAAAGTTACAGCCCAAATTTAGTCCCCCAAAGAGGAGCCAAGGGATTGGCACTAAATTGGTCCCTGCTTAGGTAAAGTGGCTGCAGAGCAGTGATTGTGAGAAGGAATGGAATTTGTTGATATTCATCTCTCCCTCTCTGTGCCCCTTCTTTTCCTGCTTTCTATCTCTCCCCAGCTAATTCTGTCTCAGCCAGCCTGGCAGAGCTGATCAATTTTTGATAGGTGGTCATTTTCCCATCCAGCTGCTTTCCTTTCCCCAAGAGATAATTTCCTTTCAGCAGAATGAATTTTCCCCCCATGAAAACGATGAGAGTTTCCTCTGAAAATATTCTGATTTTTTTCCAGCACAAACTTTCTATATGTGTGAAAAAACCTGCCTGCTGCAGATCTTCAAGGTTTTCAAAGGTGAAAATGAACATCCCTTATATTAATATTAATTTCTTCAGTGGGAAGATCAGGCTCAACTTCTCAGTGTCTGAGTATTCAAAACTACTCAGAAAATTAGAGGCTGGCCTATAAATACCTGTCCTGTGCTATTTCCTGATATTGATAATTTATTTTATCATCTGTTTATCCTGCAGGATTTTGGTTCACCCTCAGCTTCACCGTTTTCTCTATGTATTTATGGCATTCCTTGGAATTTTGTTTCACTTTCCCTCCCCGCAAAACACTTCTCTTTAATGGGTAGGGAGTCCCTGCTCCTTGCAGAAAGCTTCCTTCCCAAACCAGGGGTTAATTGAGGAGATCTGCACCCAGCATTTTCCTCAGTCTGTTCAACATCTCAGCAATCAACCCCGGGGTCAGGACAGCAGATATGAGCAATTTGGTTTCACGTTTCAACTCAAAGTCTTTCTCCTGAGTGTCTGACAAGCTTTGAGGATTTTGTGCCTTAAATCGTAGAAGGGAGAATAATTGTTTCCTAGAAATCATATTTGGACATGTCTTATTTTTTTATTTTTGAAGACAAATGCTGCTCTGCACACCCAAGATGAGTCTGGAAGCCAGACACCTTCTTCAAGGTGGAAGAACCACTCCATCACCTCCAATTCCTCTGCCTTTGCCACGTGGATTTGAAACTGGAATAGTTCCAAGGAGGCATCCAAGGCTCTGCAGTCATTGAAACTTTTTATTAGAAGTCAAAGGAAGATGCTGTGACTCCCCTTTGAAGCTGTACAGAATCTTTAACCCCGGGGTGGTGATTCCCAATGAATAATTTATCCAATGGCTTTAATTTGGTTTCTTCCTTTTGCAATATCTGTAATCAGATCGGGATTTTCTCTCATCCACTTGTTCCTTAAAACTGCTTCACAAATTAATTTAGCAGTTTGCTGGAGCCCCAATTATCTGATTATGACAGGAGAGACTGAATGGTTTTGACAGGGGGAGTTTGGAAAAAAGGTGGAATTTGGAAAAGTGAGGCCCAGGCAAGTGCAGCCACCTCAGCAAAACACAAAGGTGGAACTCAGAGATGGCACCAAGGCTTTTCTCTTCAAATTTGAATCAATCTTTACAAAAGGAAAGCACAATTTAATTCTAGAAAAGATATTTGTTGAACTTTCTGCAGAAGTCTTTACAGCTGCGTCTCCTGAAGCTGATCCAGAGGCCGGGCCTCTCCCAAAACTCTCCCAGATTTTGTTCCTGAACGTGGCTCCAGGAGGGGCTTTCCTGCACCAGCCCCAGAGCTCTGCCTGGATTTGGGCTTTCCCAGCACCATTCCCAGAGGAACTGGAGAGGCAGCAGAGGAAAAACCAGGAATTTCCAGCAGCACCACGTGGAAGGATCCCCAGGCTGCTGCATCCCTGTTCACACTCAGAGCCCTCCCTGTTTGACCCCTTTTGAGCTGCCTGTTTCCCCACACAATTTGCCTTTCAATCATTCCTATCCAGAAATCCCATTTTGCTGAAATTGTTCTCCAGCTCAAGAGCTCAGTGGGACTATTTTCAGTAGAGGCAACAAACAAAGGGGACAGGAAACAATTTCCCTGATTCCTGCATAAGGGAAAACCCAACAAGCTGGTTTGTCCCAGATTGATTGTTTCTGAAAAAACCCCTCAGATAATCCAGGATCATTAGCAGCAACATGGAGCAGAACATTCCTTTTCCCTGCAATGACTGAAGAGAGCAGAGCAAGGAGTAGAACAAACTCTGCAATTCTCAAACTCCTTCCCAGGACTAACAATTGCACGGTATTTGGTTCAAAAGCTGAATTCCTCTGTGCTTTTTTCTCTGTTCTATTCCCAGTTATCCCATTTGAACTACTTGTAACACACTGAAATATCTGGTGTGGAAAACACATTCCTGCAGAACACAGATTTGTTATTAACATGGAAATGTTGTTCATGGGCTCAGGGGGACGAGGAGTGGCTGCTGTGGCCTGGATTTAGAACAGTTCTCGGCTCTTTGGGGTTGTCAAAATGATTTTTTATTATTTAAGCGTGGAGATCAGCTTTATTCAAGTCTCATCCCTGAGCAGGGCAAAAGCAGATTCTTCTCTGAGGAATGGGCAGAAAGGAGAAATCTCTCAACCTAAAAATCTTTCATTCAAAAAATCCTGAGCCTCAATCAGAATATTCCACTGGAAAAGCTGAATGGGGGTTTAGACAGCTGTGTTTCCATTCACAAATTCAGCTTAAAAATATTGAGCAGTTTCATATCCAGAAAATGAAGAGATTCCTTTGACAGTTTAATTCTTTCCCTGGAAGGAGCAGAGATCTCTGATGACAGAGAACAGAACAGAGTCAAGAGTTTGTCCTGCTGTTGCCAATCATTGCACATCCCAAATGCCACTGAAGCAATTACAATATAATTTAATATACCAAAAATGTAATTAAATTAATAATCAGAATATTATTATTATTATCATCCATGGACAAGCATAGAATTTTCCCATGAATTGTTAAATGTCATTTTGAAGCAGTGTTGGGAGCTCCCATGATCTACTTTCAGTAATTCATAGATCTTAAAATGAACTTTTGTGCTAATTCTGATCTGCAGCCCCCCCGTTAATCAGGTTCAGAACGCTCCAGATATTTTGTAAATCTGCTTTGATTGCAAAATCAATATCGATGCTGTCCCTCTGTCAAACCTGGAAGGGATTGAATCAATATCAAAGCATGACATTTTAGAATATAGAAATAATAAGTATTTTATCAACAAATCACTCCCCGCAGCATGGTGTACAAAATGAGGATTTCCACGGAAAACTGGAGCTTTTAACAAAGAGAAAAGTTTGGGTCTTTCTGAGCAAATCTGCAAAATGTTCTGGGGCAGGACATGGACAGAAGTAAAGGAGAACCTTGGACCCTGAGAGCCCAAAGCTCCCCAAGATTTAGAGGGTATTTTGAGGTGGAATGGCTCAGACAAATCCAAGAAATTAAATTATGGATAAAACGGCCCGTAAGCGAATAGAAAAGAATTATTCTGTTTATTCTTTCTTTTAATATTAGCTCAGAGTTCAATTTCGGTAGTTAATAGAGTAGAATAAATAGAATTTTTTATCAATACCCATTAAGAGAAGCAGACACTTTCTAGGAAGCAAATCTGCTGTTTCATTTTTCATTAATTTATGTGCTGTGTATTTTATTTACTCTCTGTGTAAAAAATGCAGAAATCTCTTCAGCCATCAGTACAAGGCCTATATATCTATTTTTAAAATATATTTTTTCTCTCATGCCAGCACTCCCCAGATAAACACCTCACTGACTGACAGTCAGTAGGTGTCACTTTCTAATTTAAACCCCAATTTAAATTTACCCGTCACATTGTTGAAGAAAATATTACCTTTCAGTCACTAATTACACTTAATTGGCTGGAGGATTTAAATGCTCCATTGGCTCCAGACGTTTCAAGCTGTGCAGGATGTCAGAGCCTCCTCAAAGGGCTGAGAGAGTTGGAGCTTCCTCCTGGATTTAGGGAAATAAAAACCAGCTTTTTCCTTCTTTTTGCCTTGAAGTTGATGCAAACAAATGGCTTCACTGCCAGGAAGGGGGAATAATTGAGATTTATTTTAATGAATCACTGCATATCTGGCAGGACAGGGAGAACTTTGAAATCTTCCTTGAGAAAACAGCAGCAACAGCTCCCAGGGAAGTGCCTTAGGGCAGGATGTCCTGATCCTGATCCCAATCCTGATCCTTATCCCAATCCTGATCCTGATCCCGATCCCGATCCCAATCCTGATCCTGATCCTGATCCTGATCCCGATCCTGATCCTGATCCCAATCCCTATCCTGATCCTGATCCTGATCCTGATCCCGATCCTGATCCTGATCCCAATCCCTATCCTGATCCTGATCCCAATCCTGATCCCGATCCCGATCCTGATCCTGATCTCGATCCTGATCCTGATCCCAATCCTGATCCTGATCCCGATGCTGATCCCGATCCCGATCCTGATCCCGATCCCGATCCTGATCCTGATCCCAATCCCGATCCTGATCCTGATCCCGATCCCAATCCTGATCCTGACCCCGATCCCGATCCCTATCCCGATCCTGATCCACAGTGTCACCGGCTGTTCCATAGGTGAGATAAAACCAATGGAATTTTTCAGGCGTTGGCCGGAATGCAGGGATCTGACGGTGATGGTCGCACACACAAACCAAGATTCCCGTTCTCCTTTCAGCCCAAAATGCCACGTTCACTGGCAGTGCCACCCCTCGGTGTCTAACTCAGCACCTTCTCCTCCCTGCCCCAGGCCGCCTTCACTCCAGGGCTTCCAACCTTCTCCCCCACCTGCTCAAGGATTTCCAGGCCCGAATTCTCCCGAGGAACCCAATATTTGATAAATACCAACCACTGCTGCAAGGCCCAGCCCAGAATTTTGGGATTTGGGGGCAGCGAAGCACCTGCAGTGCTGGGAATGCTCTGCCCCAGCCCTGGGATTTGCCTTTAGAGCAGCATCCTCAGTCTGAGGCCTGAAGGATTGTTATTTCTTCTCGTGTTTAGATCGGCTCCAGTAATCAGCTGAGCTGGCCACAGCCATTCTGAGCCTTTGAACTTTATTTATTTGTGTTACAACTAATCCATGGCTTTGTTCTTCCCTGTTCCAAGCCCTGCTTTGAACCCTTTTCTTTGTAGGATTTGGGTTCATGAATTATTCCTTCAAAAGCTCTTTTCTGTTGTGACTTTCTCCAGCCTAAGTTTGGAAAGCACCTTGAAGAATTCGGCCTCCATCATATAAATGAACATTTATTGGTCACAGAATTCTCTACAACCCAGCCCAGAGCTCTGAGTGCCACATCCAGTTTTATCTTGCACACCTTGAGGGGGGAAAAGGAAAAGGAAAAGGGAAAGGAAAAGGAAAAGGAAAAGGAAAAGGAAAAGGAAAAGGAAAAGGAAAAGGAAAAAGGAAAAAGGGAAAAGGGAAAAGGAAAAAGGAAAAGCTGCCTCCACCTCTGGTGGCTGAGCTGGAAGAGTGGGGCAGTGTCTGCCCTTTTTCCAGAGAGGAAATGTAAAATAGAGTTTGGACCAAGACAGCCTGGAAACCCTACCAGAAACACGGACATCAGGACAAGTTAAAACCACTCCTAAGTTTCCATAAAATATTGAGAAATTATTTTTTCTTTGTCTTTTGCTCGAGCCAGAAAAATCAAACTGGTGGCTTGTTAATTAGGAGTGGGCTGGCAGAGCGTGGCGTTACAGATGAACAAAGATTTTTATTAATAAATCTTTCCCTGTCAAACATCCTTCCTTTGGTCAGGGCAGAGAGAGGCTTTCAGAGCAGTGGAGAAGCTCTTTGTGAGAGCTTGGATTCCCTGCATTTGAAGTTGTGCTCCCGATTTCATTACAGTCACATTTCATCCAGAGGCTAAATATCAAACAGAACTCCAACCTTCTGAAAACATTCCGAGGTAAAAGGAGCACAGCTTTGGGCTAGAAAGGAGATTTTTCATCCCACTCCAGAATATTCTCTTTATTTTTGTTATTTTAACGTGTCAGGAGCACAGAGATCACGTTCATTTGCTCTTGGAAAGGTGAAAATTGGTAATTTGGGTTCACTAAAGCCCAAAGTGACCCTGTTTTGTGTCCCTCATTTGTTACCAGCCCATGGGGAGTGGCATTGCTTGGAGCAGGATGGTGAAATAATCACCAAATTCACTCCATCATCTGCCCCAGTGTTCCTTAAAATGGAAACTGGGGAACACAGAAATGCCAAGGAAAAATGCTGAAATCTTTGGAGAGAAGCTCAATTTTACAGGAAAATTTTGCATTTAATTAATTAATACATTTAATACACCCAAGGTTGTTCCTCTAGATGAAAAAGGAGATCCTGAATATTGCCAAGGGCAGCGAGTTCTTGCCCAGCCCTTCCAGGAAAACAGAAAAAGCAGAATTTGTGTGGGCAGAGACCGACTGCAAATTGAATTTGGTGTGTATAAAAGACTGGAACTAGATGATCTTTAACATCTCCTACAATCCTATTCTATGATTATGAAAATGAGAAAGGTATTTTCATGGTTCTCACGCAGTGGTTCTGAATTTGGGCTGGTCTCAAACCAAGACATCACCACCCAGGAAACACAGCCTGCATTTAGCAGACCTGTGCAATTTTAGCACTTTTCTTATTCGCTTTTCCTGAAAATTTTACAAAGTGGGTTTTAACACCGGGGTGTAACTAGAATATCCCTCACCCACGTCTTGAAATAGGTAAAATTTGCTTTTGCTTTGTGCTAACTCATATGAGAACTTTCTCCAAGCCTGAAGTTTTGTTTAGAACCCTTAAACACAATTTCATGCTCAAACCACTCAGCTCGACGAGTTCCATTTCGGTTTCCTGCAACACCATCAAGCTGCTCCAGTTTCACTTAAAGGGTTTAAGATCTGAGCCAGTAAAAAAATATGAAACCAGTTAAATGACCCAATTGCCTTTTCTTCCTTCAGCTCAGAGGAGCTGCCATTTCCAGCCTGGATCACGCTCTGGTTCCGTGGGAAAGGGAAAAGTTTTCATTACGAGTTTTCCAGGAGGTCACACTCACTCAGGAGAGCTTTAAGCCCTTGGAGTCTTTAGCACTGACTCAGCTGTTTGGAAAATCACATCATTTCCCCCAAAATAATTTTGCTTCAAGTGCTCTTTTCCCATTGAAGGGGGTGGTTCAAGGAGCACTTCAATCTCCAGGATGATTTGAACCTACGACAATCCCAGCTCCAATCATCTGTGCACCAAGACACGGGGAAATCAAAACTGGCCAAATTCCAGGTTTTAAAACTGTTTTTTCCCTCTCTGCTTCCTGAAGATCCACCAAAAAGACAGAATCTTCATTATTCCTAATGCAGGTTTCAATCAGATGTTGTTCTTTTAAATTAATAGCTAATTTTTGTTATTTTCTTCTATTTTTTTCCCCTACCAGACATAAAATACACACCAGCAACTCCTGCTGAAGTCACTTTGCTTGTCCCCTGAGCAAAAAAAAAACCCCAAAATAAGTTCCCCTTGCACACAACCCTTCCCAAGGCCTCCAGTGCTTTTGATGACTTCAGGATTTGATTTGTGTAAGGAAGAGTTTGTCCTTTTATTAGTCAACAAGGCCGGGTTGACAAATTTATCTAATTATATGATATATTTTCTATTATGCATTTTAACTTGCTGACATCTAACGACTGAGCAGAGGTCGGGTGGGAGGCTCAAGGATGAACCAGCACTTGTTTCATATTTCATCTTTCAAAGGCAATAAAAAATGGCACCTTCTCCTCAGCTGTCTGTCAGCAAAAGGAAAGACACCTCATCAATAATCAGCAGCATTTTCTGTTAAGTTGAATTTCTCAGAGAGGAAAATCTGAAGAGGAAAATGGGGATTAAATGGTGTTAATTTAAAACAAACTCAATGAAAATAGGAGAAACACCTCTTCTTCCAGTTATCTGTGTTTGTGGTGATTTCAGTTTAAATGAATTTGCTCAAAAACAGGGAAGAAGAAAGCACTTGGAAGGCTGAAAAATTAAAAAAATCACAGAGTGATGACAAGTTTATCCCAGTGAAACATCTTCCTTTTTTTTAAATGGATCATTACATCTGGATAGAACAAATCCTTTGTTTCTTTCTTAAACACTGACATGGATTCCAACATTCCTGTCCCTGCCTTAAACCTCTCTGATTCCACCCAAAATGAAGAGTTTGTTCTCTGTGTGATCCCACTGGCCTGAAAACAGTGCCTCATCCAGAAATTCTGATTTTCCAGCACATCCTGGAGACTTTTGTCTTTAAATGTCTTCTATTTTTATACCTGAACCAACGCTGAGCTCTTCACTGCATCCATCTGGCAGCTCATCAACGCTTCCTTTGCTTTACAGGTTCGTGATGGAATAAAAGCTGCTTGCCTGAAAAGCTTTGTTGCTCCACGAGGAACGTGTTGTTTCTTGCAGATTGCACTGATTTCAAGCACTTTCCATGCTTTTTGTATGAAAATGAGCTGTGCAATTATCTCAGCCAGCACGGGAAGGGTAAATAAAGTCAAAACGACCTTTCTGTCCCACTGGCTGACACCTTTTATTCAGGACTATTTCTCTGTTTCTCAGTGTGCACATTGGTTGCTTGATTTCAATACAGAATTGCTAGAATGAGGGAAAAAAAAAGGAGAAAATTAAATTTCTGACCATTTCTCCACAATTTTCATAGACACGTGTTCAAGGTTGTGTCAATTAAACTCTTCATGTTATGAGCAGCTGGTGATTCTGTCTTGGAAAAGAAGTTTATTTCTGGAACAGTTTGATTTTATAACTTACTCGAATTGCTCGGGACGCGCTTTCAGAATCACTTGTGCGTAATCTAAAGCTTTGGAAATAAAAATCTTGCTGTTTTGTATTTTCCTTAATTCCGAAAATCCCCTGATCCCATTTTCTCTGTCAGCATGGCAGGAGAAAAGAATTCCTGTTGTGAAACGTTCTTTCCTGAGGAGCCCATTCAAGTGCAAGTCTGTGTTTCATCAAATATTTCTTCATTCACGTCCCCAGAGTGCAGCACAACTTCTTTGTGTCACTTTGAGTTTCAGGAAACAGAATTTGCAGGAAAAATGTTCTTCAAGGCTCTTTTCAGCATCGGGGCTGGGGGAAGATCAATGTTATCTGAGCACAATTTGCTAATTGGGGCTGAGTAACAGAGGATGAACAAAGGGAGACAGATTTTGAGTAGATTGGGGCTTTTGTTAAAATATTGGAGAGTTTGGAGGGAGTTTGGAGAATTAGTCCGAGGAACCAAAGCAAATATTTAGGTGAAAAACCCCTGCAGGTGTTTGGAGCGATTGAATTTTCTGAACAGAAATTCAAGGCAAGATCCCAACTCAGGCACCAAAGGAAAATCAGGAGGCAACTGAGCACATTGGGACACCCCACACTGCCCTCGTGTCTCACACCAGCATTCTCCACGTTCTATTAAGGGCGGCTACAAATCCTTGAAAATTTGGCTGAAATTTTAGGGGGAGCAGGGTGAGAAGAAGGGCAACGTGCAAAATCTTTCCATTTTAACACCTCTAAAGCATTTCTGTGGTTGGCAGTGCCTCCCATCGCTTTGGCCAAGCTGAGCACAAATTTCACGCCCATCCTGCATTCAAAGCTTTGTTTTTAACGTGGTGAGTTTTGTTTTGGGGCAGGTTATTGGAGGTGTTTTAGGGGTGCCCAAGAGCACCAGTGTGGAGCTCTAAAAATCCAGTTTCAGCTGCCTGCAGAGTCAGCTAAAAATGCATTAAATCCTAAAGAGTTCTGGACTTGAGAAAAAATGTCATGGGAGGATTTAATTTTTCCTTACTTCAGGCACTCTGACCACTGAAGAGAGGCACAGAGCAAAGGGAAGATGCTCCACAGTCAATGGAGAAAGGAAAAATCCATTTCTAGAGGGAGATTTGTCCATGTGCTTTTAGGATGGAAGGAATTGCTCCTGGAGATGCCTGTCCTACAACCTCTTCTTCAAGGTCATGCAATTATTTTAAAAGATCCTGAAAACTTCACACTTTTCGTGCCTGATGAGTTTGAAACATGCAGCAAAAATATTGCAAATAGCAGTAAATATGAAATGTCAAAATTTTGCATGCACAGTGATGTGACCGAGAGACCTGTGAGGGTTTAGATCACTGTTAATCACAGAAATAAATACAGCTTTTTCCACACTAAATATTTGTTAAATTCATTAAATTTACTCATCAGACAGATTTCAAGGATATGAGTTGGGCCACACTACAGGATCATGAAAATCTACAAAAAGTGTGTTCATAAAAAGAATTTAAACCAAAGAAAGTTCAGTCCCCCCTCTCCCAGAGCAGATTTTTTTCCTGAGGACATCAGTAGCAGGCAGCGAAATCAGTCTGTGCTCCAAGCGTTCCTGCCCAGACTGCCTGAACAGCACAAATCAAAATACTTCAATTGTCAATGATTTTTCCCTGCAGGGTGATAAGGATGAGGTGAATAGTCACTAATGTGGGGGCTGGAATCCAATAATACAGACATTTTCACACAATATCCTTTATTGCAAATCAAATGTTATTGCTTTTAGCACAGTACTTATAAACTGTTTTTCTTTTCCCTCCTCAATTGCCATAACACCTAAAATTTAACCTCTTTCAGAGCAGAAGCAGCAGGAAAGAATAGCAACAAATTTTTGGGGTTGGTTCTGAGAATATATCATGAATATTTCACTGAATGGAGTCCTGGGGAATACTAAGTGATAATCAAGCTGCCAAATGAAGTTTTAAATCCTCATATTTAACTCCATTCTGTAATCCAAGTCTCGATGGAATTTTCCAGGGTTTGAGAATGATTCTGTCAGAGCCCAGTGCAATGATAAAGGAACTTTTTGGGTTCATTCCCACTCCTCACCAAAGGATCAGCAGGGCACAAGCTCCACATTCAGAGGTGCCAGCAGGGGAGGTGTCCTGGCCCTGGAGGAACCCAAGGTGGCTTCTGCCCCTGCCCTAAAACCAAAATATCTGACATCTCAAACACGTATTTACTGCAAAACCCGAGTTTATTTCTTACTCTTTTCTCGGGATAAATGCGAATCAACACAAGAGCATGGAGAGCTCTTAATTAAAGCAAGAGGAAACCTTCAGGCAGGGTCACCTTGGATATATGAGCTGGAAAAAAAGGATGAATTTTGTGCATTAATTTCACAAAGCACCTGGAGCACGTTTGGTTTGTGGCCTCGTTTCATGGAGCTGTCCAAATGCTGCTGTTTGCAGACATAATCAATGTTGTTAAACTTGTTCTGTTCCTCTTTTTTATGGATGTTCCAAGATCCCTGATTTTGTTTGGGTTTAATGGTGCTCTTTATCCCTTCAGAACCCTGCCAGGAATCCTGATCCTTGGAATTCTGAATGCAACAGAGGCGCCACACAGGCGATTCCCAGAGAGTCTTTTCCTACAAAATTAAAGTTCCAGCTCTGAGCTAAGCTGACTTCATCCATAAAATTCCATTTCAGAGACTCCAGTCAGCTCCTCCAATGCCTCCAGCCCTGAATTCTGTGTTCCAGCCAGCCAAGCTCTCTGCAAACCACCCCAAGGAGCTCCAGGAAACGCTTTTGAGGAATCCCTGAGTATTTTGAGCAGTTTGACCTCCAAGGTTCCAGCTGCCCCTGGGATGAGCGGGAGCAATTCCAGGCCATGCAAAGCTCACTCCCTGCACGGAGTGAAATGTTTATTCCCTTCACAGATCCTCCGTGGCAGGCATTGTGCTGCCAAGATTACTCTCTGTTGTTAAATTGGGTATTGACTTCATTAAAATGATATATTTCCACTCCTGCTTCCAGCTGCACTTGAAGTAAAAAGCAGAATTAAAGAATCCCTCCCCTTGCCAGCAGCAGTGTGATGAAGAAAAGGCTGTTTTGCTGTGCTGGGCTGACAGTTTCACTCCGTTCTCACTATCACAGCTGATTAGGGACTACTCAGAGCAGGACACACAAAATCTCCTCTATTAAATGCTCAGAAATCGCATGAACAGAACACATAAATCACAGAAAATCAGGCTGGAGGAATAAGTAGCAAGACAAATATTTACACAGAGAATCTCTGCTTTCCCCTGTTGGGACTAGTCATCATTTCCTCAGTAAAGTTCCTTTCAAAGTGATTTATTGTGCAGGAACAACTGCAGTGTTATCGATGCTTCTTTCTGGAGAACAGGGTGCAAATATTCAGAATTTTTTCTTTTGGACTCATCACATTCTGCTCCTCTGACCCTCCATCTGAACAATCATTGAATGGGAAATGTTTTTAAGGTAAAGGTCTTCATACTTCAGGCAGTGAACAAAATATTGTCTTTTAAATTCTATTGGCGAAGTGTGTACTCTGAAAACAGCGATTTGGGAGAACAATCATGGCAACAGACACATAGCAGGGAAATAAAATAGCTTCAGGGGTGTCTGAAGGAAAATGTAACCTCAAATCAATAATGAAGAACACACAGAAAGTCCTGATCATCCCACTGATTGATATAAAATCCACAAATGGGAACTCGTTCTTGAGAGAGAAAAAAAAAACCCTAAAAATATGGATATTTTTTACATGGAGATAAAGTTGAAAAGAGAATTGAAGTTTGCATGATAAAAATAATTAAAAATAAATTCAATTGGATGTATAGGGAAGTTCTTAACTAACTGTTAAAAACCCTCTCCTTTGAATTATATACCAAAAAATTATTATGGTCCAATAAAAAACAGGCAAATATGAAGGGATCTCAGTTAAAATCTACCAATATCTTTCAAAACCCATTAAAACACGTTAGGGAAGAATCGATAACTGCTGCTGCCCCTGCTCTCAGCTCAGGGATGTTTAAAGCCTCTTTCCCAACAGTAACACCCTAAAGCAGCAACTTTTAATAAAGCAAACAATTCCCAAGCAATGGGACTGCCTCCCTTGGCACTTAAAAATGTTAAGAGAGCCTTTAGTTACCATTCCTAAGAGTTCTTTTGATGCTGAGAAATGACCACTTTGTGGGATTATCCCTGGCATGCCAGGAAAATCTGGAGGAGCTCAAATTGGTGTTGGTAATTGTTCTCTCTTACACCTTCCAGTGTGCTGCTCGTCAGATCAGGGATGGCTGGAAAATCTGGTGCCTCAGAAATTGGATATGAGGGAATCACCCTCCTCAGCGTGGATGGAGGAGCAGGAGGCACAAATCTGCTCCAGCAGCCCAGGAGAGCAGCAAGGACGAGCTTGGAGCAGCCTGGGATGGTGGGAGGTGTCCCTGCCTTGGCTGGGCTGGAACTGGATGAGGTTTAAGGTCCATTTACCCCAAACCATCCTGGGATTCTGGGGATACAGAGCATGGTGGGTGCTCCGTGTTTCAAGGGGAATTCCTTCCCTGGGTGCAACCCCCTGCCACTTCAGGAGAATGAGAAATGCATTTGGTGTCTGTGGGACGCCGTGGGACCTTTTGGGTTGTGGAATTAAAATCCTGCCCGGAGCTCAGCAAGCCCAGCTTGGTGTCCCACATCCAAACGAGATCCTTGGATATAGAAAGGCAGGGAATGGGAAAAAAATGCAAACACTGTGGTGGGTATTGAGAGAAGGACCTCCATGAGAGCTTCTGATCCAAATCTCTGAGTCCCGATCAAGGAAACAGCAGCACTTGGCAGGATTTGCTGCCCCACTTAGCGTGGGGACATCTGTTCTGTGTGCGTGGCAGTGGCAGGCACAGCAAACTGTCTGACAGCTCCAGCTCCTGCATCCATCATCCCACTCCTCTGTCACACTGAATTATTCATCAGCATCCCACCGAAAACTCACACACCGCAGCTCCACTGATCATTTCCCAAGTTCCAGCCCAAAAACCATTAGTGGAGAGGATGAAAATAAACATTTCCATACAGGAGCGATGAGCCCGTACCTGGAACAGCCAGGGAGGAAAATTCCCTCTGACAAGCTGCTGCTTGAACTTTATGAGCATTTTGTAATCAGGCCTGCAGAGCCCTGCCTGGCTATCAACACCTTCTGGGGGAGAGTTTGTTGTTATTTCATTCAAAGCCTCATTTCAGGACCAATTTGTCTGCTCACGTTGATGCTAATGAAGCCTACCAGGACATGCCCATCACAGCTCTTTGAAATCCAAAGATTTTGTGAGCAGCTTCAGCATTTCAGAGCAGGGTTGGTTTCTTTTTTTTTTAATTTCAGACTTGCTGCTTCTCCCCCACGCTGCCCACATTCCTAGATCGGGGTGGTGCCAGTTATGAACCCCAAATTGGAGAACTTAAAACAGGAGAGGGAAAGCCAAGGAGAGCTGACATTTGACCCCCCAGGAGTTTTCTGAACTTTTCTTCTCTCTGCATGGTGGAATAAAGTGAATATTTTGCTTTGTAGAGGAAAATCTCAATCATTTCCTGAATTTTTCATTCAGGAAATCTGTTGTGCCAAGTCACTCCACACAGCAAAGACTAACATTAAATAGCACAGTAAATAATAAACATGTCTAGATTTTAACTGATTTACCCTTTTTTTCTTCCAGGTGCCACCCTGAACTTGCACCTGACTCCCCTCTATTTATTCTGGCACTGAAAAGGGGGAGATCTGCTGAATCTCATTCCCCCACAATGGCATTTCCTCAAGGCAAAAGGCTCCCAAGCAGCTCTGAGGACTGATCTGAGCTTTCACTAACACTGAAAAACAGGCTCAGGAGTCCAGAACGACAACTGACTGATTTTGGACTGATTTTTTGACTGATTTTTTTTTTTTTTTTTTGACTGATTTCCTGTTGCCCTGCAACGAGGATTTTCTCTTGTTACATCTTTAGGGAACAGAAGCTCTTTCCACAGCCCAGGAGACGCTCTCTGCACCACCCCACACACCAAGGAGCAGCACACAAGCTTTCATTTTGCTGCCTGATGCCTCGGAGGAAGGATTGCACTGGATTCCTGCTCTTTGGTTCAGACTCACTTTGATTCCCACCAGAACGCCAAGGAAGTGCTACTTCCAAACACTTCATTAGAAGGATTTGGCCAAAATTTGTAGCTGCCCCCTGTGTAAAACCCTTTGGGATGCCATTTATCTGAAGGCCAGCCTCTAGAGAGGGGTGAGTTTTGTATTTCACGTTTTCCAGCAGGGTGACATCATTCCAGAGGCAGGGATGGCTTCGGAGGCTGATTCTGCATTCCTGCTGCAGCTTTAATAACAGCAGAGCCATTCCCAGCCTGGCTGAGGGCTCTGCCAGTGTTTTATGATCAAACATCATCTGCACTGGGCTGCAGCACGGCCTGAGGTGGGAAAGAGGAGAACTCAGAGCCAGGAGAGAAATCACGTGGCAGATATTGAAAAACGAACCCCATTTATCTGAATATCTTTCAATAGAGAGTGCCCAAAGCATTGCTTTACATTTGGTTTGCTGCTTTACTAAAGATCCTACATCCTGCTTGGAATGTGAGCACTTCAACGATCTGCTTCCTTGCCACATAATTAAATTGGATGTCCAGAATTGTAATGTTTAGGAAAAAAAACCTCATTTGAGCACTTAAATGACGTTCAGAAGGATTCATTTTGTAATTAAGGCCCAGGGTGTGGACATCTGATCTAGGCCCAGCTGAAAGCCTGGATGCCAAGAGGATGAAAATGTCTTCTAACTCCATGGGAAGTTAAATTCCTTAGCTGGAGGAGCAATGAAAATGTACCCGGACCTAATTCTGCCACAAGAGACAGAAATCATCTCCTCTGCCTTTCCTTCCCCCTTGAAAAAGACATTTCTATCCAGAGCCTTCTGTCTCGGCTCCACAGATGAAGTCAAAGTTACAACGATGCAGCTACTTCATTTATTTATTTCAAACACAAACATTCAGAAACACAATAAACCGAGGCTTCGGAATATTTCAGCTGTTAAGGAATAATTTCTCCCTGGCAGCTGAAAGCCTGCCTTGTTCACGCATTGCAGGAGTGAGAAGCAGCATCTGATCTTTCAGCAGCTTGACTGCAAAAGCTTTTTGATTTTGTTGTACTCCCCTTACGTCCAAAAGAATCCCTGAGCTTAAAATGTCTTCTGGAGGTTAAAAAGAAACTCACCTGTGTCCTCTCCAAAGGAAAACATTCGCTTTATTGCACCGTGCACAGAGAAGAAAAGTTCCGAAAGCTCCTGGAGGTCAGAAGTCAGCTCTCCTTGGCTTTTCCTCTCGTGTTTTAAGTTCTCCAAGCAGGGATCAATATTTGCTGTAAAGCCCAGGCCAAAGCAGGTGGGTTCTGGATGGAGTTTCATTAACTGAATCCCTCTGCATCCCCTCCTGCTCATTTGCTCAGATCTTTGAGGCTGGCTGAGCCCTGGGTGCTCTGTGTGGGTCTGGCTCAGGATCACACAGCTCCGTGTTCCCTGCACAAATGACGCTCCTAATTAGCACAGCCACTAATCACTTGTACTCAGCAATGCCTCTCAGTCACCTTTTCACAGCTGATATTGGGTGGCCCCGTTCGAGCAGTGTCAGAGCAGCAGGAAACTCCTCAAGGATCAGAGGGGAAAACCTGATCAATGCCTCAGCGAGTGCCAGGGCAGGGCCCCTATTGCCCTGGAGATTTATTGCTCAGCTCAAAGCAAATGACTGTTTTCTCTCTTCTCCAGCTTTGTCCTGGCTACATTTTTAATTTCCACCCTTCTCCCCCATTTCTGCTGTTTTGCAGAGTGATTGTGGGCTCACCCAGGGGGTCTCTGGTCAGTGGAAATCCTGAAATTGTGGCAAAACATCTCCAAGAAATCAGGCTAAAGGTATCTTCTGTCAGTGAGAGCATGCACAGCCCCTCGTGTTCCCAGCCCGTTCATCACCCTCCCAGGGCAGGGAATTTAAGAATTAATTGGCAATACTACAATTCAATAAAGCTTAAGGTAAAACAGCACTGTTTCTTTTTTGGAGCTGTATAGATCCGCCTCCAGCCACGCTGCAGAAACAGTTTAGGATTCAATTGTGAGCCAGAAAGTGCAACGATACATCTTATTATTAAATGTGGAGCACAGGGATGCTGCTGCCAGATAAATCTCCAGCAGCACAAAGTCCTGCAGGAGCGGCTCCTGTTCCACCTCGGAGATTTTCATCACACGCTGCCCAAGGCTCAGCTCCTCAGGAACTTCCCCCACCTCTCTCCTCCGCCTCCTCCCTTCCAACCCCATTGTTCAGTTATTTGTTAAACCATTTTGGTCGAGATAATTGGACTTCCCAGAGCCTGATGCACCATTGAAGGTGAGAGGGGCCTATTTGCTTTCTCACACCAAGCTGCCGAATCAATTCCCCTCCTGGCAGCCTCCCTCTAATAAAAATATTTTTCTCTCCTCACACTTAAAAGCTCATCAATACCTCTTAGGAGGAGAAAATCTCTGACCTTTGGGGCTTGCAGCTGCATCTCTGCGAGTGACAAAATGAACTCCCCAAAGCAGCAGTTTTTGGAGAGATGAAATGTGGATTTAAACGAGTTTGCCTTCAGCATTCCCTTCCCTATTTTTCCTTCTTCACCCTTTGCTTTTGCCTCTCTCTGCTCGCCCTCCTCCCACCCAGAGCATTTCAGAACAGAGGGGAAAACTCCAAAAGCAAAAGTTCTTTTCTCCCTCCTAAACGCAGACCAATATCTGCCAACGCCAATGTGGATTATTTCACCTTTGTGGCTGTGACCCTGCCTTCACCAATTAAAATCTGGGGATTTAATTAAGCTCAGCGTTCACTTCCAATGGGATGTGCCAAATGAACAAAGGTTGTAGTTCCCTGTTGAGTTTATATCCAAAATTCAGACAAACTCCTCAAGCCTGGAATTTATCTAGAAGGGAAAAGAGGATGTAAAAGTTCCTTTCTTTGCATGGCACAGTCTCCCAAAAACTTGAATTTTTCTCTGCCAAAGCATCTCTAGTTTTAGATGATTTATTAACATATTTCTTAAGTTATTCTTTGCTGAAATTAATTACTTTTTTCTATTCTTGATGGGAAAACAATTCGTTGTTCCTTTTCCATTCAAAGGTCAATAACTTGCTGGTGGGTAGGTCTAAAGTGGAATTTGCTGGAGAAGTAGAATGAGTAGTTGAGGAATTTTACTGACAAAAAAGCCCAAAAAATAACTTGTATGAAAAACCAGAACAATGTGTACAATTAATGAAGAGAAGAGGGAAGGTGCTGAGTGTTTTCAGAGGTTTTTGCCAAATAAATCCAAAATTAAGAATAAAAAGCACATTTGGTGACAGGGAGGAATCGTTAATATGAAGCTGAAAACTTTAGGCTCAGGACTAAATTTAAGTTATTTAATGTAATCAAATTCTCACATTTCACTCAAGTGTTTTTAAGGGAATAAAAGGATTGAAAGCGACTCGATAAATGTTCCCAAACTTGCTTTAAAATGTTTTATTCTCAAAATTTGTGTGAATTTTTCATTTGTTTCAGGGGAAAATATAAAGTTTCATTCATTCAGTGGAAAAAAAAATCCCAGTTTTTCTACATTAACCAGTTACACAGTAAATAAAGTAAATGTGACAAATTAAAAATCTGAACAGCAGGAACTCCACAGGGCCTGGCAAAATCTGGGCTATGGTGATTCTTTAAAGAAATTCATAAAATTAGCTGTGATTATGCACTACAGGAGGAAATTTTGATTTACAAAATAAAATCAATGCAGAGCAGAGCTCAGTCTTGAGTTGCTACACGGACCCCTGCAGAAAATCTGGAGCTTTACAGGGAATGTCTGCCAAAAGAAGTCCTTGGATAATACAAAACATGCATTTTAATGTCTCCTTCTCCATCATAAAGTGGCCATGAAAGTGCAGCAAAATATCCAGGAGCACTGCTGGGAACCTGAGTGAGCAAGGTGAAATCATGATTATGAATAAGTCTGAGAGCAAAGGATAAAAATAAGATCTAAATTTAAAGCCAGCAGCTCCCCTTTAACAGCTTTAAGGATGAGTCCAGGTCTGCGTTATTGGAAATAACAGATATACATTGGATATTTCCAATACGTAATTTATATATATTTATATATATTTATATCTATTTATACATTTCCAATACATATTGGAAATAACAGTATACAAATAATAAACTAGTGGGAATGTGAAAAATATTATTTATGGGTGCTTGGTGTTAAGAAAAAAAATTATTTCAGTAGGGAAAGCCCTCAGGCTGGGTATTCATTGGAATAATGAATGGTCCATCNCGCCGAATCAATTCCCCTCCTGGCAGCCTCCCTCTAATAAAAATATTTTTCTCTCCTCACACTTAAAAGCTCATCAATACCTCTTAGGAGGAGAAAATCTCTGACCTTTGGGGCTTGCAGCTGCATCTCTGCGAGTGACAAAATGAACTCCCCAAAGCAGCAGTTTTTGGAGAGATGAAATGTGGATTTAAACGAGTTTGCCTTCAGCATTTCCTTCCCTGTTTTTCCTTCTTCACCCTTTGCTTTTGCCTCTCTCTGCTCGCCCTCCTCCCACCCAGAGCATTTCAGAACAGAGGGGAAAACTCCAAAAGCAAAAGTTCTTTTCTCCCTCCTAAACGCAGACCAATATCTGCCAACGCCAATGTGGATTATTTCACCTTTGTGGCTGTGACCCTGCCTTCACCAATTAAAATCTGGGGATTTAATTAAGCTCAGCGTTCACTTCCAATGGGATGTGCCAAATGAACAAAGGTTGTAGTTCCCTGTTGAGTTTATATCCAAAATTCAGACAAACTCCTCAAGCCTGGAATTTATCTAGAAGGGAAAAGAGGATGTAAAAGTTCCTTTCTTTGCATGGCACAGTCTCCCAAAAACTTGAATTTTTCTCTGCCAAAGCATCTCTAGTTTTAGATGATTTATTAACATATTTCTTAAGTTATTCTTTGCTGAAATTAATTACTTTTTTCTATTCTTGATGGGAAAACAATTCGTTGTTCCTTTTCCATTCAAAGGTCAATAACTTGCTGGTGGGTAGGTCTAAAGTGGAATTTGCTGGAGAAGTAGAATGAGTAGTTGAGGAATTTTACTGACAAAAAAGCCCAAAAAATAACTTGTATGAAAAACCAGAACAATGTGTACAATTAATGAAGAGAAGAGGGAAGGTGCTGAGTGTTTTCAGAGGTTTTTGCCAAATAAATCCAAAATTAAGAATAAAAAGCACATTTGGTGACAGGGAGGAATCGTTAATATGAAGCTGAAAACTTTAGGCTCAGGACTAAATTTAAGTTATTTAATGTAATCAAATTCTCACATTTCACTCAAGTGTTTTTAAGGGAATAAAAGGATTGAAAGCGACTCGATAAATGTTCCCAAACTTGCTTTAAAATGTTTTATTCTCAAAATTTGTGTGAATTTTTCATTTGTTTCAGGGGAAAATATAAAGTTTCATTCATTCAGTGGAAAAAAAAATCCCAGTTTTTCTACATTAACCAGTTACACAGTAAATAAAGTAAATGTGACAAATTAAAAATCTGAACAGCAGGAACTCCACAGGGCCTGGCAAAATCTGGGCTATGGTGATTCTTTAAAGAAATTCATAAAATTAGCTGTGATTATGCACTACAGGAGGAAATTTTGATTTACAAAATAAAATCAATGCAGAGCAGAGCTCAGTCTTGAGTTGCTACACGGACCCCTGCAGAAAATCTGGAGCTTTACAGGGAATGTCTGCCAAAAGAAGTCCTTGGATAATACAAAACATGCATTTTAATGTCTCCTTCTCCATCATAAAGTGGCCATGAAAGTGCAGCAAAATATCCAGGAGCACTGCTGGGAACCTGAGTGAGCAAGGTGAAATCATGATTATGAATAAGTCTGAGAGCAAAGGATAAAAATAAGATCTAAATTTAAAGCCAGCAGCTCCCCTTTAACAGCTTTAAGGATGAGTCCAGGTCTGCGTTATTGGAAATAACAGATATACATTGGATATTTCCAATACGTAATTTATATATATTTATATATATTTATATCTATTTATGCATTTCCAATACATATTGGAAANTATATTTATACATTTCCAATACATATTGGAAATAACAGTATACAAATAATAAACTAGTGGGAATGTGAAAAATATTATTTATGGGTGCTTGGTGTTAAGAAAAAAAATTATTTCAGTAGGGAAAGCCCTCAGGCTGGGTATTCATTGGAATAATGAATGGTCCATCTCAGTGCTCAGGGAAATTGTGATGCAAACTGAGGCTGTGTTTTCCTTTTTAAAGCAAAATGTTTGGAAAAGCAAAACTGAACTGATTCCAAAAGTCCCATCCCAGATCCCACACGGAGTTCGTGCTTTTCCTGAGGATGGAAAGTTGAAGTCCAGCTTTGGAATGGTTTGGGATAGGCCAGGGGTGGATTAGGGGAGTTAAACCGAGGCCTCAGGGATGGAGGGGGGGATCTGTCAGGGAATTTGAGCTGGATTTTGGGAAAAGCTTCTTCCCCCAGGGAACGGTCCTGGCCCCAAGGCTGCTGGAGCTCCAGGAGGGCTTGGACAGGGCGGGATTTTTGGGAATCTGTGCAGGGCCAGGAGCTGGGCTGGATGAGCCCTGTGGGTCCCTTCCAGCTCAGGATATTCTGTGATTCCATGAATCCATAAAAAATGAGTGGATTTCCAGCCTCGTTCACATATTTGCTGTGAGCTAAATTGAAATGGCTGCAGGAAAGTGGCTGCATTCAGAACCAGAAGGATGGAGGGACAGGACTGGAGACAGGGGAGGGGAAGAGGCCAGGCTCCCACCAGAATTTGGGAATAATTCCAATGGCTTTGGGCTCCTTTGGTGTCAAAAAACGCAAGGAAACTCAGAACACCCCCAGCTTGAGCTGGGCTGAATCAAAACTGGCAAACATCCTTAGAAGGTTTTTCTCCTGTTCCTGTCACCAGCAAAAAACCCATTTGTTTGAGAAAAAGGCAAGAAATATCAAGCTAAATGGAATTTTTATCCAGCTGCGCTCACACTTAAATCTCTGAGGATTTCAAACTGACAGAGGGGAAATTTAGGATGGATATTGGGAAGGAATTCTGTGGACGTACAGTCCGAAGAAAGTTTCTCCTTCTCACGAACTCTGTAAGAAAACAAGATAAACTGGGACATTCTTTTCTCTTTCTAATCTTATGTTTTGCTAACTGAAGCTCCAAGGCTTCACCCAATCCCCCTGAGGGGTGGGATGACACTGTCCAATCACTATTATGTAGATATCTCTATATAAAAGTTAGAATCAAAATAAAGACACTTCACTTCTGCTTTCTACAGCTTGGTGTGAGTTTACTCTTTCGATTGCTGCCAGCAGCGACAGAATTCCTCCCGGTGAGGGTGGCGAGGCCCCGGCACAGATTCCCCAGCAGTGGTGGCTGCTCCATCCCTGGAGGTGTCCAAGGCCAGGCTGGACGGGGCTGGGAGCAGCTGGGGACACGGGAAGGGGTGGATGGATGAGCTTTAATCTCCTTCCAACCCAAACCACTCTGGGATTCTGAGATCCCCAAGCTCAGTGTCTCCGGCCCAGCAGCAGAACAGATCTCAGCACGTTCCAGCTTTGCTCCCAGCCTGGAGCGAGGTGGCTGCTCCTCCAAGGACGGAAGCTGTTTTTCCAGCCCCGTTTTCCGTGGATTCAGCTGCTCCCATCCACGTGGAGCAGGAAATCCCAGGTGTCTGGCTGGGATTTTGGGCCGCTGGGCAGAGCCAGGAGCTTGCAGGTGAATTTGTGTGGCAGTTGCCGGGCAACTGGCGGCGGGCAAGGACTGAAATCCAGCATCAGCAACTCATTGAAAGATGAAACCGTGCCAGGTTTTATCTGGGAGAACAACGGGAAGCAGCAAAAACAGGAGATGAGGAATAAATCCGAAGTGTTTGTCCAAAGGGAGCCCTGATTGTCGCTGTGAGTGGCAGTAAGGAGAGCAGAACACACACCAAGCCGTAGAAAGCAAAAGTGTGACAGACTTTATTTTGATTCTAACTTTTATATAGAGATATCTACATAATAGTGTTTGGACAGTGTCATCCCACCCTTCAGGGGGATTGGGTGAAGCCTTACAGCTCCAGTTAGCAAAACATAAGATTAGAAAGAGAGTGAAAATGTCCCAATTTATCTTGTTTTCCTACAGAGTTCGTGAGAAGGAGAAAATTCTTAGGACTGCACGTCCACACCCTGATGGGCCTGGAATAAGCAGCAGAATATGAAAGTCAAACACTGGGGTGAACTCCCTGACATTTGAGCCTGGTTCAGAACTCCCCAAGTCGAGCAAATAAAGGATTGTTCAAATACCATGTGCGGTTTTTAATTAAAAAGTGCAGTCAAAGGAGGGAAAGGGCTTTGATAAGATAAGGGAGGTTGTGGCAGGAGCCAGGTTTGAGTGGACTCTCCTCTCAGGAGGCAGAAATTAAGTGCAGAACACCCTTTATACTCCTAAAAGCCATTTAGGATCATTAATTGTAGCTGGAGTGACCTAGAGATGCTAAATACTTTCATAACACTTTAAATAAAAGTTCAATTTCTCAATTTCTTGTGTTTTATTTGGGTTTTTTTCCGCCTTGTTTGCGTTTTCTACTGGAGTAAAAAAAATCCCAATGACACACAAAAAGGAATAAAACAAATGAAAGATTTTATTTCAGGGCTTTTTAAACCCAAGTCTGGATCTTTCTTTTCCCTGCATTGATCTGGACAGCTTTGCTTTCAATCCGCTTTAATTGGAAATATGAAAATGAAGTATTACAGTTTTTCTCATAAATAATTCCAATTTGCTGTTCTGCAGAAGATTGGAGGGTTTCAGCTTCTCTTGTTCTGGCCGTGTACAAACCAAATATTGATATGATGTAAATGTCAAGTTTCATTTAAAACAAAATAGATCCTGAAGAGCTGCAGAACCATTACAAATAATGTGAAAGTAGCAGACTCAGGATTTTAGGGATTTTTTTCTTAACTCAGTGCTGATTTTGGCACATTGCCAAGAGGCTGAATTTGGAAAATGCAAATTGACTCCAACAATGCTACCAAGGCAGGGAGGCAATTTGGAAAATGCAAATTGACTCCAACAATGCTACCAAGGCAGGGAGAGAGCTTTTGGTTTGCCTGTCCAAAAACATTCCAGAGCTTTGCACTTTTGGAAAATCATTTCTACCACAGCATTGGGAGAGACTGAATTTTAAACGCACTGACTTCTGCTGGGCTAATTAATTTTGGTGGCAACTCTTTGCAAGGAGATATTTCCAAGACAGCAAAAAAACAATTTTACAGGGTCCTATTTTAAGCTCAGTTGCCAAAAGCTTTGTAAAATACACCTCTCCCCGTGGTCCTTGGGAATGTGCTGAAGGAGAATTAAGAAAGAATAAAAATGTGGCTTAATGCAGAGTGAGGGATGTGACAGCAGAGCCTGGACTTGGTATTTTCCAAGCAGGACACTGAACTTCCCAGGGAAAATGAACAAACCCCAAAGTTCTTATTCCAAACCAATAGCTGAGGAGATGGAGGTGCTGATAAGGCACAAATCGATTCCTCGGCAGATAATTGAGAGAACTGGGCACCTCATCTTGTGCTTCCACTGCTGAAAACAAAATATTTGTGTGCAAGGAGCTGCTCTGTTCACTCGTTAATTGGGCTGCTCAGGCCCCTGCATAATTTTATTAGAGGAGCTCATTGGCATTTATTTAGTAAATCCCCATTTTATGAGTTTGATACTCACTTCTACCCCAGCTAAAACTTTTGGACAAAAAGCAAATTTTTTTGAGGGAAAAAAATAAAATTAAGAAATGCGAAAAGGAAGGAAGCTGTTTATTCCTAGGATTGGCCTTATCTATAAAGATTTCTGCACAAAGCAAACAAAAAGTCAACAATTTCCTCGGCTCACATCCCATTATAATTGCTAGGTGTGTATCAGCTTTTCCACAATTTAGAACCATTATTATTTACATCACTAGCTTGTAAAAAAAATTATATATATATATATATTTGGATTGTTTTTATTTTAAAAACCATCTGTGAAATTCAGGGTCCCCTGTTATTTTTCAAAGGCGCCTCTCTGTCATCTTTATGAGGACTCCAGAGAAAATTTACTACCCTGGACAGTGATTGAAATCCGTAAAAAAACCCTCTAAAAATGAAAAGATTTAGCACTCCATCAGATGGAGACATCTCTTTTTAAGAGGAGGTCTCACTACACCAAGATTTACAGCAGAATTTGGTATCACTGGGAAGCCAAGTCTGAAAATCTGCCTTGAGATGGATTCACCTGATGGGGAAATGACTGCGCTGGGGGAGTTCAGCAGCACACAAACGCCTGAGCACCTGCTGAGGGAATTCAGCTGTTAAACTGGCTTTCTGCAGAAGTTTCAGCCTTTTATTTCTTCACTTTTTACCTCCACTGAGGAGATATGGAGCGAGGGGACAGGCCCTTCTCTTTTTCTGTGATTTTACTCTGCAGAGTTGCGCTCATGTTTTTGTCCATTATTTGCAATATTTGGCCACAGAGGAAGCGGGTCACTGGTGGGAATAATTCCAGTGCTGCTTGAATGTGCAGCAACCTGGCATCCATCCAGCTGCTGGAAAATCCAGCTCAGCACTTGGAAAATTATCACTAAAAACAAGAGTGTTTGGGGTTTTTGGGGTTTGTTTTCAGGGTATTTAAAATTAGAAGTGCTCAGATGAAGCCAGTTGGAGTAAACAGCACCTCTGCTCTTGTGTTTAAAGAATATCCATGGGTAGAGCTGCCGTGGAATACTCCATGGGAAAATATTAAGCATTAATGCATTTTAATGCTTTATCTGTGGGGTTTTCACCAATTTTCATAGAAAGAGCAATGAGGTGATGGTGTAAAAAGAAGATTTTTGGTTTATTCTCCTCGCTGTCCAAACGTGAGGGTGAAAAGAGGATTCCTTGAGGGTCAGAGGGAGATCTCACAGCTGTGTTCACCTGTGCCTCGAAATTAGACTCAGCCTAAACTTGTCTCACCACAGGGAAACATCAAAGGTCCCAGAGCCTCAGAGTTCCTGGGAATCGTGGAAACGCGAGAGCCACAGAATCCAGGATGGTTTGGGTTGGGAGGGACCTTAAAAATGGTCTTTTTCCACAATCAGAGACACCTCCCACCAGCCCAGGCTGCTCCAAGCCCCAGGGTCCAGCCTGGCCTTGGGCACTGCCAGGGATCCAGCTGCTCTGGGAATTCCATCCCACCCTCACGGGGAGGAATTCCTCCCCAAAATCCCACCCATCCCTGCCCTCTGGCAGTGGGAAGCCATTCCCTGGGGAATCAGGGTCACCAGGAGCAGCAGTGACAGCACAAGTGGGAGCAGATCCTGAACCCCAGGATCCCAGAGCCCTCTGGCAGTGGGAAGCCATTCCCTGGGGAATCAGGGTCACCAGGAGCAGCAGTGACAGCACAAGTGGGAGCAGATCCTGAAGCCCAGGATGCCACAGCCCTCAGAACCAGGGACTGACCCCAGGGCACGCTCCCTGTGGCTCCTGTCACACTGTTGGGCAGTGCACATTTCAATTTAGGAAAAATTAAGTTGAATAATTAGGAAATGTGCTTAGCTGGGCTCCACAGGTTCCCAGTGAAGCAGGGAATCCTTCACTTCTCTCCAGGACTGGTCTCTACCTCCGTTCTGGGTTTGTTGGCTGACCCTGTGATCCTCGGAAAGCGCAGGAGCTCGAGCTGCCTCTGCTTCCAAGAAATGCTTGGAGACAACGGATGGCTACCAGAGATAATAAAATCAGCTGTCAGCACATTAAACATTTTTTTCCCCATGAGTGGCCATCACAAAATATCATCAAATCTGTCATCGTAAAGGGCAGCCTGTTAGAAATGGGCTGAGGAGCTGGGAAAGATCAGATGTGATTTATTTTATCATTACCAAAGTGAACAAAGAGTTCAGAGATGCAGAACTTTTTGTTGTTATGGACTTGTTTTCCTCGTTTTTCATAAGTGAACAAAGTCAGGATGAAATTTGTATATCCAGACACAGAATATTGCAGTGGCTGTTGACTAGAAACCCATATTTCACTGACTACAGGGATTTTGAAGGGTAACCTAATAAATATCATGACCTAAAAAACTTTTTTGCCTCTAATGAAAAGCTGGCAAAAGACTTTGAGATTAACTTTGTTCAGGAATTCCTGGGAGCAAGGATGAATATGGGAAAATACAGAGGGAAAATACAAAGTAAAAAGAAAAAAACACCGATTTTTCTAATCCATATATAAAATCCCATATAATCCATCTATAAATTCATGGATAATTCTTATATAATCAATAATAAATTATTGGTGTTATTATTATTATTAATATTATTATTATTATTTTCACATATATATATAAAATACGTGATGAACAAACTCGTCTCTGGCTGTGGGACACAGGAAGATTTGTGTGCAAGATTTAAAGATTCTGGGAAAGAAATAAACCAGCCAGACCCCTCAAATTAAGTGAATTTGTTTGCTGCTACGATAATTTAGTAAATGGTTTGATGTCAGAGAAAAATAACAACCCGCAGATGTTGGATCCCTGCTGAGGGCATTTGGACACTTTAGAGATGCATTAAATCTCCTAAACACCTGTAGCTAAAGGAGGGATGTAAATTAGGCTCAATTTTATTTGGTTTTATGGCGAAGTCGGGTATATTTGGACATTTTTTATAATTAAGATACTAAGCAGATTGTCAGGGATTTACTTAGTGATTCACTGCTTTGTGGTGTTTTTCTTGAAGATTAATTCAGCACCTGTTTCATGGCTTTGCTGTGAATATTCCAATGTCTGAAAGACCCTTGGATGAAAAATAGATCTGCCCATAAATAATATTCGATATTTTACAAATATTCAGAATGACATAAAACTCCCATCTTTTTACCGGAAATGTTAAATGTTGTTGCCTTCCAAAAGCAGCCAAAAATTCAGCCCTGAAAATATTGAATATCCAAACCTCTCTACTAAAGAATTGATCTTTTATTACTTGCAGCAATTTAAACCAGACACTGCTAATTGGTTCTGATCTTGATTAACAGATCTTGATTAACAGATCTTGATTAACACGGCCAGAGCTGCTCCAGGAGGATCATCCAGCACAACAAGTGACCAAAATGTTTAAAGATAATTTCCTGTCGTGCTTTCCACAGCTGGAAAGGCAAAAAAGCCCCATATTTATGCTCATAATTTATGTTTCAGGTGTTAAATAATGCCGACGCATTAATGAGAGATTCAGCAACGGTGCTCTGAAACGGGAATCACAATCCTGGGCTAAAAACTCCATTTCCACCCTTCTCACTCCAAATGTTCATTTCTTTGCCACATTTTATTGCTGCTCGTAGAAATTTAGATTAATTAAAAGAAGAAAAGGAAAGTTTTTTGCTGGAGGGAGCCACGGAAATTTGTAAAACCTCGGTGCAGCCAAGTGTGGAGGACAGAAAAGCAATTAACCCACGGACACGGCTCGGAAGCAGGGCTGGAAAAAAGAATGGATTGTTCATTTTTCTGGCCATTCCTGCAAATTTCGAGCTGGAAATTAAGGCTGAATATGCATCTTTTCCCTCTGAGTAAATTGGAGATTGTTGGATTCCCCACTTGGCTGGGAGCTGATGAATAAATGGTGTTTTGGAGGCCTTATTAAGGCAGGGAAATAATAAAGGAGTCTCCAGCCAGTGGAAGAAATCTTATTTTCTAAAGGAATATGAGAGGGAATTTCTCCCAGCACCTCCAGAAAATCCAGCAGGATTTTTCATTTATCCTGAGAATAAGAACAGTGGGCCTCAGATAACGAATGCCACTAAAATACTTCCATTATATCAAATTTTGTCCTGTGCTACACAAGATATTTTAACTCAATTCTCCCTTAGTTTATTTAAATTCTCTTTTTTCCTTCCCTAAAAACATCCAGCTCTGGAAATACATTCATGGATCACATCCCAACCCGAGTGCAAACTGAAACACATCGAATACATTCCAAAAAATCAATTTATTCCTCAGTGTTTGAATTACAAGCGTGTAAAGATCGCGGAGGAACAAACAGCAAAGTATCACACCAAGAAATCCGAGTCCAACTAAAATTAGCAGCCAATTAAAATATTGATAAGCTTCTTACCCACTTTGGGGGCTGCATTTTTTACTTTTATTTGCAGAAGAAGTTAATTTTCACATCAATAGGTCCCATTCACCAAATCAAGACAATCCAGGAGCCTTAAAATCCATTTACAGGGCAGTCCCTGTAAATGTGTTCCTCTGGAACAGCACCTTAATTAAAGCTGGTGGCAGGAGGGACACATTTCCTGGGCATCAAACGAGCAGGGAAGCTGAAAACCATTGAATTTCAACCACAGCACTCTGCCCTCAAATCTTTTTTAAAGTGTTTTTAAGAGAAAAAGCACTTCAGACCAGCACACAAAAGATGCAACAGGAGGAGGTTTAGAAACAAAACATTCCGGAATGAAGAGAGGTTGTGGCTGCCCTCGGTTTTGTTTGAAATACCCCAATGTTTGGGCTCCTGAGTGCAGCAAACACAATCGGAGTTAAATAAGTCCGTTTTGAACCTTTTGGGTAGATAGAATATTGCAGCTCTGCTGGTTAATAACATCCCCACAGCTATGGCACACCAGAGAGCTCATTTGGCTTCAGAAATAATTTCATTTTCCTGCCTCAGACGCAGCCCCTTGGCCCCAGCGAGTGAATTTTCTCAGGCAAGTCTTGATCTGGGAACCTTCTCATCAAACCCCAGAAGAAAAAAAAAGCCTAAATTCAGTTTAAAACATCCAACAAACTGAACAGGTGACATTTGGATTGTCACTGCCTTCCTACAATCCCTGGTGCCTGAGCAGCTGCAGGTGGGAGCTCCTTTTTTGGGGTCATTTCTGGTTACCAGCAGATTTTCCCTCGCTTTTGCAATATTGATTCCCTTGCTCTGGAATAATCTGTGAGCTGACCCCGAGTCAGGGTGATTTATCAGCCCGGGGCACGTACAGCTCTGTGTATCTTCAGCTCAGGAATTCTATTCTTACCTGGCTGCCCTTCTGAAATATTTGCATTTATTTTGAGGGCAACCTGTGGATTTTCACTGGCTTGGAGCTTTGAAACTCAGATTTTGAGCTGATACGAAGTTGTCAGGAAAAGTCGCCTGCACCCAGAGCATTTGTGAGAGATCAACAAACGGAGCCACAGAGGAGGTGAAAACTCAGCCTCTGTCACCCAACCCCATCCGGGAGCCAGGCACCCGCAGATCTCCAATTCTGGCTGGAAAACCTAAGGAGATAAATCAGGAATTTCTCTTCCTCAGCCTTCAGAGGAACCTGGCTGTGCTTTGTCTGAGATTTCCTCTCCAGTTAACGGCTCCTAAACGACTCCCGAGCAACACCAAGAATGCAACGCTGCACTTAAAGAAAGCATTTGCATTTCCTTGAGTGTGCTGTTAAATTTCCATTAAATCCACTGTCCTAGGTTAAAAATAGGTTTATTCTATTACCATCTCCACAACCGTTGAAACAGCTGTTAAACTGTTAAACTGTTAAAACACTGTTATCTCCTGCNGGAGGCTCCTGCCTTCCTTAGCAGACTCCTGTCTTTTCAAACCAAGACGTCCACGTTTATACACGGATTTCTAATTCATTAAATATGGTAATAAAGGAAACAATCTGATTGGGCAGGTGACACCCAGATATCTGGGGGTATTTGCGTTCCTCAGTCCCCTGGATCTATTCAGGGTCACCTGCCCTTCGTTCTGGGGAAGAAAGCTTCAACGAAAAAGGCAGGAGCTACTCGGAAATGAAACTCTTCAGCTTCTTTTCTTTCCAAATCAAGCCCAAAATCTCTCCTCCAAGTTTTATGATGATGATTAAGAATTCCAGGATATCCAACAAATTCACGTAACACACCACTGGGTTCATCCCGAAGCTGTAGAAAGTATTTTTAAATGGCAGAATTTTCTATTTAGAGAGCAAAGTCTTCCAAAATCTTTTGTGCAGCAAATGCGAAGGTGATGTTTAACAAAGGAAGCGAACTGCAGATTCCAGTGGGATATTAGGAATTCTCTGGGAAGATGGTGAACTCCTCTTTGCCAAAGTCTTTCAAAAAATCATCCTGTGGTGGTCCTGCTTCTGGAAATTCCTCACTTTTTCAGCACTGTTGCACACAGATTATTTCACACCCAGCCAAACTTGACCGGTCATTGATGATAAAGCTGGCAACACCTGAGCTCATTAAAGATTTACACAGACCTCATTAAGGAAAAAGAAAAATAAAATCAACAAGTGCAGAACACCCCAGAGTTCCCTTTCCAAGTTCCACTGCAGGTGCATTCCTGATCATTTTGTTTATTATGAGTGTAAGGTCAGAAATTAATTTAAATTTTATTAATAATTGGCATTTCGATGAAGATGGGTCACCAGATTGAGCCGTATTCAGCCTCGTTCTCAAGTGCTAAATTAACATTTGCAAGGAAATCCCTGGGGTGGGATTTCCAGGAGAAGGAAGAATTGCCTGGGCCACGCTGGGCACGGAGGGGCCATGAAGCAGAGTCCTTGAAGGGTCAGTGTGGGATCGTTCTGGTGCTGGAATTACTCTGAGAATTGCTCCTGACAGGAATGAGGACTCCACGACCAGCTCAGGGCTCATTTCTGCTCTTTTTTTGTTAAAAAAAATCCCTAATCCAGGTCCGAAAGCACAGGCAGGGTCAGAGGGATGGGCAAACCCTGATAAGGAGGCAGAGGGAATGATAAAATCAGGAATTGGGCTGGGTTCCCACCCTGGGCAGCACCAACAGGAGGCTCTGATGGACACAGTCTCAAGGATTTGTCACTCCCCATCCTTTAGGTGAGCAAATTCCCGGGAGTTTGAGCACATTCCATCCCAATCACCCCCTGCCATGTGTGTGAGCCCAGCAGCACCAACTCCAGCTCTTCCTGCAGGAAATTTGTTGCATAAATAACTTTCGAACATAAGGACAGTAAAATCATTGGTGTTTACATGAGAAGTAATTGAATATCAATCAAAACACACTGGCAACCTCCTGACAGCTCCAGTTCTGCTGTAATTCATTGAATTAATCAAGCCTTGACACTGTGAGATGTTATTGCAAAGGCTGAGGAAGGAGCAGGAAATTACAAAGTTAAGAAAAAAAAACAAGATAATTTTTTTCTTACTTCACTGTATGTGAAGGTTTCCAGTGGAGGAGAATAAGGCCATGAAAATGCTGCCATAGTTCAGGCTCAGCTAATTTCTATTTCAGCCAAAAAATCCCACTAAAATTATGGTGAAAGGATTGCATCAGGCACATCTGGACCTAAAACAAAAATGACATCATGGCACCTGCACAGCATCAGAGCATTCCTGTATTACCTCCTCTAATTCTTAGATGTGTCTCTCATTCCTTAATGAGGGGAAAGACCAAATTAACTAAATCATATTAATCTTCCTCTATTTCTGAAAGGAAGATTAGCAAGGTGCTAACAGTGTCCCCAGTGCTGCAGACTGAAATCATCTCTTCTCACTGGCTACAGGAAAACTTTAAAAGACACAACCGGGACAAGCTTTGCAAAAATTCCAACAAACACCACTCATTTTTGATCAGCCACCACGGCTCCTTTGAAGAATTTCAGCCACAGAACCTCTCCATCTCAAACCCCACTCCAAGCAGCACAAGGTGAAGGTGATCACTGAGTTTTTGTTTATCCCTAAACCATTGGGGTACAGGAGCAGGAGGTGTGGGCAAAAATTCACCTGTGGGCAGGGATTCGCAGGATTTCTTCTGCACAGTAAAGCAAAAATAGCTAAAATTGGGTTTTGCATATCAGCAAGATAACATCCTAACCACTGCCACCTCTGATTCCCCAAAAGACTTCCCAGCATCATCTGGAGGAGCTGCTCCAGGAATTCTTGGTGCAGAATCCAGCTCCAGCCTGCAGATCCTGTGCTCAGGAATAACTGCAGGGCCCAGGAAAGCTCTGGAAGCACAATAACACATTCCATCAGGCAAATGTGGGATCAGTGCACGCTACAACCTGGCCCTAAAATAGATGGGTCACTTCAGAGTGCAAATAGGCACCTGATAATCAAAATCAACTTCATTCCACTCGTAGAGACATGCAGACACCACAGAGGATGTTCTTGTGCTCGGAAAATAAAGCGCTGACAAAAAGCTCTGTTGCAGTGAACATTCACAAAAAAACCACGGGATATTCTCCCCTCCCTCATCTCCCCTCTGCTTCTGCAGCACAAACGGGAGCAGAGGAACCCAGAGCCACCTGCTGAGAAGGTGCCAGCAGCTCGGGGGGCAGGAGGGGGATTCTGCCGTGGGATCTCTCCTCTCTAAATGACCTTCCTGGAAACGCTGGCACTCCCAGCAGCTCCAGCCCCGTGCTCTCCTTGCTGTTTTCTGGCACTTTGCATCGAGACAAAGTGGAAAAAACAGCCTGGCAGGTTAAAATTTCTGAAAAAAAAAAATAAGATTTTAAGATCATTTCAGCAGGCAAAGTGCCACAGATGCTCAGGAAAAGAAGAAAGCAAGGTGTTTTAAACCTCACACTCTGTTCCCACGTCACACAGCAAGGAATATAAATACCTTCTCCTCAAAGGTTCTGGCAGAAGATATTATTTTACTCCACTTAGATTTGTTTTTATAAAATGAGCTCGGTGAGCAGATGTTGAATTTACCCCAGTGGAAAATGAAATCTGCTTTTAATCCACACGACAAATCCAGGCACTCTAAAATCAGAGCTGACAAATCTCCCCTGAAGTTCCGTGCTCTGCTCTTCACTGCCTTTTGTTGCACCCATCATTTGGGACCCAAATTAAATTTTTCCAGCCCTCCTCCCATTTGCTCATCCAGGTGGAAACACCACGTGCTTGATTTTTAAATATGCTTTTTCCCCTCTTTATCAGAAACAGTGAATTTTATACTCGAGAGAGAAAGGAAGAAACACCTGCAATAGGTCTTCAATTGTGTGGAAATAATTCGTTCTGCAATCCTGAACTGGTTTCCAGAAAGTGTCCTGCTTTTACCTCATGAAATATTCAAATTGTGGACAAGTCAGAAAGCAAATATTTGAAGCAAATAAGCCATTTAAATTAAGATATTTAGGGAGCTGTGAACTTGGGGAAGAACTTACGGCTGGGAAGTTGCAACACAAGCACTGGGACAGGAGGGAGGGGGGTCTCAGGCAAGTCCTGGATTTCCCCTTCTGCTCCAGGCAGGAGGAGCCTGGAAAACCAGGGATAACCAGGGCACTTCCCAGCCCATCCCGGGCCTCCTCTGCTCCACTGGACAGGGGCAGGAATTCACCCCAGGGTCTCGGGGCACGTTTCTCCAGTGCCAGGGGACTCCTCACCCAGCACTGCCCTGTTTTATGCTGGTTTTTCGGGATACTCCTGGATATCAAACCCTCTGCTGCTGTTTCTTGGGGCACATCGCAGTTTCTTTTCTATATTAAAAATTAGTGCTCTGCCTTTTCCAAGGCAGTGCTTTGTCATATCAGGATTTTGGAGACAGAAATTCAGGAGTTGTTCTGGTCTGGAGGGATATTTCAGACCAAAAACTTCTCATGTGCTGCCTCCCACTGCAAGAAATCGCATTCAGTGTCCCAGAGGGCTTTTTCCACTCGATATTGTCACATTAAATGCCCGGATCTTGAGTCCCCTTTTAATCCCCTAAATTAAAATCCTTATTAGCAAACCTTCCCATCTCTGGGGGATCAGACAGTCACGGTGTGGCCGTGGCTCCTCCACACAGGGACTGGATCCAGGTCCTGATTTCCTGAGAGTTCAGCTCGGTGCACGGCTCGGGGTGAATCAGACTGGAAATCGTTCATGGGGTTTCAGATTTGGGTTAAACCTCATCTGCACATCATTTGGAGATCTTTGCTGCACCAAGAACGGCAGCAGAGAAGGGCTGAGGTGCAGCAGGGCTGGGGCACAACCTTGGAGTGGTAAAAGGCACGGAACAGGGCACAGGAGGAGTTTGCAGGAACTCGTTCTCATCTCCAGCTCACACACAGACACGACAACGATGTTTAATACCTCAAACCTCAAAAATATGCTCAGCAGCAATTCCTGAAAGAAGAAATGGCTTTTTCTGCAGCAACAATAAAGCCAGCTCTCTTGGGCAAGAGGAAGTAAAATGTTTTTGTTCGTCTAAAACATGAGCTGTGCAAATAAAGAGCTGTTCCATGCAGAAAATGCCATTCTAATGAAACCCTGCACTTTCCTTGTGATGGGATATTAAATGTTACACTGGCCCTGCCTGAGAGCCCTGCCCAGCTCCCATTACCCCACAGACACCACTTGGTTACACACATTTTGTTTTATTAGTGCTCACATGCAATATGAGTCCATTCCTGCCTTGTAATTAATTACTGTTCCATATTTGCACAGAGCCTCCTCAGGGGAAAGGCTCTACTCCATATTTAAGAAGTGGATTTATGTGTGCTTAGGTAGATGGACCCTCTGGAATAATTCCTATTTTGTTGGGATGATTTCTCAGTCAAACACATCAGAGTGGCTTTTTTTTTCCTCAAAGCAAGAACAACAGCATCCACAAAGTCAGACACCCTGAGAAATAAACCCAAAAGAATGTGGCACCCCCGGGAGCTCAAGGAACAACGCTGCCTTCAGTAATAAAGATATCCAGTAATAAAATGGGAATCAATCAGATAATTGAATTAATCAAGGAGCCCAGCAGCACCAACTCCAGCTGCTTCTTTTAATCTACTTCCCAAAGTTGTTTTAAACTACTCCCCAAAAGCTGGAGCAGATTGTTGCTTTGCCTGCTTTGAGCAGCGATGCTCCAGCATCTCCAGAGCGAGAGCTCCGAGATAAGGGATCTTCCTTTACTCTTTCCCTGCTCTAATCCTGCAGATATGATTCAGACTCCTGGCCTGATTCAAAGCTCACTGAAATTAGTGCAGGCTTTTCTGTGGCTGCAGATGAGGCTGCTAAATTCACCCATCTCCGTGCACAGTGGCTGCCTAAGGAGTGGAACTAATACACTTTAAGGGTGCATAATTCCCATTGATGTCAGAAAGGAGAGGATTTCTATGGAGATCAACATCTCCTGATTGCACAGCTAATCACTGCCTTCCCACTCCACAGGCGACGGAAATAAATATTTTTCCTGCGAGTGAATGAATTCGAATGTGACAGCTGAAGTGATAGAAGTTAATGGGGAGAGCAGCATTTCAGTGGGAGGAGTGATAAATAAATCCCGAGCTCCCAGGACAGCTCACCAAACCAGGGGGACAAGGGCCTGCCCTCCCCAGAGCATAGAGAGGAACAGGTTACCCCAAAACCAAACAAAATTGAACGGAAAAAAGGGGGAAATCCTGCTTGGAATGCCAGAGATCTCTGTCAGGAGCAGGCTCTGGCTCAGCTCCATCCCTGCCGCAGTGCTCGGGGTCCCAGGCTGCAGCTCTGGAGCAGAATGGAAGAGTCAGCACCTCCTGCCCTGCTCTGAGGGGATGCAGGGAATTTCACCATCTGCTACGATTGTTTGCAGCTCGCAGGAAAGGGAGCAGCAACAGGGAGAATGTCTGGGCAAGCAGTTCTGCACCTTGCACATGGGGAAAATAAACATTGTGTGTACTGGCAGGGCAGTCTGGGGTTTATTCTTCTGATGTTCCCCTCCGAACTTTACTCTCCAGAAGCATTTGAATGGTTCCATGATGGAAAACAAGTGGAGAGTGGATGGTGAGAACTGTGCCAACATAATCCCTGAATGGATCCCTAAACAGATCCCTAAACAGATCCTTAAATAGATCCCTAAATAGATCCTCAAACAGATCCCTAAATAGATCCCCAAACATATCCCTAAACAGATCCCTAAATAGATCCTCAAACATATCCCTAAACAGATCCCTAAATAGATCCCCAAACATATCCCTAAATAGATCCCTAAACAGATCCCTAAATAGATTCCTAAACAAATCCCTAAATAGATCCCCAAACATATCCCTAAATAGATCCCTGAATAGATCCCTAAACAGATTCTCAAACAGATCCCTAAACAGATCCCTAAATAGATCCCTGAGCAGATCCCTAAATAGATCCCTGAGCAGACCAGGCAGGTGACAGCCTTACCAGAGAGCATCCAGTTACCAAATTCAGAAATCACCTCTCATTTTAAACCCCAGTTTCACTGCTTTAAACAGTTGTCTCACCTTGGTTAATCAGAGAATCCCAATCATCTGCTTTTATTTTTCTGTCCCAGAATGTTTGGGGGTTTTTTTTAATTTTTCATTTCCTGTTTACAGCCACAATTTAACATCTATTTTAACCACAGCTCCATCTCCCCTACCAAGAATAATTGACGTAGCAGCTGATTTTAGGCACTCAGCAATTTGCTGGCTCCAGAGCAGTATCTCAGCACACCTTCTGCTTGGATCTCATGGTTTCCCTGCTGAGCAGAGAGCCAGGAATATCTGATGTTATTAAATTATTGGCACTCTGCAGGTTTCCATGGCTTACATTGCTTTCCATTCCTTTGGTGAATGGCCTCATTCCATGTTTGACCATGGGCAAAAACAAAGTGCAGGCTGCGGGCACACAGAGACCAGGAGTGTTTAATTCAAAGATATTAAATTCCCTGTGTGGCATTTACAAATCCTTATTCCATTTCCTTTCCCCAGGCTGAGCCCCCCCAGCTCCCTCAGCCACTCCTCATAGGACTTACAAATGATTTGTTTAAAATAATGAACAAAAAGGTGGAACACAGGTATCTGCACAGTCCATTCAGGATAGAAAATCCAGGATATTCCTGCCTGCCCTGAACTGTGGAACGACCAAAGGCTCTCATCAGGAATGGCACAAATACTTGTAGAGGCAGAGACGGTTTAAACCCAGCTCAGCTTGGGTTTAAACAGCTCAGAATTCCCTCCAGGTGCCTCCCCATGGAATGAATCCTATCTCCAATGGATATTTAAGTTATCAGCGTGTTCTGCGGACTTCCACAGCCACTGGGAGCGAAATAAGTGAGGAACTGTTCTGGTCCCAGCAGCTCAGGCAGCACAGGGAGCTGCAGCCAATTCCCTGAAATCCTGAGGGAGCCCTGAGTGCTCCTGGATGTCCATGGAATTCTGCAGGGCCACCACGGAGCAGCAGCGCCGGAGAAGCCCCCGGCAGAAAATGCCATCAGCAGGAGGCTGCTGTGTGTTTTAAACGGTTTCACCTCTGCCAAAGGTCGGAGCGTTGGGCAGAGGGGACGAGATGCACCCAGGAAATCGCAGCCTTTCCCAGCGTGGTGCCACGAGGAGCCACGTCCCGTTAGAGGAGGCAGGGGATAAATGTTTGCTGTGGGCTGGTGGAAGGAGCCAGGAGGATTGGAAGCTTTCCACCCCGTGTGGAAATTGTAAAAGATGAGTTTAGTGTTGCCTTGCTCCTGCCAGAGAAAACCTCTTTGCTAAGAGAAGCACAGCATAAGGCAAATATCCCAAAAATAGAGAGAGCAACTGAGGCTTGCCCCAGAGGACAGCAGGAATTCCCAAATTGTGCTTTGGTTAGACACCTCATTAATCCTTCTGGCTTTCAGCTGAGTCACTTCCTGTCCTTCCTCACATCCTACAGCTGGAAAACCCACAAATCCATTTCACTAGCATGAAAAAAATTACAGGGTTTTTTGTGGTGCCTTAGAGCTGATGAACCCCTCCCTCCTTTTACCTGCAAGATTCCCGGAGTGATTAAAAGCTGGGAAAACACTCAAGGACAAACCAACCACCCTGAATGCCTCAGCACCTAATTCCCTTTCTTTTTGGATTGTCAAGAAATAGACTCATAGGCAATAAATCCTAAAGAGAAAGCAACCACACCAAACTTTTCCTTGGCACTCGTAAATCCACGCAGGAAATGTGGAGCAATCAATAGAGCTGAAGCCTGGGCTCTAATTAGAGCCTTCTGTCTGAAACCAGCTTTTCTTTAAACACTACGGGGCTCGTGGTAGGGGCAGAATATTCCCTAAAAATCAGAAAATGGTTCATTAGTGTTCATGGAAACAGAAGATCAATCTGCCCTTGTGGAAGTTAACGAGTACACAGAGATTTCACGTCCTGCCCCCTGATCCCGGTGCCTGAGGCTGCAGGGTTGTTATGCACTCCCCACAATGGCTCAGATACAGCTCTCATCGAATTAATTTTATCTGTGTGATTACTGGAATTAATGCCAGTCTGGCTGCAAGTCACAAACCTCAAGAGATGCTCACCTACTTCAATATTAATGATGCTTTTCTGCTGTAAGGTGGAAGGGAAAGGAAAACCAAACACTCACAGTTTTAAGAATAAGCATTGACAGCAGTGAAAGGTGGAAAAATAAAGGTGTTGCACACACACAAATGCTAAACCAACCCACTTCAACTACTGCCCTCCCTCCCTCAAGGAGGCAAAAATTGCTTTATTAAATCTTGGGCAAGCAAAAAATGGAAGATCTCCTTTATTTAAGAAAAAAAAAAGGTTTGAACTATGATAAAAATACCTTGAGGTCTCGGGCAACTTTTAGCAAGTTCTTGTGCAAATCCATGTCCCTTCATCCCTTCAAATGCAGATGGAGATGATGTGACCCAGCCCATTTCTCCCAGCAGCACCAGGATTTATTTCCAGCATTTAAATCATGCCACTTGTGCTATTTAAATCATGCCACTTGCATTTTGTTACCCGCAATAAAAACATCTACGAAAAAGAAATGTAACGGGAAGTCTTGGTATTAGATTTATATTTTTGTTCCTAATGCATTTGATTCCAAACTTATCGTTTTAGGATCATTACCTGCTGGGGTCTGCTGCAGTCTGGACCCTCTTCCTCTACCCACAGTGCTATTACAGTTTGTTGGTTCAGACCTGCTCAAAAACCAGAATAACTTCTCAGCATGGATCTGAAAAGTGGGTGAGCAGCTCCACACTTCCTCCCTGATCCCTTTTTCCCTTTCCCCTAACACACATCCTTCCATCTCCACTATTCTGACCTGCAGGGTGGATTTTGTGGGATGAAACCATCCAGGGGTTCAGCATTTCTGTGAGGTTGAAGGATATAAAAAAGGCTGTGCTGGAATCCCGTGGAGCAATTGAAACCGGTCTGTAAATTGGTTTTTATTCTCCTTTTTACACAGAGCCCGAGCTCCAAACCCCTTTGTGAGGGGTGTTATTGTGGAGGGTCCATGTGCAGGGCAGACACTGGAGACAAGGAATTCTCCAGGATGTGGCACCCACTGAGCCCCACAGCCCCACAGAGGGTTTGCAGCACATTTCCTGGAGTCCCTCTCTTCAGAGGTACCTGAAGGAGCCACTCCAGCTCTTCCCAGGTGTGCCAGCATCCATGGAGCCTGAACCCCCAGCTGCAAACACAGGGAGCCCTTTGCACTCCCTGAAAGCCATTCCCTCCAGGAGCAGCAGATTCCCTCATTCCTTCAGCTTTCTGAGGCAGGGATCTCCTCTGAGTCCTCCAGCAGCGATGCAAAGATAACTTCATGTGCTGGTACCCAAAATTAAACCAAAGCAGCTTCCTGACCCGGTGTCATACACACCCAGTAACTCGAGGCAAAGTGAATTCCAGGCTGTTTTCCCAGCCTGTTTCACTGGGAAGAATCATCTCAGAGCTGCTTGATTTAATGACCCTTCGTTTAAAGGCCAAGGTTAGAGTGGCTTTTTTTTGCTCTTCTTTGTAACTGGAGCGTTGAGCCACAGAGAGCTGGGTTCTATCAATCAGTGAGTGAGTGAAAGGTGAATAAAAGCATCTCCTGAACTGTCATATCCACAGTAAAACAACAGCTGCTGCCAGCTCAGGAGGGAGTGCATGAGCAGAAGAAAACCTGCAAGATAAAGACCTGTTAGTCACAACATGCCTTTCAGTGCCTTATTTGTGGAAGCAGTTCAGCTCTGGAATGAACACAATCCTTATTTACAATAAATTAAGCTCATCTTTGCACTGTGGGGTACCTTCCACAACGATGGCAGATCGATTTTATTTCCTGCAGAATCAAATTTACCTTCGCCACCCTCAGGGTCCCTGAGAGGCTCCCTCCCCTCCAGTTCTGTTCCTACAACACCCCTGCACGTGGAAATCCAACATTTATATTTTGCTATTTTTAACTCAAAGCCCCAGATTCTGTCCTAGAAGAAAATTATGTTGTGTTAATTTAATGACAAAAAACACTGCACCACAAATTGAGCGGGACTTCTTTTTATTTTCAATCTTTACAGAGACGGAAATAAATACAGGAAAGAGGAGATTGTTTTAAAAGAAATCAATCAAGTCTTCAAACGGGAAAAATTGTATCCAAGAGCTGCTTCAAACTGGCCACCATTCCAGAGATCAGGAACAGGGTAACGATAACGGGAATAACTGAAGATGAGCATTGCCACACACCAGGGTGAGCCAGCAGTGAGCACACAGCTGGCAGAAGACAAAATAACCACACTACAGCTGGAGAGTCTCACATATTTACAACATACCTATCATACAAAATCGGTGGGAAGTGGTCAGGGAGTGATTTCTTCTCTGTAAGATATAAAAGATACACCAGAGGGTTTGGTGGTTTGGCTCCTCTCCCCAGTATCCACAGAAGAGTTTCTGCTTTTGGCAAAGTTTAAAAAATCCTCTGTATTGCAAGAATTTTTCGTCCATCCTGAACTTCTCAGCGTTTCCATCCTGGCTTGTCATCATCACTGTCATCCACTCGGGCAGTTGGTCAGAAGACAGAGTTTGTAAAGTTCTTCCTGGATTTTTATCGATGCTCTGATCTGTAGGCTGGGAAAGTGTCCGTGCGATGGAGCTTCACTGGGCTGGAAACATCTTCATGGAGCCAGATGGAAAAAACAGAACAACCCCAGTTAAACACAGGCACCTCAGCCATTCATTTACACACAGATTAATTAATTAAACCTACAGATTAATTAATTAAACCTATCCCTGATTAGTCTGCTGCCCCAGCTCAGAAATATCCACACTCACATTTTCTTCACCCCTTCCTTCAGAACAGGAACTTGTATGAAGTAAACTGATTTTTTCAAAGTTCTGACTTGCATTTAAAATGTAAAAATGCTCTTTTAGATCCCTTTTTTCCCAGTCTAACAAGCAAGATATTTTTCTAAATATAAAACAAATGGTTTGGCACCAGCAGCTCCTCTGCCCGTGCCCCAATCCATGGAACACCTCTGACCAGGCATGGAAGTGCTGCTTTCATCCTTCATCCCTCCTCTGGATGGAGCTTTCCATGTGCTGCCTGCCCCCTCTAGCGTTGGAAAGAAAGAACCAGGAAAAATACTTCCTTTAAAGTTGTTTGGGGCTTTTAATTCTGAAAATAAACACAACCCCAGAGGCTGACTTTGGCCCAGCTCCTCCGAGCTCTGAGCATCTCCTGCTCCAGGGGGGGAAACCAGCACAAGGCATCAGTGCTGCACATCAGGGGCTGCAGCTTCCCCCTCTCAGGAGCCTGGAGCTCAGATTTGAACCCTCTGGGATCCCCGCAGAGCCCTCCTGCCTCCCGGGCTGCTGGGACCCCTCCCACACCCATCCAGGCCCTCGGGAGCCGCTGGATGTCCCTTGGAGAGCACGGAGGGACCGCTGGGTGCAGGGAGCTGCTCCTGGAGCATCCCTCCCTCGGTGCATCCCGGAGCTGCCGGGGCACAGGGACTGAGCTGTGCTGCCCCAGGATTCTCCTGGATTTGGGAGAGATGCCTGCCCGTCCTCAGGCCAGGTGCAGTGTAGGGACAGCACTGCAGATGATCAATAAACAGATTTCCAGGATTATCTGGGACATTTCCTTTTAGTTCCCCTCATTCAGCTGGTTTGGGGGATGTTGTTGTTTTGGGTGGATTTTAACAAAATTAATAATGAAGGTTGCACCATTCTCAGGACGAGGCAGCCACCCAGAGGGAGGGGACAGAAATGGTTTAAAGCCTGGCAAAAAAAAAGCCATTTAAAGGCTGGCAGCAGGTCTGTCCTGAGCCTCCTCTGCTCCAGGACAAACACCCCCAGCTCCTCACAGGATTTGGGCTCCAGACTCTTCCCCAGCCCTTGCTCCAACACCTCAACATCCTTCCTAAACTGGGGACACAGCACTGCAAGCGCAGCCTAACGGGAGGAGTCCCCTCCCTGCCCCGCCGGCCACACCACCCCTGTCACACCCCCTGTGCCCAGCTGCCCATCCCAAACGGGACAGGCCCCCTGTCCACCCCAAACGGGACAGGCCCCCTGTCCATCCCAAACGGGACAGGCCCCCGTCCCCAGGGAGCAGAGCAGCGCTCCAGGCTGAGTGCCACCCCCGGGGCAGGTGGCAGGGCGTGGCAGGGCAGTGCCCCCTTACCTGGCAGGCCCAGGAGCTGCCCGGTGCTGTGCTGCCGGGTGATGTGGTGCCAGTAGGCGCTGCGGGGCAGGGNTTGTTTTAAAAAATCAAGTCTGCAAACGGGAAAAATTGTATCCAAGAGCTGCTTCAAACTGGCCACCATTCCAGAGATCAGGAACAGGGTAACGATAACGGGAATAACTGAAGATGAGCATTGCCACACACCAGGGTGAGCCAGCAGTGAGCACACAGCTGGCAGAAGACAAAATAACCACACTACAGCTGGAGAGTCTCACATATTTACAACATACCTATCATACAAAATCGGTGGGAAGTGGTCAGGGAGTGATTTCTTCTCTGTAAGATATAAAAGATACACCAGAGGGTTTGGTGGTTCGGCTCCTCTCCCCAGTATCCACAGAAGAGTTTCTGCTTTTGGCAAAGTTTAAAAAATCCTCTGTATTGCAAGAATTTTTCGTCCATCCTGAACTTCTCAGCGTTTCCATCCTGGCTTGTCATCATCACTGTCATCCACTCGGGCAGTTGGTCAGAAGACAGAGTTTGTAAAGTTCTTCCAGGATTTTTTATCGATGCTCTGATCTGTAGGCTGGGAAAGTGTCCGTGCGATGGAGCTTCACTGGGCTGGAAACATCTTCATGGAGCCAGATGGAAAAAACAGAACAACCCCAGTTAAACACAGGCACCTCAGCCATTCATTTACACACAGATTAATTAATTAAACCTACAGATTAATTAATTAAACCTATCCCTGCTTAATCTGCTGCCCCAGCTCAGAAATATCCACACTCACATTTTCTTCACCCCTTCCTTCAGAACAGGAACTTGTATGAAGTAAACTGATTTTTTCAAAGTTCTGACTTGCATTTAAAATGTAAAAATGCTCTTTTAGATCCCTTTTTTCCCAGTCTAACAAGCAAGATATTTTTCTAAATATAAAACAAGTGGTTTGGCACCAGCAGCTCCTCTACCCGTGCCCCAATCCATGGAACACCTCTGACCAGGCATGGAAGTGCTGCTTTCATCCTTCATCCCTCCTCTGGATGGAGCTTTCCATGTGCTGCCTGCCCCCTCTAGTGTTGGAAAGAAAGAACCAGGAAAAATACTTCCTTTAAAGTTGTTTGGGGTTTTTAATTCTGAAAATAAACACAACCCCAGAGGCTGACTTTGGCCCAGCTCCTCCGAGCTCTGAGCATCTCCTGCTCCAGGGGGGGAAACCAGCACAAGGCATCAGTGCTGCACATCAGGGGCTGCAGCTTCCCCCTCTCAGGAGCCTGGAGCTCAGATTTGAACCCTCTGGGATCCCCGCAGAGCCCTCCTGCCTCCCGGGATGCTGGGACCCCTCCCATGCCCATCCAGGCCCTCGGGAGCCGCTGGATGTCCCTTGGAGAGCACGGAGGGACCGCTGGGTGCAGGGAGCTGCTCCTGGAGCATCCCTCCCTCGGTGCATCCCGGAGCTGCCGGGGCACAGGGACTGAGCTGTGCTGCCCCAGGATTCTCCTGGATTTGGGAGAGATGCCTGCCCGTCCTCAGGCCAGGTGCAGTGTAGGGACAGCACTGCAGATGATCAATAAACAGATTTCCAGGATTATCTGGGACATTTCCTTTTAGTTCCCCTCATTCAGCTGGTTTGGGGGATGTTGTTGTTTTGGGTGGATTTTAACAAAATTAATAATGAAGGTTGCACCATTCTCAGGACGAGGCAGCCACCCAGAGGGAGGGGACAGAAATGGTTTAAAGCCTGGCAAAAAAAAAGCCATTTAAAGGCTGGCAGCAGGTCTGTCCTGAGCCTCCTCTGCTCCAGGACAAACACCCCCAGCTCCTCACAGGATTTGGGCTCCAGACTCTTCCCCAGCCCTTGCTCCAACACCTCAACATCCTTCCTAAACTGGGGACACAGCACTGCAAGCGCAGCCTAACGGGAGGAGTCCCCTCCCTGCCCCGCCGGCCACACCACCCCTGTCACACCCCCTGTGCCCAGCTGCCCATCCCAAACGGGACAGGCCCCCTGTCCACCCCAAACGGGACAGGCCCCCTGTCCATCCCAAACGGGACAGGCCCCCGTCCCCAGGGAGCAGAGCAGCGCTCCAGGCTGAGTGCCACCCCCGGGGCAGGTGGCAGGGCGTGGCAGGGCAGTGCCCCCTTACCTGGCAGGCCCAGGAGCTGCCCGGTGCTGTGCTGCCGGGTGATGTGGTGCCAGTAGGCGCTGCGGGGCAGGGGCACCACGGTGCCCAGCGACACCGCCCGCTCGCTCCTCTTCAGCTGCAGCTGCAAGGCAGGACACAGGGTCAGGGACAGCCTGAAGCAGCGCCTGGCACTGCACGACCACGGCAAAAACTGGCACTGAAGCAGCCGCTCCTCCCTCCCCCCCGGCCCTGCCCGGGTTAGTCTGCACGGGCACACGGTTCTGGGGAAGGGCACATGGTTCTGGGGCAGGGCACACAGCTCTGGGGCAGGGCACACGGTTCTGGGTTAGGGCACACGGTTCTGGGTAAGGGCACATGGTTCTGGGTTAGGGCACACGGTTCTGGGTTAGGGCACATGGTTCTGGGGCAGGGCACACGGTTCTGGGGCAGGGCACACGGTTCTGGGGCAGGGCACACAGTTGTGGGGCAGGGCACATGGTTCTGGGGCAGGGCACAC
>VZTG01008314.1:13957-29298 GCA_013397845.1 Melanocharis versteri | reverse complement strand
TTTGTTTCAGTATTTTAATTGGGTTTTTTGGGGGGGATTATGTTTGTTTCAGTACTTTAATTGTTTTTGGGGGGGTATATTCATGTCAGTTTTGGGGGTTTATAGTTGTTTCAGTATTTTAGTTGGGGATTTTTTTGGGGTATACATTAGTTTCAGTATTTTAATCGGAGCTTTTTTGGGGGGTTTATATTAGTTTCAATATTTCAATCGGGGGTTTTTATTTGTTTCAGGATTTTAATTGGGGGGCTTTTGGGGGGGCTATATTTGTTTCAGTATTTTAATTGGGGATTTTTTTGGGGTTTATATTAGTTTCAGTATTTCAATCAGGGTTTTTTATTTGTTTCAGGATTTTAACTGGGGGGCTTTTGGGGGAGTTTTATTTGTTTCAGTATTTTAGTCGGGGATTTTTTGGGGGGGTTTATATTAGTTTCAGTATTTCAATCGGGGTTTTTTATTTGTTTCAGGATTTTAATTAGGGAGTTTATATTTGTCTCAGTATTTTAGTCGGGGATTTTTTTGGCGTTTATATTTGTCTCAGTATTTTAGTCGGGGATTTTTTTTGGGGGGGGTTATATTAGTTTCAGTATTTTAATTGGGCTTTTTTATTTGTTGCAGGATTTCAATCGGGTTTTTTTGGGTTTTCTTTTTGAAGGAATGGCTCCAGACCACCCTCTGGCTCCCTTCTCCTCTGAAACCCTCTGGCAATGTCCCCAGCAGCCCCGGGAAGGCCCAGCAAGAGGAAAAGCTCCCACCTACCTGCCTGCCTCGAAGGTGAACCAGGCTGGGTCCCGCCCGTAGCGCCGCAGGGCACTTAGCGGCCAAGAGACGAGTTTGACTCTGGGATTCTGGATGTCCCAAAGACAGATATTCTCAAATGTTATCTGCAAGGTACATTCCCCATGCACATCTAAATTAGGGGATGGCATCAAATACACATTGAATCTCTCTGGGAGAAAAACAAAAGGTTAGTCTAAAATCCCTGCCCGGCACATGTGCAAGTCATTCAAGGAATTTCCTATTTTCCAGCTCTACGTCCACTATTATTTCCACTTAGAACTGCTCATTCCCACGCAAAGAATTCCTTCTGATAGCTCCAATAAACTCCACGTTTGGGGCAGCCAAATGCTGCAGCCAAAGGGCATCAGGTATTTGTGCGTGCCCTCAGAGCCTGAGGAGAAGTGCACCAGCACAATCCTGGGATTTGCAAACGGCTCCTAAAGTTGTGGGCATGAATAAATGCATTGCTCGAGCAGGTAATGAGCTCATTTGCATAGGAAAGTGGAGTAGCCACGGGCTCAGGTTTTGCATGCAATTACTGTTATTTATGATTCTCTTTACAAAGCCCCAGTCACTGACATCACACCAAAAAACCACACAACAAACAGTTCCCACCTCCAAGAGCAACTAACTTGTCTGAGAGAGAGAAGTGCTACTCCAAGATAATTCCAGTTAACTTATTTATTATCTCTGGTAGCAACTAAAACCAAAAGCTAAAAACAAACCCCTAAAAAACCAAAACCAACCCCCTCCCAAAACAGCAAGGAGGACTTGGAAAAACAGCTTTGCTCCCCTTTATTTCCGTACAATCTAAAAAGCTTGAAAATAACACAATCAAAAGTTCAAAAGGTCAATATTTCTGTACCTACCACTCTGCTCCCTCTCTACTCCAGATGCCAACAAGTCAGGCTCTCCAAGGCTAATGTCATTAATCCGTGTTCCCAGGCACTCCATCTGCAGCACCTTGCACCACTCATCTGCCTCAAGTTCTGTATAAATGCCCAGAAAATCTGTGTGTAGGTACATAATATTTATAATTTCACAACGATTCTCTGAGCTTTTCGAAGAAGTGTGGCCGTTTTACCCACCTGAGTCACAAGCAAAGGTTTTGGAGGTGTCATCACTGAAATAAATGCCCACAGCGTGTTTCTTTGTGCTTTTTGGCAGCCTCGAGATATTCTTCACGTTATTGAGCTCCGTGACCTGGAAAAGCACAATTTGGGATTTTAACGAGGAGCTTGGGAAGAGATCTGTCCATTCTTGGCTGGGCAAAGGGAGGAGAGAAAGGCAAGGAGGGAGAAAAAGGTGAGACAGCATCAGCAGGCTCGGAATCTCTGCGATGGCTCTTGAGGAAACGCAGCCTTGCCAGGAATAACCTCGGAAATTCCACGGGAAATTCCATCTTCCCCTGGGAGCTGCAGCAGCCACGTCCTCCACTTCTCTCATGCCAAGACATCCCCATCCCAACGGGAATTTTAGCCAGGAAAAAGCTGCCTCCAGCCTGAGCAATATTCACACGAAGGGCACGAGAAAGACCAACCTGGTGCAGCAGAACCAGAGAGAGGTGGAGGTGGAAATCTAAAGGATTCACCCAGGTGGAATTCCAGCACTCCCAGTCCCAGCACAGCTTTCAGCACAGAGGAAAAAACAATGGTGAAAAGCTGCTCTCTACTTTATTTATTTAATTTTTTTTGATGGAAAGTTGAGGGTTTGTTAGAATGGTTCGCTTCAAAAGAAACAAAAATAAAATCACGGTTTTCGTTATTAGAAAGTGGTTTAGTGTTAAAGATTCAGACTTGTAAACACAGATTTCTGTTGTTTGGTTGCCAAAAACTGATTGGAAAAACAGCTTTTACACCCCAAAAAAACCCCCAAATTTGGTATTACCTTGTGTACAGCTTTAGTAAATACGCAACACAGTGATTCCATAGCTCTAACACGAACCTTTCACCCTCACAACCCATGAGTAATGCTCTGAAATTTGGCTGAGGAGGAATTCTTTATTTCAATTATTCACACTTCCAAGCAAGACCCCGGAACAGATTTTCCTGCCGTGAATGGGAGGAACAAAGAGCAGTTCCTGGACAAAATCTCCCCAAAATAAAAACAAATAACAGAGCCAATGCCCAGAACCTCATTCCACGGGCAGCAGCAGAAGGATGCAATGGGAGGATCATCCCATCCCATGGGGAACACACAAACCTTCAGCAGAGCTGCCAAATTTGGAACTCAGCTTCTTCCACCCTCCAGGCTGAAAATTTTGAGAAGTGTCGAAACTCAGAGTTGCTAATTGGGCTTCGTTCTGCACCAGCTTTTCCTTTTTTTCCCTCCTCTTCCAGGAAATGCTGGGAGGGGAGCAGATCCCCCAGGGCTCACCAGACCCCAACTCACTGCTGAACACAAATCCATCTATCTAGAGAACAATTGCCACAAAACCCACTACAATCTGTCACGAATTCCCTGCGACACGACAGGCCAAGCACAAACTGCCAGCTGCCAACTTCCACTCCAAGACATTTTTTCTCAGATGCCAAGAAAGGATTCAAATGCAAGAAGAAATAAAACCAGGTTTTCCCCTTTCAGGACAGCAACCACCCTGACATTTAGGGTGAGCATATTTGCATTTCCTGCAAGGGAAACTGCAGACTACCCAAGCATTGTTTGTCTCTCATCTATTGCCTTTGCAGTACTCACAGAGGTCTGTTTGGCTTCTCTGGGAGATTAATTCATCTTTTTAAGTAAAAATTCTCTCTAACTTAACACCAGAGCAGGGGGTGAAGACAGCACACAACTGAGACACTGTCAATAGCTTGTCGCATCATTAATTTCCCTGATCACCAAATCCTTTGGAATTCGTGTTTCAGCTCCGAATTTTAGGGGGGGAAAAGGCAATTTATATTTGGAGATATGCTTGCTACAACATTTGGCAGCTCCTGGCTCATTCTGTGCTGCGCTGACCGCTTGAGAGCTCTTGTGTGATGGCATTTCACAGGGCAGGGCCCCCAAGCCTCCTCCTGCACCCCCAGATTTCCTGCTGGTACCTGAGCTGCCGCTGAGGCTGATGCTGCCTCCACCTTCCCCAGAGCCAGGGATTTTCTCCTCTATGGAATGGCTGCTCCTGGCACCATGCAGAGCTTTTCCCAAGGAGCAATTCCTGCTGCCAGCGCTGCCCGGGGAGGAGCCCTCTGGAAAATCAGGGTGTCTGGCCTGCTGTGGCAGCCAGCAGTGCCCTCCCTGAAATGTAGAGTTTTAATTATTTCAGCTAGAGGCTAGTTTTGCTGAAATTAGCTAGAATAGAACTAGCAAGCAAATACAGCTGGAGCTAATTAAAAANAATAAACACACACTTTCTAACTTGCTGAGTTAGAGAGTCTCTGTCCATCTCAGTTGGATATCGATATTAGATCTTTATCCAGATTTTAGTAAATCACCCCAGCCCGGCGGGCTGAGCAGCCTCCCTCTGCTCCCCCTGGCACAGCAGATGCTCCCAAATGTCTGGCACATCCTCCTGGAACTCTCACTGCAAACACCCCCACGCTCCTGGAGCCCAGGCAGGAGCAGGCACCAAACACCTGCAAATATTTGAGGATGAAGTTTGCTTTTCCTCTCTTTTTTTTTCTTTTTGCGTTTTAAAATAGCTCCCCTGCTGCCAGGCTCTTGCAAAACAAGTGTTCTCGTGGGTAGTTTAATTCACGGGTGTTTTATTTATCTGAGATCAGGAGCTAATGTACATTCAGCAAATTAATCCTAAAATGGGAGGTAAACCACGAATATCAGACCTAAGACAATATTAACAGAGAAATCACAAGAATGATATTTTTTAAGGTTTAAAGACCTCCCTTTGCATATTCCCCCTGTCCTTTTTTCCTTTCAAGTCTCCTTTGGATTAAAATGACAATCCATAGAATTGAAATGCATTTGATCAGATGAAAAGCTAAAACACTTGCAGAGCTGTGCGGTGAGAGAGTTCTGAACCAGGAGCAGGGATTAATCAATCAGTCACTGCCCAGCTGGCAGAACAAGCAGAGCTCCAGCCTGACAGATCCACCCAGCCAAAATTCTTCCACCTCTCCCATTCCCATCAGAAACACACCAAAAAAGCCAAAAATTACGTCCTCAGCATTCCAAGTATTGTTTGAATTAATGTATTATTCTCAAATATGGGGAGCGTTTCAGAACATAACACCAGGGATAATATTTTTTTTTTTTTTACATTTATTGCCTACACAGCTGCCACACTCAATGGCTCCCAAGCACCTTGTTTTTTAATCTTAATTAAGGATTCATGCCTCTGCCTTGGCTCACTGAAAATTGCCCCATGATGAGAACAGATAGAACATTTCCCAGGAAACCCCAGGGGAACACTTAATGGAAAATTATATTGCTGAAATTCCAGCTCACTCCTGCTTAAAGGATCTGCCTGTACATCTCTAACCTGCTAGGTATAAATAACAGATCAAATTTCATATAAAATCACGGAATGGTTTGGGCTGGAAGGACCTTAAAGCCCATCCAGTTCCACTCTCTGCCCTCTTCCCTTCTCTTTTCTCTCTCTTCTTCTCTTTTCTCTCTCCTCTTCTTTTTTCTCCTCTTCTCTTCTTCTCTTTTATCCTCTTCTCTTCTCTTATCCTCTTCTCCTTCTCTTTTATCCTCCTCTTCTCTTCTCTTCTCTTCTCTTCTCTTCTCTTCTCTTCTCTTCTCTTCTCTTCTCTTCTTCTCTTTTATCCTCTTCTCTTCTCTTATCCTCTTCTCCTTCTCTTTTATCCTCCTCTTCTCTTCTCTTCTCTTCTCTTCTCTTCTCTTCTCTTCTCTTCTCTTCTCTTCTCTTCTCTTCTCTTCTCTTCTCTTCTCTTCTCTTCTTCTCTTCTCTCTTTCTTCTTCTCTCTTTTCTCCCTCACAAACATTCCACAAGCCGCACTGGATGGAATTTTCGTGGAGACCCTGAGAAGTTCCTTTAATTCCCTCAAAGCCCTGAACCTGGTGCCTCACTCCCAGCGAAGTGACAGCAATCACTAAAATAAACGTTCAACAGCCCGTTCTGAGCAGAGCGGTCACACCGCAAACATTCCATGTGCTACCCATACAGCTCTGCCTGGAAAACAATCACACCTTCCACAATCCAATTTTCCAAATGGATTATTCCATCAGCAGACAGAAGGACTGTTTAAATGACTACTGCTGTCTCAAGGCAAGATTAACACAATCGGATTAAAACTCAGAACCCCTCGAGGGCTCGGTGTGTTCCTGTCAGCAGGACGCAATTAGTGGGGTTTTTGTTGGAATATTAAGGGTTCTTCTGGCACATCACAACGGCAAAAGAAATAAGAATTTCTTCCTTCCTCCAGCAGTATTTTGTTCAAGAATATGGCAATTTGTGGTTGCTTATTTACGTTCAACAAGCGAAAAGCAGACAGTCACCTGAAAAGCAACTCTCTGTGCGGATTTTGTAGCCTGGATCCTCATTATCTTCCCTCCCCTGTGGGACCAAAGGAATTAAGTGGGCAATTTGCTTTGTGCATGCCAATTCCCAGTTCACTCCATCAGCTCCAGATGACTGTTCTCACACAAACTTTATTTTAGGGCACTGCGACCTTTCCACTTTTAAAAACTAGAGCAAGATTAGAAAGGATCTGAAGGTTAATATTAGACAAAAAAATGTTCTTTTTCTATTGTTTCGCTCTTCCCGTGGTGAGGATGCCCAGACTCAGGCCCTGGTGCAGAGCTGCAGACAAGGACACGTTCAGCTGCAAACAGATGGGGCTGCCCAAAGTAACAGAAACAGCACCCAGACACTGCTGGGGACCCAAAATCCAGCTGGAGAAAGGAAGGAGCTGCATCCTCAGCCCCAGGGACTGGTGCCACCACAACCAGGGAGCTGTCAGCCCCTTTGCAGCAATAAATCAAAGAACCCTCGCACTTCAATCCATCCCAGGAAAAAGGGAAGCCTCAGAAGGAAACACTTGAGTGAAGGAGGCAGGTGCTGGTGAGAAATGAGCTCCATTCATCATTTTCCTTCTTCTACCCCTCATAGTTTTATGATGGATTAAACCTCTCCCGAGACTGATGGGCTGACTGAGGGCTCCTCAGGTTTTTCAGATTTGATGCTGCCTTCAGCAGCATTTCAGAAGCACTCCAGAGCCCAGGTAAGAGCTCATTTTAAGGAAAAAAAATCTTATTTCTTTTGACTTTCTGACGTGCCAGTAGAATCCTCAATATTCCAATAAAAATGGCATCCTGCTGACAGCATATTCCCGAAACCCTGGGATGGGCAGGTGAGGTTTTGCTCTCAAGTCTGTGAAACGTAGAGTTTTAATCATTTTAGCTAGAGGCTAGTTTTGCTGAAATTAGCTAGAATAGAACTAGCAAGCAAATACAGCTGGAGCTAATTAAAAAGGTTAATAATTAGCTAAGAAGCCAGGCTTAGAATAAGATTGAAGACACAAAATAAATGATAGCTTGTCATGCTAGGTTTATTCAGCTGCTTTCATAATAAGAAACAAATTGCACTGGTTAAAGATCTAAAGAAACTTAAACAATTACCATTCAAAAGTAATGAGGAGAAGGACTGAGAGTTCCCCAAGAGTAATAGGTATTGTCAAAAACCAGAAAGGTAGAAAGGTCAGAACGAGGAAGACAAGTTTTACTTCATCCTTTCAGACCCCTCCCCAAATTCCAGGACCACCGACCCAAATCTAGGAANCAGCAGAGCCTCTCCACACCACGGAGCTGCTACTGCAGCTTGCAGGACAGCAGGGACCACGCCAGAGCTCTGCACGGGGGCTGCAGCACCACAATCCCACACTCTTTACACACAAAATCACCAAAATTTTTATAAATAAAAAGCAGGCGGCAAGCAGTGATCGTTGAAAACTCTGCCACACTCTTTGCTGGGTGTTTTTGTCAATAATTAACTCTGATTTTCATAGGAATCATTCAACTACAGCCTCATACAGAGCAGCAGGGCCAAGTTCTCTTTTTGCAGCAGCTCGTATTTAATACTTTTAGAATCTCCATCACTCACCACGTTTCAATTTCACACATTTACAAGGCTCATTTTTAAAAACCCCTCATTTTTATCCACCTGTGCTCTTTGGAAATGAGCACATCTTGCCCAGAAATTCCATTTAATATTCATCAGCTCCCTCGCAGTGAGGTTTGTTAAAAACAAACGGGACCTGTCAGCCTGGAGAGCTGATGGCTCTAAACCAGAGAACATCCAAACATCCCTGGTTTCAGCTTCCTCTCTGCCTGAGAATATTCTCCAAATCCAAATGAACTCCAGAAATGCAGGAATTTCCCCACTTTCCATCAGCCAGAGCCCAAGGAAGTGCCCAAGGCCAGGCTGGACAGGGCTTGGAGCAACCTGGGGTAGGGGAAGGTGTCCCTGAGGGAGAACTGGGGGATCTTTGAGGTCCTTTCCATGTGATTGGCAAAGTTCTGATAAAAGCCACACAGAATTTGTGTGTAAGTCCCCAGTGACTGATTTTGGAGCTTGATCATCACTCATTCCTGTCCAATCAGCTACTAGAGAAATCCAGAAATTTAATTTACAGCAGAAGCAATAGTTTGAAATTAAGTAGAGGCTAAGCTTGGCTTTAAACTGAAAATCCCTCAGAGCTGGTGAGGCTTTCCATGGTGCTTTACTCTGCAGATCCAGGCTGCTGGTGGGTTAAATACCTGCAAATAGGTGCTAAACTGTGGAATTCTGTGAAAGAAGAGAAGAAATTCCAGTCTAATTCAGATTCCTGTTGGATTTCATATTCATTACCCAAGGTGCTGCTCACACATTGCATTAACACAGTGGAAAAAATAGAGATTTGCATCAATAATTGGCAGAGTTATAATAATAAAATAAAAATGCAGTGTTTCACACGGAGCTGGAAGTTCTTACACATTTCTTACACAGAGGGCTCTGTGCAGTCCTCGCACAAAAAAGGAAAAAAAACCTCATTACTTCTGCAAGCTGCCTAATAGAAATTTGAATTAATAATTTCTGGGCCTGACTTATTAGAAATAGCCACGGGTTTTATGACCAATCAATCCCAGATTCCGTGGCATGCAGACAGGATTCAGAGGCAGGATTCCCTCAGGATTTCTCCTAAACGTCTGTCAGAGTGAGTGCAGAGCAGCCTCGAGCTCCTGGGAATTTATGCCCACAATTCCTAATCTTCAGTCTTTGCTGACAATTACTATAAATCAAAAGGTTTCTTATTTCCACCTCCGTGCCCAGGAGAATGGCACGTGGAAATCTGCAGGTGAATATGAAATGTACAGTGGCTGGAGGGAAAATCTTCATTCTTTTAATACCGGTGAATTTAGCAGAGTTTTTCACACCATTTTTGCTGTAAAAATGTGCTTGTTGTCCTTCATGTCTGTAGCTGGCTCCTGCCTTCCCACAGAGGCAAAAAATTCCAGGAAAATGGGAACCTCCAAGTGCTTCTGGAATTCCCGTGTCCCCTGGGATGGTTGGTACTGCACACATGAGGAGCAGGAGCCACTGGAAAGTGTTTCAGATGGGATTTTCAAAGGCTGAGGAGAGGAGAGGCCAAATGCTTAAAAATAAAGTCATTTCCCACTTGCTTAGCAGGATGTTTGCAACAAAGAACATTTATTTTGCCTCTACTTCACGAATGAAAGAGCACACAAACAGGTTTAGGACCTTAGGAGTTAAAAAAGCCTCAATTTTCAGGCCAACTAATACACAAAAACTTTGAATTTTATTCTTGATGTTACACCAAATAATAAAAGTTAGAGAAAACCTCGTGCCTTACCTTGTGGTAGCATCTGAAGTAAGCAGCTCGTTCATCTGAGAACTTCTCCAGCCTCTTTGGGCCTTTGCTTGAAGCCTTTTTGAACACTAGCCAGCATCTCTGGTAAATCTAGAGACACGAGAGAATAAACTTGGCACCCTCACCGACCTGAAAATCAGCAATTTTCACACAGAAGTTCAATCCTCAATCACCTGTGGAGTCCCAGAGGTTCAGAAAGAACACAAACCCAAGCTGCTGGGGAGTTCCACCCTATTTCTTCTGATCCAGCCAGAAATTCTCCAGTGAGAGGTGACACTCCATGTATTTTGTGACTAAGGGTAACACAGGGGAGCAGGAAATGAATTATAATGCAAAAAAAGCAGATTATTTAGCTGCAGAACCCAGGACCATCCTGTCACTTTGTTCCCAGGGTCTCGCTGAATTTAAATCCAAGTCATTTGGGGCAGACTCTGTGCAGAGCAGTTTTAAAACCACTTTTCCAACCACAGCACGAAGCCACTCCATCCCTCCAGATTCCCTGCAACCCTCCCAGCCATCCCTGAATTCTGAGTTCCTGCACCCCGAGCCCCAGCTCCCAGCTGAGCTCAGGCAGGAATTTCCAGCCTCACCAACTGCTCACAGCCCACACTCCACCAGCAGCTCCAAAGCAACACCTGGCAGCTCTGAAATAAATCAAAATTAGTGTGATTTTGAAAGAAAAGAAAAAGAATCAGATCTTGAGGCAGAGGGGTTAAAATAGCTGTGGATGCTGAAAGCTTGGTGGCAGAGAGATTTTTCAGTATCTGCCTGTGTCCGTGAGCATTCTCACTTTCTCACAGAGCTAGCTGCAAAACAGCCAGAGAGCTTTTGTAAATAATTCTTCTATCTTGCACCTGTGAGGTGTTTTTGCACTTTGTTATTGTCAGTCTGAAGGATTGTTTAGGAAATGTGTGTTTTTAGGATCTAGCCAATACCCCTGGGGGGTGGTTAACGAAGATCCAGTGACTTTCTATGACCTAGGGTATAAAACCCTTCTGTATATAAATAAATAAAGGCATTTCTATGTAGTTACTCCTGAGTTCAGCTCTCTCTTTCCTCCCCGGGCCGTGCCTGTTATTGTGACAAATAGCTGTTTTAAAAACTAAGATATGTGGCTTCCGCCACAGCAGAGGAAAGCAGAGCTGTTTTACCACCAAAACAAACCACCCCACCCTTGTTTGTTTGTTATTTCAGAGGGGTCTGGAGGTCACAGACAGCAGCACAAAGTCCCATCTGGCAAATCTCTCCTCTGAGAAGGATTGAACCTTCGGGGGAAGCCGCCCTGGTTTATTCCTCTGGTGTGTTTTTCTGCACTTTGCCCTAAAACAAAGAATTCCAGGGAGCTGCATTTACAGGGACACTGAACTCGCTGTCAAATAAACACAAACTTTGCTTTTTTTTCAAAGCAGGAGCTGCAAGTTCTCTCATGGAGGTCGGGATGCCTTCCAGAAACCCCAGGATACAGCCAGGAATTTGCCTTTTGTGACTCTGCTAACCTCTAGGAACAGATAAAACAGTAAAGGCACAGCACAATGCTCGAGAAATTCCTCGGTCTCTTCTGAAATTTGCCTTTTTTTTTTTCCCTTTTGGAGGAAAAAAATGCTGTCACTTGACCCAAGGCTGGGTGAGGCTCATACCCTGAAGGTTGCAGATGGAAAATCATTTGAGAGTTTTGTTGGACTTTGGTAGGGAGTCTCCACTGGGCTGGAATTCCAGGTCCAAGGTCCTTCCAACAGGGAGCTGGGAACCAGCCAGGGTTTGGATCTTTACTCCTCTATTCAAAAATGCTTTAATCTGTCACTTCTGCGGCCAAAGGTGGGAAATGAGCCCTGAAATCATTCTCAGTTCAAAGGCAATTTGTGAGGAGACAGGATCTAGAATTCTGCTCTGCTTCTGGAAGAACGAAGCCGTGCCAAGAGAGGCGGATTGCAGCTCCTTTATTTATTATTTATCCCCTCCCCAGAGGTGTCTGAGGCAGCAGATCCCATCAGGAATCTGCTCCCATGGAAAGCTGCAGAGCTGCTTTCCAGTAAAGAGCTCTGGGTTCCAACAGCTCTGGTTTGTCTCTCATCTGAATGAGACTGGGTGAGCCTAGAAAAGATCCCACAATCTTCCTAAGAGCTCCCAAACTATTTAATTGGAATTATTTCCTCCATTAAATTACAGCCTGCCTCTCCCTTTCCTCTCCCCTCACACTGGCAGCTTGTTCAGCCCAATTTCATCCTGAAAAGCCACAATAAAAGCAAGGAACAATGACAAATAGATGGATCACTGGAAAAAATCCCACGGCTGTGAACGTCTCTAACTGGAATTGTGTTCAGCAGGACTGAAATGATCCCTGCAGAGGGGATCAGTGGCTGTGTAAAAGCAGCAGCAGAGTTGCCCACGTGCTGTCTGTGAAGCCAGCCCTGCTCTTGGCAAGAAAACAATTTTGCTGTCTCAGAATCCCCATTCCATGTGTGAGGAACGAGCCACATTCCCTGGGATCAGCTCACAGAGACTGCATCAATCGAGGCTGCTTTGCATCCAGCTATTTCCTTCTCCTGGGCTCTAAAGAAAATAATCTCCATTTTTCCTTCCCCCCAAGAACACATTTGGGGAAGGATAAACCTCTCTCCTTCCCCTCATTCAGGCTGCATCTCCACCACCAGTATTTTCCATGAGAGTCATCCGCAGCTGCTAATAGGGAATGAGGCTGTAATCTTGTTTCTGATTGCATTCAGAATGCACAATACTGCTCAGGATTGCAAAGGTTTTTTCATCAAGTTACAAAATCCAGCTTTGGTGCTGGCCAGGACCTGCTGCAAGGCCAGTGCACAAAGAAATGCCTGGCAGATCTTCATGAATCTCTGCACCTTCACCTGCTGTTAATGCAAGCCACAACAGACTCCTATTGCTCTGAAACATCAGGCATTTCCATCAGCCCTTTCTCTTCAAAAACTCTCCCCTCCCCACCAGAATGACATCAACCAGAAGTGGGATTTTTGTTAATGGTTCAGGCTCAAAGCCATTCCTCCAACCTCAGCTTCAAACACCCAAGAGCTGGATTTGAGCCCACGGATGCATTCCCACCTGACACCGCAATCAGAAGGCAGCTTTGTTCTACATCTTCATTTATCTGGGGGTTTTTGGTCCTTCAGGACTACACAGGATTGATTCCACTGAGAAGATTCACTGCCAAACCCCTGTGAGCAGCTGAAAATCTGTGACACATTGTCTGAGCCACGCAGGGAGCTGGGCAGCACCATCTAGGCTGGATGGAAGGAAAACGTTTTTTACTGGAAGAGTGATGAAGTACTGGAATTATCTGCCTGGGGAAGCGGTGGAGTCACCGTCCCTGGATGTTTTAAAAGCAGACTGGGTGTGGCACTCGGTGCCATGGTTTAGCTGAGGTGCTGGGGCACGGGCTGGACTCTGTGATCTCAAAGGTCTCTGCCAACCCTGCGATCCTGCCATCTCAGCACAGACAGCCCAAGGGCTCACCCAGGACCTCCTGCCAGCCCAGGGACAATCCCCTGCTTCCCTGCGTGACGAGGGACAGGGAGACACGAGCAGCACGGCCAGATTCTGCTGGGAACTGCTCGTGGGTCCTTGGCTCACAGAGGGGAAATGCTCACCCAAATTGCAGCTGGCACAGGCACCCCGTGAGCCGAGGGGAATGGGCTGGGATATCCCAGCCTGCCAGGGGCTTGGATCTTAAAACAACTTCCAAGGGAGCTTCCAGAGCCCTTCCCAGTGAATCACTGCACTGCCAACAAAGCAGCTCAGCAGCAGCGTCCCCTTCAAACTGCTGGTGGACGCAGCAGCTGCAATTCTGGAGTTGAGAGGCTCCTGAATTACAGATCCTGGCCAGGTGATGAAGGACTTCACAGTGAAATCTCTCTGGCACACAACCTCCGGAGGGCTTTGCAAGGACTCTGTGGTTCAGGCAGGGCAGGGAGCCACCTGGGGCAGCCCTGAGGACCTCGAGGGACAGGAACACCCAGGAGGGTGGCACCTGGAGCTGCACAGTGAGAGCTGACAATGGGAAATGTCTTCAAGGCGACAAGGCTGGGGTTTAGACCTGGCTTATCCCACAGGAGCTTCACAAGTGCTCTGCAGAGGAGTCGTTTCTCTCCCTCCTCTACTCACTGCACACTAGTAGGTGCTTCTTAAATGCAACCTAAAAGACATTAAAAGCAAGACTTGAGTCTCCAGTCTGTCCTCCCTGCAAAACCGACCGGCTGGATGTGGTATCATTAAAAGGAGCATTATCTGAAATATCCTTCCACTTTTTCATGGACCTACAGCCTTCAAAGAACAGGTTTGATGGCTTGATGGGGGTTTTTTTAAGCCATCCCCAGACCAGGTTATAATTCAGGGCTGCTTAAGGCCACGAGGGGAGAGAAGAGCCATTCCAAGAGAAGAGCCAAGAAGCATTTACAGCAGAAACCCTCCCTTGCCAGTGACAGCTGAAATAAAACCAGCCAGGCTGGAGCTAAGGATCAGATTTGGCTCCTTGAACATTTGCTAAGCTTTATAAGGGGCACAGTTAATTCTGGGCATGAAACTGGAGAGGAGACAATCAGCCTGGGACTGTAACCAGGGAGGGAAAACAGCAAAGGCTTCACTGGAGGCTAAAGCCGGGCTCTGTGCAGGGAACTCGTGCTGCCAGCAGCTGGATTTGCAGCTGGATGTGCTGGGCCAGGCCCAATCCCGGGAATCAGCAGCGGGTAGGATCGATCAGGGAGCTGCAGAACAGCTCAAAACGATCAGGGTTTGGAACGATTCCATTGCGTCACCGAGTGTCTGATTTGGTTACTCCAACTCCCCGGGCTATGGGGGCAAACGGCATTGCCACAGCTCATTAACAGCTCACAGAGCTCGCTAATTAGGACATGGGACGTGAGAGGCACCCCCAGCTCTGACAAGGACACTCCTGCTAAAGCCAGGGCAGCAGGGTGCTGTCCCCAGCAGGCACAGCTGGGACCTGCCCCACGCTTGGACTCGCTCACAAACCCAGCTTTTCACCCCCCAGAGCACACAATCATCTGTAGGAGCTGCATTTCAGAGCTGGACTGGTAATTTTAAGATTACACCTAAGGAGACTCAAAAAAAAAAAAAAAAAAACCGGGCAGAAGTTGTGCACGAATGAAGCCTTTCTGTCAGTAAAGTGATTTTTCCAGCGCTAGGCTGCCAGCATCCAAAGCCAGCCACGGGAGAGGGGCTGCAGCTCCTCCACCCTTGAGCAGCTCAGCTGTACCTGAAAACAGGGTAAAAAAACCTGCAAACCTCGGGTAATGATGGTGGTTAGGAGCTGCTCGGAGAGCTGAGGGTGACAAATGCCCTGCAAGACCCCACCAACAGACGGGATAACGGGAATAACTCCCCATTCCCGGCCTGCTGTCACCTCTGCCATTCACCTGCAAGCTGCAGGAAGCAGCAGAGGTTTTTGTGTAACAAATACAGCTCCTGCCACCCCTGCAGACAGCTCCAGGAGTGGAGGTGAGGCCGTGGCACCGTCTCAGCACGAGGTAAATTTGTCCCATTCCTTCCACATCTCCCCTTGGCTCCTGGCATCAAAGCCCTGCGGCCACGGGTCACTCCCCGGGCTGCTGGGAGCGGCTTGAAAATCAGAGTGAATCTGCACGAAAGAGCAAATCCTGCTGCCAGCGAGTCCCTGCGGGCTGGGCTTCACCAAACGCGGGGCTTGCTGAGCAGTGAGAGCGGCCCTGCCCCTTCCCCAGCCTGGGAGGCACAGCTGGAGTGATCCTGCCCCTTCCCCAGCTTGGGAGG
>VZTG01008313.1:0-97943 GCA_013397845.1 Melanocharis versteri | reverse complement strand
CTGTGTCTGTCTGTGTGTCTGTGTGTCTGTGTATGCTCAGCCCCGCGGCGGCGGCGGAGGCGGCCGTGCTGCAGCGCCCTGCGGCTCCGCGCCCCCCGCCCCGGGGCTGCCCCCACCCGGACACGGGACCGGGAAGCGATTCCCGACTGGCAAGCGGCGGTGTTCCTTCATTCCAGGACAGGACCGCGGGAAAGAGCAGTTGTGGTTGTGCAGCTCAGAGCGAGAAGAGGGAGAAATAAAATTTAAAAAACAAAAACCAAACCAACACCAAAAAAAAGGCGAATAACATCAGNTTTTTTTCCCTGCGGGGCGAATAAACAAGGGGAGAAAGGGGTATTGGGCTGCGTGTCCAGACACCGCGCTGCGTAGCTGCGTCAAACCGGAGCCGCGGGATCTGCCAGATTTACGTGCTTGGCTTGAATAATTGCTGCTGGTTTCGTTCCCAGCTGAAAACGGGGGGGCGGCGGGGAATGGGGGGCTGGTCTGCGGCGCTGCCCGGGGGCGGCAGAGCAGCCCCACAGCCCAGACCCGTCTGCTTCCAGCCCCGGCCGCAGCATCCGCAAGGACATGCCTGTCCCACAGCCCCACCTCGTCCCAGCTCTGGGCATCCCCAGCACGAGGATGGTGTGGGGCAGCCACCCCTGCGGGTGGCAAGGGAAGGAAGGGATGGAGCCATCTGGGAGAGGAGTGCTCCGCTGGGTATGGCTGGGGAAGCGACTCTCTCCTAGGCCCCCAGCCCCCTGCACGTCCCTGCAGAGAAGCCAGTCTAGGAAAAAGCAGCAGTGGTTTTCCATTGCTGCTGCATGGCGCAGAAAGGGTCAGCCGGGAGGTGACCACTGAAGAGTTTGGATCCTAGGAAGGGTGCCAAAAAGGTAGCAGAGGTGACCAAACCAGAGATGCAGGCAGGCCTGATTGGCAAAAGTGAAAGCTTGATGCTGCCTCTGAAGTCAAGAGGAGTTGCAGAAACTCAGCACGTTACAAAACCAAATGCAGCTAGATAGCAGCCCCCAAATAAATGCAGCTTAACTTTCTTTCCACAGCTAACTAGAAAATGAGAGTGGCATTTCCAAGAGCTCTTGGGACCAGGCTGTGTGTCCATTGAACTCATGGGGGCAGTGAAAGAAAGAACAGCAGAATCCAGCCAGTATGAACCCTCAAAATACATCTAACGAGATGCAGCTCCACTTTGCAGATTTATTGCACTGGAGGTGGGAGCTGCTTTTCAGGTCAAGGGAAAGCTTTTCATTTTTCTCCCTATGCTTTAGGCACGGCAACAAATAGCAAGATTAAAGTGCTATGGCAAATAAAGCACGGTCTCTGCCTAGTGCTTGCACTGCTTTAACTGAGCGAGGTAATGAAACAAAGCACTTTTCCTGCCAGTGTGAACAACTTCAGCGATTTCTGTGTCTATGTGTCACAAGGTTACAGCTGCTGCATTTGTAGCAACCCTCAGGGAAAAATAGAAAGTATACGGCACGGTGTAGGGCTCACTTTGCTAATGATTCCTTCTCTCAGGAATGAAGAGCAGAAACTGTTTTCCCTGTACCTTGGCTTGTTGTCACACAATTACCCTTTTTCTTGCATTTTTTTCCCCCAAATCTCTGTCATAACCCTTTATAACATAAGGAGGGTACTTTCATCTGTACATATTTATACACACACGCACACTCATTTCAGAGATTTCTAGGGTTCTAAGCCGGGTAAAACCACAACAAATGCAGGCTGACTTTGCAGCATTCATTGGGCAGAGTGCATTTTTCTGTCTGTGGAGTTTCATGCCCTGCTGCCAATGCAGTCACCTTCGGGCTGGGCAAGTGCCAGGCAATCTGTAACAACAGACTTGTTCAAGCATTTCAGAGCTTTAGAGTCTAAGGCAGACAAGAATAATGCGTTGCTGGAGAGCTGCTGCAGGATGAACTTCTCAGGCAGATCATGATTACCTCTAGGAAGCTGGACTTTGGAAAGGGCACAGGGCTCTTCTATCTGCTCCTGGGAATGCTGAATATAGTTTGTCAAGGCTATAAGTTGTCAAGGAATAGTTTATTTTTTTAGCTTGTTATTTTTGAGCCTCCAACAGTTTCTTTTCCCTTAGTTTCAGTAACCTCTGGCTTTCTTGCCTACTGACCTTGCAGATTCAGCTTGCTGCATCGTATTGCAACGAGCACTTTCTCCAAAACACACGTTATATTCCCAGTTCTTGTCTGTCACCCCTTTGTTACTCCCTCCACAAATGCTTAGACACACACAAACTCCCACCAGCAAAATCTACCTCTGATCATGATTTGCAATATGCTGTCCCACATCCCACTGAATTTTCTAGGACTTTCCATGAAGCACAAAGACAAGTCAACCGCATAAGTTCAAAATTGTTCTTTCCTGCTTTGTGATGGCCCCAAGACTGACATTGCAAGACCTGAGTGTGGATCTGTATAGCCTAGAGAAAGTGTTTGAACCACTTGCCATGTTATTTTAGAAGGAAATTCAGCTTTGCTATTGCATCTTTCATCTCGTTCACTTGCTATTTCCTCATCACTTCATGCTCACCTAAAATCCTCTTTTAATTCCTTCTAAAGATCACCAGGATGAAAGAAACACATTAGGGGCATTAGGACCCTGATATGAAGGGCGATGCGTGTCGCCTTCTGATTTTGATTATTCCAGCGAGCCTATTCCAGAGTCAGTTGGAATCAAGAAAAATACTTCCCTGTACATAATTTTGTGGGATTTGTAAAAGAATATTTAGCAGTTTAGGTTTTTCAAAGGGAAACAAATGCTGTGTACGTGTCCCCTCTGAAATATACTGGCACTCTGCGATTCTAAAGAGATGTAATCATTGCATTATAACATTTCCTTTTTTCTTATTCTTCTTTTCCTTTTTTTTTTTGGAATAATGAGAGACATGGTATCTTATCTTACCCACTGGAGAAAGCTGAATTCTACTACAGGCACAGGGAGGAGAAGAGGAAAACACTAAGTAATTAATCATGGCTGTTCCTGGCCTTTTAGAGCCGAATGTTAGTGCTGACCAATCTGTGCTCTGTCTGGCTATTTAAGACATTTTTTTTTCTTTAGAGCTAACGATGCTGTATTTCAGTTTCTGGATGGGATTTGACTTATTATTGGGCCCCACTGTCAATTGGTGTGGCATAACTGAGTGCTGTGCTAGCCTACAGGCCGATGATCTTTCAAGCTGGTACTCCTCGTTCATGTTTTAAACCAGAAATGGGTCTTTTTGCTGAAGGAGCAGCTCTGCTAAAAAAAGAACTCATTTAAAATGCTGCCCTCCCAACTCCACCCCTATTTTTTACCGTCCTGGTCTCACTGTCGCAGACCCTCGCGGCCGAGGCTCACACAGCCAGGCTGCCTCAGAAATGGTGACAGGGAGCAGTGATGAAGCAGCAGAGGAGGAATCCTGCACGTTACGCCTCTATTTCAGGTTGGGTTCTGCTGCACTCTGCTGGTACATAACACCAGCAGAACTTGTGTATGGTGCAAAACCCAGGACTCAGCTGAGCTTTTCCTAAAGGCACAGCAGTGTGCGGAGAAAGTCAGAAATTCCTAGCAGTAGCCATTCGTTTTTCTTTCAAGCTGGGAAGTAGTGTGAAGTTTTCCCGCATTCCAGTAAGAGCACAGGAAAATTATGCTTCTTCCATCAAGTTTTTTAAGGCAATATTCTTAATGGCAAAGATATAGTATTGGTAGAGTTGAAATATGAAAGAACAAAGGCAAAGCCAAATCTCACTGTACAAGTGTCTAAAACTGAATGAGAGGAACTGTTCTTATATGTTTTCACTGTAATTACAATTTTCCTTGTGCTTTTGATACGACAAAGTTTTTGTGCCAGCATTTACTGGCAGAATCCATGAGCAAAATGAGTTATCATAGACTACAGCAGTGCTAACAACTAAAATTTATACCCTAGACATTATGAAAGGATGCTTCATGTAGGTGATTTGTGAAATTAATGCCAGATTTGCTATTTCTCCCTCTAAACCTACAAATTATCAGGGAGTTGCACATACAAGGCACTGCAGAGTGCTTGGTAGGGCACATTTGTAATTTTGCATTGATCTCTTCCATCTCCCACATTTTCTCAGTAGCTTTCCCTTGCTAAAAATCCCAGCGAATCCCCAAAGATTTTCACACTCACTAGTCTGTCAAAGAGACAAGAAGTTTAGATTGAAAAGTAAAGCTCTGATCACTTCAGAGCTTGGTGTTCGTCATGCTGTATTTATTTGCTATACTTACTCTCCACCCAAAGGAGAGGAATTCTGTTTCTGAATTGCAACACAGTTGTAGAAGAAGTAGTAATTTTATTTTCCCTTTTGTATAAAACAGTTATTTGGAAGATGTGCCAACCTCTCCTTTGGTTCCTTTTCCCACTCCTGGAAATTATAGCTCCCAGTGGAACTGTGCAGATGCCAGTTCCTTGATCTATCTAACAGAGGTAAATATATTTCCTCCAGCTACTCTAAAAAATTTCATGAAACAAAAGTATACCTCTTCAGAAGATCTCATCTGTCAAAATAGTGTTACCATTCACTGATTCTTTTTTTACACAGCAACAGAAGTCTCCCATGCATATTTAAGCATTTTTTTAAATAAAAGGCACTAAAATTAGCTTCACTATGCTTTAGATGCAAATTAAAGTTTTCTTTCTCCTCCCTGCGCTAGTATTTTTTTTTTGTTCAATCTGGTCCCATTCACATCCTTAAGCACCTCACCATCCACCTCGGAGGGATTTAGCCAAGCTCGCCTTTCTGCAGGCAGCAGGGAATTGCTGTTTGATCCAGCGCAGCGCTGCTGCTGCCTGGAGCCTCTGCACCCCGTGCACACACGTGGGCACAAACCTCCGCGGGCTCAGGGCTGCCTGTGCCCGAAACACTGACCCCCACCAGTGGCTGACATCGTTAGGAGAGAAACTTCTGCTCCCTGTTCATTAGGCACAGACATCTCGCAGGGATAGCTTGCTCCTGCAGAAAGCAGAAGGAAGGCGCTGGCAATTAATTGGACTGGAGATGTTCAGTAACATCTGAACTTCAGATATCGGGGGTTAGGGATTAAAACACCAGGATTGCACACGGAATATCTGGATTCAGGTGCAAGTATCACACATTAAATAAATGTAACCTTTGCCAAGTGCCTCAATTGCCTCCATCCATAAAAGAAAAAGCTGAGATTAAAACAACTTCCAGTTTGCATCTCTCAGCTTCAGATGCAAGACTAGAACCTCCTACCTTTGAAAAGATATTTTTATGCATGTTAAGCATAGCAGCTTCCACTGCCTGGGGGTGGTGACCCAAACATGATACCCCTAAAATGCAACATTCACCCAACAAAGGTGGTTGCCATTGACCTAGGATTTGACAGGGTGTTACCCATGATTGTTCCCTTCAGGTTAGTAAAAGGCTTGGCTGGAAGGTGCCATATAAATCCAGATTATTACTATTACATTCATGATAGCAAGAGAAGAACACAATCTCAGACCAGAAGGTGGATGCAACATCTGTGCATTTGCTCGTGCATTACACAAGACCAGGACTTTGCCAGAGCTCTGTGTTCCTCCAGAGCTGCACTGAGCTGCAGGGGAGAGTGGGACTGAGCCCTCTCCCTTCAGCAGCACCGATTCCAAACCAGTAACACGACAGCTGAATATACAAGCCGGGTATGTTCTGTGAATATTTGAATATTTCAGCCAAACGTTTGCTTTTTCTGGAGAGCGTTCACCTAAGTGACACCCAAGGATGTGAAAAGCCCTCAAGAAACAAACCAAGGTATGCAAAGCTAATTAAACTGGAATTCACTGCTGACTTCCAGCAGCTGGTTCTCCCCAGAGAAGCATTTGTTTTATTTGCTCAGCTGCATGGAGGCAGGTATTGGTTGCAGAGCCTACTGGAGGATTTCATGCAGCTTTTCTGCCGTTAAAAACCTGTTCTTGGGATACAGAATCTGCAATTCCTGAAAATATAGGTCTTTTATTACACCGACGGCAGGAGCAAGAGGCAGAAAGGCCAAGAGCAGCAAAGGGGTTTAAGATGGCACTGGATGAGTGCACAAAGGGGATTCTGTGGTGTGGCTGGTGGTGGTCACAAGAGACTGGACTTGATAAGGCAGAGAGTCTCTTCAAGTCTGGTGTTCCCAAGAGGTTTTCTTATTTAACAGAGGAAAAGAGGGGGAAAGAAAGGCCTGGATGGTTCTTTGCCGTTGGTTTAGTTCATTTTAGAGATGAGCACATCAAGAGACAGTGGAAAAACCCCTCGAGGCGCCAGGAATGCACTAAGTGTAATTGAAAATGCTCTAGACCGCCTTTGTAACGCAACAGTAGGGCCATCTGCAGGCTTTAGATTTTCAATATTAGCAAGGCATTTTTAAACCATTGTGTCATCTCGTTCCCTTTTTCTTAATTAACTGTTCTAAATAGTACAAAATAGGCTGCTCCTGAAGCAACTTGCAGGCTCTGAGGATAATTTTCTAAGCCTGGTAAACAAGAACAGGTGTGCACTTCTAAAAGGCTGACAAATAAGAACGCAAGAGAGCTGCTGACATCACACAAAAGGTCCCCAATTTCCAGATTAGTGCCCAGGGCACTTCAGGTTACAGTATTAAGCAGGCTGATAGAGGGTAGCATGTGACAAGAAGAGCAGAGTGGCATCTCTCATCCTCTGGAGGCCTCAACAGCTGTGCTGCCTTTTTGTTTCTTGGAGTCTGGGATCTCCTCCCAGTCCTACCTCAACTTCTGCAGCCTTAGCTCTCTGCTCTCATCATGTTCCCCAAGTGCCCTGAGAGAAACCAGCCTCTCAGGAGAGGGAGGTGAGGAGAAAAATCCCTTTCGGCCCCATTCAGGAGAGGGGGCTTGGTGTGCTGGTATGGACTGACAAGGCTTTACAGGCAATGGGCCACTCAGATCACAGGGGGACAGCAGGGAAAGAGTAGAAAGACAGGAATACAGTGCAGGTGGAGATGAAGAGTTAACTCTCTCTCAGCTGCAAGGACCCCAGTGATTCCCTCTCCTTCGACTGGGTCTTTGAGTAAGAGGCCAGAAGAAGTTACCCATCAGTGAACTGAACCCCCTATAAAACAGGACATCCCACAGGTTGCAGGGCTTCTCCATCTTAACTGCTTCTCCAGCAGTACAGTATTCCAGCTTTGCTTTCAAATATTGCCCACAGTGAGGAATGTGACAATATATGGTTTTTAATTGAACAGTGAAATCCAATAAATTCTCTCTTGTGGACGCAAGCATTTATCTGAAAAGTTATTAAACTGCTATTTAGATTGATGAGCCACTCTGCTGCTGCCATACTGTGATTTTCTCATGGTTACTCCTATTCCTTTGTGGAGGAATTGCTTTCCTCTTTAGAGTTCATATTCCTAAGAGCTCCATTCTTTCCCAGTAAGGATCCCATATTTCTGTCCTTCTCTTGCTTGCAGAAAGCATTTACCTGCATGTAGAAGTTTACTCACAAAACTTTTAAAAGACTCCCCAGCCTGGCGGATGAAGAGATAAGACACTGATCCAAAGGCCAGGGCACACTCCATGACGCTGGAAATTAGATGTTCAAGCACAGAATGTGAGACTCCAAAGCCGTTTAAATATTTCAATTTCTTTACCTTCTTTTTGTATTCTGTTTTTGCGGTGACATTTCCAAGAAATGTGTTGTACGCTCAGCTATTTTACAGACAGAGTTCTTCCATTCATGCCTGCAGTCAGAATCTATTTCTCAAAACAATCAACTTCCTGCAGCAGGGAAGTCAGAGACCTTTAAAAATTTAACCAGGCTCTCCAGTATTGTCAAACAGAGTAGGCCAGTTCCTGGGCTTAGAAGAGTTATTTTATCTTAACCAAAAAATGATCCACTATACCAATAAGGATGAAGAAGGGGACAAGAGGATAAAAACCAGAATTAATAACTAGAGGAATGAAAAAAACCCCAACAAAACACAAACCCAAACACAAAAAAGGACAAAAGCCAACAGAATAAAATAAGAGAAAGAAAAGGATGTGCTTTTTGCTTAATTCTCTTTCTTGCTGTTCTTTCCCTACGAGCCCACCATTGACAATTACCTAGATTTAAAAAGTAAATGTCAATCCTCAAGTTTTTGATAGAGTAGTTTTAAAGGTGATCTGAAGTATTAGGTTATAAAACACTCTCACTCCTGGTGCCCCGTCTGCATCCCCTTAGCAGCCACAGCCTTCTGTTCCATCTTTGCATTTCACAATGCAGAGGGGGTGCAGAGGTGCGTCCTTACTCCTAATCTCAGTCTTATAGGCACATAGGGACAGCAGGATGGCAGGATTTGTGAGCAGTGTCCCCTGTAGTTGGTGTCTCAGGGACAAATAGCAGAGCGAAAGGATAACGACTGCTACCCGCTCACTGCAGTGTTGGACATGTGCACTTGCTCTGCAGCACTTACACTGAAAATGAAAGCAAACCAGTGTTTGTGATATCACAGGACAGAGCCCAGACATTTTTCCTTTTGCTAGAAAGCCTAGAAAAGGCCCTCTTTTCAAGTGCGTTAGAAATAGAAGCCTGTTTCAGAATAGACATGAAGTTATCAGTGCAAATTAATAACACCAGATGGGGGGTTAGGTTAGATTGCTGCCTCACAGCTGAAGACATGAGAGTGAGTGAAAGTGATAGACTATAAAAAGGGGATCGTCAGAAGTGACGAGATCCCACTGTGAGGTGGGATTTGTAAACGTCGTGCCTGTGCTTGTAAGCAGCTGCTCAGATGGATGGTTTTCTGGGCTGGAGCAAGGGGGAGAAGGGGACAAACTCACGGTCGTTTTGGAGATCATGTCTCATCGTGATGATTTTACTGCTTTGCTCGGGACAAGCTGCAACTGAGGATCGTGGAGCTTGGTCTCCTGAGCTGGCACACGGGAGACAGGGAGCTCACCAGAGCAGTCAGAGAAATGTGGCCGTGCGCTGGGTTAGCGTGGCAAAGTTTGGGGGGAATATAAGGGGGAAATTCTGTGAGAAGCTGCCAGAAACTTCCCCTGGGTTCAACGGCTGCAGTGCCAGCTGGCTCCAAGATGGACCTGCTGCTGGCCAAGGCGGAGCCTGTGAGCGATGGTGGGAAGTGCCTCTGGGATAACAGATTTAAGAAGGGGGGAAAAGACCTGCACAAGAGCAACTGCAGCCAGAGAGAGGAGTGAGAAAAGGTAGGAGGAATTGCCCTGCAGACACCAAGGCCGGTGAAGGAGCGGGAGGAGGTGCTCCAGGTGCTGGAACAGAGATTCCCCTACAGCCTGTGGTGCAGCCCATGGCGAGGCAGCTGTGCCCCTGCAGCCCATGGAGATCCCCAGGGGAGCAGAGATCCACCTGCAGCCTCTGGAGGAGACCCATGCCAGAGCAGGGGGATGCCCTTGTGGGCTGAGACCTCATGGGAAGCTCGCACCGGAGCAGGGTCCTGGGAGGACCTATGGGCCCTGGAAGAGAGGATCCCACGCTGGAGCAGGTTTGCTGGCAGGACTTGTGATCCTGTGGGGAACTCACAGTGGAGCAGCCTGTTCCTGAAGGATTGCACCCCATGGAAGGGACCCACGCTGGAGCAGCCTGTTCCTGAAGGATTGCACCCCATGGAAGGGACCCACGCTGGAGCAGCCTGTTCCTGAAGGATTGCACCCCATGGAAGGGACCCACGCTGGAGCAGCCTGTTCCTGAAGGATTGCACCCCATGGAAGGGACCCACGCTGGAGCAGCCTGTTCCTGAAGGATTGCACCCCATGGAAGGGACCCACGCTGGAGCAGCCTGTTCCTGAAGGATTGCACCCCATGGAAGGGACCCACGCTGGAGCAGCCTGTTCCTGAAGGATTGCACCCCAGGGAAGGGACCCACGCTGGAGCAGCCTGTTCCTGAAGGATTGCACCCCACGGAAGGGACCCACGCTGGAGCAGCCTGTTCCTGAAGGACTGCACCCTGTGGAAAGGGCCCGTGCTGGAGTAGTTCATGGAGACCTGCAGCCCATGGAAGGATCCAGTTGCAGAATTTAGTGGAGGACTGTCTCCCATGGAAGGGACTGCATGCTGGAGCAGGGGAGGAGTGTGAGGATTCTCCCCCTGAGGAGGAAGGAGCTGCAGAGTCAATGTGTGATGAACTGACCACAGCCTCCTTTCCTTGCTGGGGGGAGGAGGTAAAGAATAGGGAGTGAAGTTGAGCTCAGGAAGGAGGGAGAGGTGGGGGGAAGGCGTTCTAAGATTTGGGTTTATTTCCATTGTCCTGCCCTGATTTGATTGGTAATAAATTCAAAAACTTTCCCCAAACTGGGTCTGTTTTGCCCATGAGAGAAATTGCTGCGTGACCTCCCTGCCCTCATCTTGAACCACAAACCTTTTGTTATATTTTCTCTTCCCTGTCCTGTTGAGGTTGTGGCTTTTGGTGGGCACCTGGCATCCAGCCAGGGCCAACCCATCACAGGCTGTTGAGCTGGGACAGCACTGCCTGAGCTGGCTTCTGGGGCAACAGGGAACTTTGTCAGGAATGCTCCAGGTTTAAGGGTGTCATTACTGGAAGAATGACAGTTATTGCATTAAGAGAGCAGCTCTTTCATATAGGTATTTCTCAAAACATTTCAGCTTTGAGGAAGAGGAAGGTCTGTTTGGCCATAATTAAGCCCTTTTTAACTCTCTGGACACAGTAACAAAGGAGCCTATTCACAAAGCAAATGTCTGAAGTTCAAACACTTCAATAATGCATGGCTGCGTTACGCAGAGGACAAGCTGTGGAGCTGCTCCTCCTTTCCATGGGAAGTGCAGTGTGCAACTGGAGCACAGAGTGCAGAGCAGAGGCCCAGGAAGCCTTGAACACTGCTCTTTACATGCCCCAAGAATACAGGGCTGCAGCTGTGCTCTTTTACACTGCACAAAACCCCCCTGAATCTTGGAGTTAACAGTGACTTGATTCTGACTGAGAAACTCGGCGGAAAGTTACATATGTACAAACATACTGTGGTTTGTACGAGGCAGGAACGTATTGTATTCTATAAAACCCTGAATCAGTTGAGCATAATAGGTATTTTGCTATGAGTCACCATCTGTCTAAAGGAGAATGTGGCCAGGTCCTTTCTCCAGCACGGCAGAGTAGAACTGACTCACTTCTACTGGATCAATTCTTTAAGTCCAAAACAGAGGCGAGGCTGAGAAAAGTGGCTCATCAGCACCTCAGTAATCACGTGGCTGAGATATGCTCAAGGTATGACGCACTTGAAGAAACCAGAGAGCAATTTGCAGCAAACTAATTATATAGTGAAATCCCCGTCATTTTCTGTGTTCTGGGAACGCTCACCATGAATTTTGATTTTTCTTGGCTTCCTCTTCATCTGAAATGATTTGATGAGTCTTTTCTCAGAAAATAATCTCTGGATCTTCAGGCTGCTCACTGCACACATTCGAGGCTTGACCTGTACTGCATTCCTTCCATTTTATCCCAAGGGCTTCCTGCTCCCTTACTGAGTGTGCAAGGGCTGCAGATGTGGGAAGGTGTGGGAACAGGGAAAAGCTTGTATTTCAAATCCAGAATTTGCTCTCTATGAATATTCCTAGTTAAGTATTTAGAAAAAGAAAAAAGATGTTTTGGCAAGCATTTTTTTCCTGTTATTTTATCCACAAGATTTTTGACAGAAATCCTAACAGAGGCATGTGAAATAACTTTGTTTTGAGGCTATTAAAATGCAGAATTGCAGCTGGGTGTATGCTGGTCCCATTTCCCCAGCTGAGCTATCACGTTCACCTCTGCAGAAATAGCAACTGTCACAGCAACAGTCACAAGAGATGCAGCCCTCAGAGAATCACACTGAGCAAAGAAGAATATCTAGGACACTGATTTAGCTTGTCTGGATTAAAATGTTCCTCATAGATGCTTCAGCATTGTTAAAAGTCATCCTGAAGGAAGATGACAGGCTGTACAGGCCTGCCATGAGTAACACAGAGGAACAAACAGCTATTGCAGGAAGACTAATACAGTGTTGTACATGGAAAATTCTAAGCAAGTTCCTGGGAATGCTGGAACAAGAACATTCGACCTGAATTTCAGGAAATTCCTTTCTGTTCTACCATATGTTGGAATATGGGGAAAAGCCATGAAACTGGCTTTAAACCAGTGAGGTGTAAAAAGTTTTTGTTGACTGGGTGACAGTCTCATTTTCACAAACTCATGGTCACTCTGAGACGGGACACAGCAAACAAGATGCAGGAGATCAAAAAAAGTGTCCATCTCGGGGCAGGAGTGCATTATTTTGAGTTGAGATAGAGGCATGTGATTATTTAAAAAATTTTAACGGAACTGCCAGAACCTGTCTCTCTTCAAAGGAAGATGAATGCATGTGGACTTGCGAGGGTCAGCAGCAATCTGGCATTCTTTGGGCAAATGATACACACTGCAGGACTGCCAAATACAGATGGGCTAAAGGGAAATGTCCAGATATAACTGCAGATGTCATAGGAAATTAAGCCGCTCACTTGCGCTTGTGATTCAAGAAGTTCCATTTCTAGGTCAGATGACAGCTTAGTTGGCCATTACTGCAAACATCTCCCACTTTTCTTGAAGTTTTCTGCTTAGAACCCATAAAAAGGCAAAGGACAATTGCCATTTTTATGGGAAGCACATTGTAAAGCCATGTGAAGAATTAACTTTATGGACATTAACGATGAACTGAGGAAGTCAGTTGTTAGAGGATGAGGTCCTTTAGTAGTCAATAAAAAAAGACACATTGACGAAAAGAGCTGCAAGTATTTGTCATCACTGTGAAAGCAAATATTTCCAGTTTTGCATGTGTAAAAATGTAAATATTTGTTCTGGTAAACACAAATATTATTGTTTGTGATTAATTAGGTTTTTGACTAAACTATCAGTAAAGTTTATTCACCTCTTCTGTTGTAGAGTCCTGTTGAATGATGTCCTGGTATAGCTGTGAAATATAGGTCACTGAGAGATTAATTGTTTGTTTAATAAATCAGACCAGCAAAGAATATGGAAATACTGTTTAATCAATGCTGTTGAAATGAATTTGTCTCAGAATTCAACCACCTCACTCTGTATAAACATCTGCATTACTGCTTAAACTAATCAGTATTTCTCACATGAGGACATTTCAATTATATGGTAAAATCTGAGAGCTCAAAAGGCAAAATATTGGGGGAAATTCAATATTTTAGATTAGAAATGTTATGCATTTTGTGCTTAGTCCAATTCCTGAGAGAACAGTCCTTTCCTCCAGGAGTAACATAACCTATTGCCTCTGGTTTAGTATCTGGCTGAATAAGTATGTATGCAGAATGTGTGACAAGGTAGTCAGATCCCCAGGCAGTGAAAACAGAACTTTGATTTGCTGGAGGAAAGAAAAGGAACAATTTCTATCCAAGCTTTGAAAAGGATGACAGTAATTTTTAGAAATAAATACTTACACTTTTTTTTTTTTCATTTTCTGCAAAGCTTCCATTTATGTAAGAAATGACGAGTTTTAATCTTCCTAGCGTTTTGATCATTATTTGATGAATTGATAAAATCGGTATATTGCACATTTCCAATGAAATGGGAAACTTTTTACTGTTTCTTTGCATACTTGTGTCAGTCTCTGTGTCTGGCACGAGCCTCGCTCAGCTCCTGCCAAAGAGTCTCTGCTGATGAATGACATTTGTTCTATTGTTTAGTCCCAAACCCCCTAACACACTTACACTGATTATAGACTTCAGAGCCAAGAAACACTGACATACAATCAGAACTGGGGAGAGAAGGGGACAAAGTTTTTTTTTTGTTTGTGCTTTGAAGATGCTAAAAAAGCCTTCCCAGCCTCATAACTTTGGTGACAGAAATGTAATGGAAGTGGGAAATGTTTACGTCTCATTTCTGGATGAGATGAAGCGGATGAAGAGCAGTTTGGGCTTCTCACGGCCCAGCCATTTCTGGAGATGTTGCATCAGATGTCTGGGATAATATGGAAGCTGTGGCTGGCAGCCTGTAATGCAGGTTCCTGTCTCTTCTGGAAATAGCATTAGAAAAAAAAATATGGCCTTGAAATTTATATTGTTTGGAATAGCAGGCACTGTGCCGTGGGTCAGAAAGAAGGATGTTTAAACCAACAAATGGCTGGAGAAATAATATTTTAACACTTGTGTCCTACTGAATTCCGTATTTGTACCACAGCATACACACGATGGATCCCTTTTGGTACCTTCTGGGCACCTTCTCATGTCTCAGTCTCTACAAAATTGCCCAACAAAACAGCTGGAAAAGCTGAACACAGTTCTCCTTTCCCTGGCTTTGCCCACACTTTGCCTCTTCTGCTTGTGGGCCTTGGAGTGTCTTAAAAAAAACCAAGCTGATAGGAACTGGTGTTCCTTTGTGGCCTTGGGTGGGGCCACCAAGGGCCTGAGGCTACCTATTAACTCGGGAAGATGGCCAAGGCACCTGCTGGGAAGCGACTTTGGAGATACACGGAAGGCTCATATTCTGTGGTCACCTTCTGTCTAACTTTTGATTTGGTCATGTTTTGAGGCTGCCCTTACCCTGGGGGTGGATGACCACCGAGGGGCAGAGGACAGGTATCCACTCTCATTCCCAGGTCTCTGTGAGCAGGTGTTGGTGCCATGAACCTCTGGTGCTTTGCCCACAGACCTTCAGTGGGTGACTCTCTCTGCTCCTCAGTGGTTACAGTCTTCGTGTCCAGAGGAGCAGGAAAATCCCAGTGGTAGGAAGGCAAGGGAAGGGGAGAGTGCACCTGGCAACTCATCACTTCTCCTCTTAAGTGGGGATAAGCCACACAACACTGGTTTTGGGTTTTTGGGTTTGGTAACATTTTGGGGAGGGACCGCTAAAGGCTCTGTTAACGATTTCAGGAGCCTGACTGTCCTGACAGGCCATCTCTGCATCTCACCCTGCTAATCACGAGCAAGAGTTAATCCTCAGTGGAGGGAAGGAGCCTTCTCAGCAGCCCAAACGTGGCACATGCCTTACCTAGTCAGGCTTCACTGCCTCGATGACATTAATTTGCTCCCGACCTAACGCTCCCAGCGCTGCAGTTCAACGTGTTTATTAATTCTAGGAACGAGCTTTCAGATGAATTTTATTGTTGCACTGAGACACAACGAGGTGAAGATATGTGGGTTCTATTCCATTTTCCATATCTATGCCATAAAACGTTGAACTTGTGGCACATGTATTATTTGTGAGCTTGTATTAGTGCTTAGCTTAAGGCCTATTGAAATGTCCTGGAAATAAAATAGCCTCATTAAGCTTTGGGATAGATTTTTAAATTCTTGTTCATTTTTCAAGTCAGAGAAGGTTGAAGCAGCAAGGCTTGCCAAAGAACTAGGATCTCTATGCCATGAAAACTTTCATTAACCTGGCTCAGACACATAAAACTACTGGGAGAAATTTCCCAGAGGATGATCACTCCTGACATTCATCGACTTCTAACAGGATTCATGGGTTGGTCTATTGTTTTCCATCTCAGGGAATTTTACACATCCCTCAGAAGAAGGTGGCACAGCTTATTATGGAGACAGGTGCCTGGGCTAAGCAGACTCATTTTGGGATGTAGAATAAGAAGTGCCACGTTTCAGTAGCAGAGAAATTTCTTCTGCTTGATATTGACCAGCAAGGGAAAGCTCTGCTTTCAAAGAATGATTCTTAAATACAAATAAATATTGATTTTTCATTACGAATAAATATCTGCAGTCAGACAAGTTAGTCAATATGAGCTGCTTTGAAATTAGCCTTATGAGCTAAACTTTGCTACCACTGGGTTCATAAGGAAGATTCCATTGCTTCAGTACGAGAGAGATTAATGCCCCTGAGAAAGACTGTGCAGGAGTTTTCTTTCTCACCTTTGCCTGACGGGAAGAAGGATTTTTATAGTTCATTAAAGAGTGACCTGTTCCAGGCTCTTAGGCCAAGAAAAGACAGATTTTAAATCTTTCCCTCAATGAACTCAGCAGTAGTTTAGCTCACCCAGCCCAAGGCACTTCACTGCTTTTCAGCGGTGAAGAAAAAGAGGCATTCAGAGCCCTTTCTCACAAGCTGGCAGTTTTCTTCCTTAAATACAGAATTAATCTAAAATTAATTTCCCACATTTGCCAGTTTCAGCTACAGCTACAGTTATTTCCATACACCAGGACAAAGTTTTAAATCGGGATCTATATTTTGGGGGTCCTGAAATTCAGATGGGAGCTAAATTTGCTTCCCAGACTGCTGGCAGATGTCTACTGGGCATTGATGACGGTTTGTGTTCATCTAGGGCCTGTCTGAAGTTTCAGACAGTGATTACCCTTAATGTCTAATGAAACCTGAGGCATTAATTAGTCTTTTTCGTGACTCTGCTATCCTGAATTACTTAACCTGGATTCAAGGCAGCCTCATGGGGAGGAACGGGGAATGCAGGGAAAAGGGACGGAAATAGATAATCTGTCAGCTTGTTGTCCTGCCTCCCTTCACCTGGGTTTGAACAAACGCAGGGCAGAGCACAAAGCCTCGCCAACAACCGCACTTCTCCCTCCTCCCGAGGCTGCCAAACCTGGCCCCTCTCCTCAGCCAGCATCCCAGGGAGCTGCGCCGGGCTCTGGCTGCGCAGGGCTCAGCGCTGGATCCTGCAGCAGACTGCGCACGCTGCAGCAGCTGACGGCAAATCCCCGAGGCAGAGGCTTCAGTGCATCAAGCAGCAGAATGGATACTGCAGCACCCCCTCCCTGCTCCGCTCCTGCCGGAATTTAACACCCAGCAAACCTCCTCCTCAGCACCTTCACTGCAACCTTGGAAGGAGCACTTGCAGCAGTGGATCACTGCAGAGACTGCAGTGCCCTCTGGTTTGCGGGAAACAGGGATGTCGCAGGGAGGCGACACCCTGGGAAAGGAGGATTTATGGGCCTGGGTAGGAGTGGTGGGAGAGGGGGAGAGGCATCCCACTGCTGCTGGAGCAGAAGAACCCAGCGAGGACAGGCAGGTGCTGCAGAAAACGTGAGAGCTCACAGCATCCCCCTGCGGAGGGGAGCGCTCCTTTCTCTCTGGCAGCCACCCAGGCCCGAAGTGTAACAAACCCACAAAATGGATTATTTTTCTTCAAAAATAGACCGTGCCACCCCCCACCCGCCAGAGGCTCCTTAAATAAATCTCTTGCTCCTGTTCTCTTCAGCTCAAGGTCACCTGGAAGCGCAGCCCTGTCACTACGGCACTGGTGTTTCAGCACGTGAACGAGGAGAGCAGCGAGCCCGAGGGCTGTGGCCACAGATGTGCTGCCTGACTTTGCCCACTGCATCTGGGCTAAGCCTGGAGAATTTTTGGACAGCAGTTTGGCTGTCAGTCACAGGGCTCCAAGCTTACAAGGGCCGAAGTACAGTTACAAAGCTCTCTTAAGCTAACTGATGTAAGTGACATAAATATTCCCCCTTTCCCTCAGCAATGGGTGCTTTTTTCATTTGCCTGGACAAAGGGCTTTTAGTCTACCAGATGGGTCCAGGCTGTATGTCCTCTAGATCTGCTCCTTAGATGAATTTTCAAAGCTTACAAGGGTAACTTCACTTAAATCTGTGGCCTTCAATCTACCCTTGGGTGAAGCGTGAAGACAGCAGCTGCACTCCAAAATATCTCACACCACATGGATTTTCTGCTGTGTGTGCCACTGGGGCTTCAGGAAGTAAGGCGTCACCTCTGTCTCTTTATTCACTTATTGAAAAGTATTGTCAGCATGGTGAAAGCAGCTCAGTCTGAAATATCTGAAATGGTCAATGTCGCTTACAGAAAACAAATTCTTTATCAGGCACAGAATTGTTCCCACATTATTCTTAGGTCAAGAATGAAGAACCACGGGTTCTTCAGGAATTTAAATTACATAAAATACACAAGCAAACAACAATTGCTTTAGATCTGAATTGGATTACATTCAAATGAAGTTCATGCCCTATCCTACTGTCTTTACTTACAGGAGTAGTATTTATAAGTATATAGTAAAGCACATCAATATTCTTGATTGGAACTTATTTTACTAACAAATGACTTCATTAGCAAGTATTGTTCTTGTCTTCAAAACGTTTCCATTTCTAAAAATCCTCATACATTTGCAGGAGGGATAGAAGTGATGGGAAAGCTTTCCAAATTAAAAGCTGAAAAAATAACGGGATTTTGGCTGATACTGAAAGACCAGAGCACTTCTACCCAAACCTGAAAGGATGGCTCTCTACTGGCAGGTCTCAGAGGAGAGACACATTTACTGTTCCCTGAAGAGCTGCAGCAAAACCCTTGGGTGCACCATCTGCTTGAGACACCTCGCCTTGAACACTGACTGCTTGGCCACTTAGAGGCATAAAAACACCTTGTGGGGTAGAGTGTTTTCTAATGCCTGATCTGACAAGCGTCACAGCAGTCCAACCCTAACTCTGCACTGGGGACACCTCCAGAAGCCATCCACCACTGCTGAACACACCTCTTGGGAAGGCATCCCTCTCGTTCAGACATTTCCTCCGTGTCACGGGGAATGCCAGCTGTGCTCAGAGTGCAGTGCCAGCTCGGTGCCACCACGGGCTGTGCCCCGTGCTGCTGGTCACTCTGCAGCTCTGTGAGCTCTGGTGCCTCTTGCTCCCAGCCCGGGTGAGTCATCCCCGCCGTGCTCTGGAGGCAGCACTGCTGAGGGTCGCTTGTCCTTGGGACAAGCTGTGCTCTCCTGCAGAGGACTGGAAAAGCTGCCTGTCTCAGCTGACACCCAGAAACTCCCTGGATTTATGCTCAGGTGAATGAATGCAGATGCGCCTAAATAAATGAGAGTCTTACGAAGGTGGAGAGGTTGGAAGGCAAATCCTGTTTTTCTGATGCAAACCAAGCACCGTTTTAATGTTCAGATGAATCAGATTGGCTGTCACTATTCATCCACTGCAAGGAATAATTTATTCCTTCATTTTGGCATGGCTTTTTATAAAGCCTCTGGTCTTAAAGACCCAAAGTCACCTCATGTGGGTCCCAGCAAAGGCAGAAAAAGGTTTAGGGATTTAAATGAAAATAGAATTGGAGCTTTCATTGCCAGGCAGTGAGGCAAAATCCCTCTGCCCTCAGCTGTGTGCACACACTCTGCTCCCCAGCTTGAAATCTGGAGCTGTAGCATATTGACAGCAGGACTGTGGGAATATCCAGGCACAGTTCTGGGAAAATCCTCTATTTGTTGAGTTCTGTGACTTGTTTGTGACCAGACTGTGATTGCTGTCAAATGTCAGCTATTAATTTATTTTGCTGAGTTTATTCTTGCTGTTTCTGTTGTCAGTATGTGAATTGCTCTTGTCCTAGCTCACTGCTGTGGTTCATCATCCAGCAGCTGAATGAGGGGGTTGGTTTTGTTTCAACATACGCTAGAGCCAAAGAAACCTCTTGGCCATGCTGTGTGTGGACCTTCACATTTGATCCTCAATCTCTGCAGCTCCGGGTGTGCTTTTATGTCTTAGATGGATATAAGGAAGTCTGGTTTTCTGCTCTGTTTCAGGGTATTTTGCGTGCTGTTTTCTTCATTTCTCCAGCACTGAATGCACCCCCTTGCCACCAGCAGTAGTTGTACCTGCATAGCTCAGGGATCTGGGCATTGAATATTAAGGATTTCAGCAGGAGCCCCCATGTACCTCTATGCTGCAAAGAGCTGCTTTCCGGGAGCCAGACTGCTGCAGCCAAGGAAGAGTTAATTGTTGTTTATTTTATTTACTTGATCGAATTTAATCTCTTGTTTTATTGTTCGGCAGAGCTCTGTAAATCTCATGTGATCCCACAGGACTTACCCAGCTCCCATCTTTCCTAAACCTTTCCCCTGCAGATTGTATCACCGCCTGTTTCAACATATCCATCTCCCTTAATGAGAGCAAGAACTGCAGCAGGGAAAAGGGGGACCTCTTTCAAAACGTTTTAAATTCCATTCTTTCAGGGCCAGCATCTGTGGCTTGATGAGATTCAGCCAATAATGATGCAAGTGCAGGACCTGGGGAAGGGACAACATTCCAATAAGGAACCAGAAAACTTTCTACTCCCAAACACAAATTGAAAAGAAAAGGTTAGAAGCCAAACCAGACCATCTTGCATGCCCTTGCAGGCCTTAATTCCTTCACAAACATGTGCAAACTCAATAAAAAGAACTAGCTAAATAAAAATCCCCACGCAGAGAGGAAGATTTTGATCCTCTGTTAAAACAGTTTGAGCGGAAAGGATTTTGCAGCCTCTCTGTTAATCTGCTGATCACGTGGTTGAAAGCGATGCCCTTGAGGCACTATCAAGCCTGTTGTTGAATTGATTGGTCAATAAAAAAAGAAAGGAGAAAAAAAAAAAGAATAGAAGTTGTGCTCTTGTATTAGTACAGCTAAATCCTTGCCTGCAAGTCTGGGTAATCTTCACCGGAGGAGTGTGCTGGGGTTTTTCTCATCAGCCTGTGAAGACTGAAATGGACTGCTGAAGAAAGAGAGGTTTCTAAATCAGCCTTCTTCGAATTTGTATTACTGATTCCTGGAAAATGAGTAGCAGCCAGGAATTAGTTGTAGGTGTGAATCAGAAAGCAGCAGTGGCCTTTGAAAACAAGTGAATAAGTTCTGCATAACCGTGGGCTGCTATTATGCATTCCTGTGGCTAATATAATTTGTAACTTAGCCTAGAAATGTCAGATGCTTTCAGTATTTGACTTGTACAACTCTAAGTGCATTGTAAGTATCCACCGTATCCACCTTACACGGTTGTTCCCAATTTATTGGTTTTGATACAAGTATTCATCAGTAGAGAATGGTGGATATGACCCAAGGATCTTCCCATTTAATCTTCCAGTTGTGCCCAGTGAAGTGAACAGCCAGATCTTCTCTCTTCTCTGAACAACATTTGCAGCACTGCAGGGTTTTGGGAATGGGTCTGGACTGGTCAAGGGTCCAGCTTCCTTTCAGGGAGATGAGCTGTTTAATAGCAGCAGGATTTTTTGTTATCGTGACTCTATAAAAAAGCCTTGAAAAAATAAAATTTAAACTTGTAAAAGGTTTAGTGGTTTAAAATTGGGTTCCCAGCCCTTTTCATTACATAAAATGCCTTTAAAAAAAGATACTCTGCTGTGTCCTTAAATTGTGCCTGCTGCATTTTATGTACTCACACATCTATCTGTGTGTCACCTGTGTACAAACAGAGAAGAAGGGGAGTTAAAAACTAAGTAGAGTCCTTTCTTTTTATAACATGGCTGTAGCTATTTCTTTTTTACTTGAAAGGAAGTAAGCTTTTCGAAGTTCATGAACTCTTCTTCAGCTTTAAATCCTGCTTCCACAGTTTAAGTTCCTGGTGGATACCATGGCACAAAGTAGAGGAGAGAGGAGCCAGGGGTACGAAGTGGCAGAAAATGAGCCAAGACCATGGCAAAGCACAAGACATCCTTGGGGGTCACTCAGAACACCCTCAGAAAGGTCAACCTTTTTGTGTTGTTTTTTTCATTTTAAAAGCTCCTTTGCCCCAGAGAAACCCACTGGCCGTAGTGGGGAGGTGCAGGAAGACTCATTTTGGATAGCAGTTCCTCGAGGTGATGGGCTTTGACTCAGGCCTGTAACCTCTTGTGCCTTTGCTGTTTTACTGATGGTGTTGCATCTTGATGTGACAGTGCCCTCACCACAGATGGCTGCGTGCACGAGGAAAAAAACCCAAGCTGGCAAGTTCCCTTCCTTCTTGCTACCTGCTTCAGATGCTGTATGATACAATGAACAGAAGGCTGGGCAGACAGAACATGAATAACCAGTCATAACCAAGAATCTCGAAGACAATGAGATAATTTCTTAAATATCTTTTTTTGCTGTCCCTCATAGCTGAAAAAAATTGTCCTTCAGTTAAAAACCCAATTCTACAAATAACATCATCAGCCCAGTTTCATAATGCTTATATTTTGTCAGCTGCTGATTGGACTCTGACGACTTAGTTAAAGAAGATTTCTGCTAAAAATATATCAGCCCACTGCTTGAAATGCTTTTACCACCAGGCAGAAATGAAAGGAAAGGATGAGTATTATAAACATAATGAATAGCTTTGTTTACCACAAATACATGTCAAGAGGGGAAATGTTGTCTATCCACATTCCTGATGCCCTCACGATCACAGTGTGTTTTACTTGCCTATTAAAATGTTTATGTTTAGAAAGAGCTGCATTAATCGAATTTCTTTCATTTCTGAGAAGGTCCTTACTGGTGTCACACAGCTCAGGGGCAGGGGTAGGTGTGAGTCCTGGGCTGCAGAGAAATCTTGCTAATGCAAGCCACGCAGAAAGAAGTGAAATGTCAGCTGAGAGTGCTGACAGCCCATAACAAACCAACCATCGGGGGAACACCTTATTCCTGTCTATCACTTTGAAATCAAAGCTTTGACAGCATTGATGCTGATGGGGTTAACTTTGCCACTGACAATCTTTCACATTAAAATAGGAGTTATTGTTCTTTTGCCACAAAATGCTTTTCCATATTTTTCCCTTCTATCAAAATCAGTAGCCATTCCACGCTAGGATTTTAAAAGTGCTACTTAAACTCACAGCTTGTCTCATCCAGTCCTAGAAGAGTCAGAACTAGTGAAGATGGGATAGCACCTACTTTTAGCATACAACTGAAGAATTTCACATCTGTTTTAACAGTGAAGTTATTCATTGTTCCATTCAATGAACTTTAAGAAAAATCACTTTCAAATTAAATTAAGTTGCCACAAAATTTCATCCTGACTTGCAGACCTCCAAAAACTGCAGCAGAAATTAGTTCTGCTTTGTGACAGGCCAATGCAAATGTGCTCCCTTTTCTTACTGTAATACTCGTGGGTTTCCTTTCTATCATCCATTTAGCCTAAAAATACCTTTTTGCAGTTTGTGGGTTTCCTTTTCATCATCCATTTAGCCTAAAAAAATCCTTCTCCAATTTGTGGGTTTCCTTTTCATCATGCATTTAGCCTAAAAATGTCTTTCTTCAGTTGTCAGTCTGCCTTCTTGGATCATTATAAGAAATTCGAGGATGATCTCTACTGGCTTGCATTTTCTGCCATTGATTTGATCTGTGTGTAATACAAGCGTGTGGAACTCTTCTGACGTTTTGCCCTGACTTTGCAGAGGCAGAGAAGACGTAGGAAAGGTTGAGGCAATGTGGAGCGAGGTCTTTTGCACAATGACTCATTTAATGCTCTCTTGCAGAAGCTCTGCTCCCTTTCTCCATTGCCACTGGGACTGTTCCTCTTGCTTTGTGAAGGTACAGAAGGAGATTCGTCGCTCATGGATCATTATGGTTTGGAATGCTGAGGGGTGATGATTAACTTAAACCAGGAGATCTGGAAGAGATTTGGATGTATATATGGACTGGGGGCTGGACCAGGAGCTCTAGCACTCTTGAGCAGACTGTGCAGAGGGAGCAGTTTTTTTCTACAAACCTAGGAACAGCAGCAGGCCTCATGGAACCTGGTGGGAATGCCCCAGGAAAATTAGCCATGCAGTTTTCTTATTCCTCGCTGTCTCTTGAATCCCTCAATAAATGTTTTGCAATAATTCCATTTAATATTTCTGTTCCATCTCAGAGAAACAGAAGGGAGCAAGGTAGAGCCCCAGGAAAACCTGGTAGAAAAGTATTTCAGATGCCAAGCACTCCTGTTTGGTATTTTCACACTCACACCCACCCCTCCACACACTGCTGGCCTCTCCCAGCGCCTTCGTCACTGGCTCGTAGCTCCACCTGCAATTCTGACCCCACTAATGGCACTTCCTCCGACTTGAAATGGGGCGTGACTTTCACCACTAACTTCTAAAATTGGCCATTAATCAGATTTAGTGGCTTAGGAGCAGTGTAAAGAAACCCAGGTCGGAATCAAATCGAAGAGAGGCTGATTGCTCGTCATTGCTGCAGTGATGGCCAGTGAATGTTTTGAAGACCTGAATGGATTTAGGGTTTGAGTTCTACTGGAAATCACGACACAGTCAGAAATCTCACCTTCCAGCTAGGCAGATGCTTTTAATTTTTCTCCAAGATTCTGGCCTGAGAATGCAAACAGCTTTGTCACAAGTCAAGATGTTTTCTTTAATCCTCTCTACTAATACCTGGATTTCTTGTTCTGAGCCATCAAGATCCAGCTATGCAAATGGCAAGTGAGGTTGTAGGATATTTTGGAGCAGGTATCTCCTGGAAGGACTGGGAAGCACTAAGCCCTTTGAGCAGGGCCCATACCCTCACTTAAAATACCCTGTGAAATGCCAGCCACCCTTTTCCAGAGAAGACTAATCCAAATGGAGCTGGCATAACCAAGAGCAGGCAGGATGACAGTCTGTCCACTGGGAAGGGGCTAACAGCTCTCATCTTTCACATCATAAGAAATGCTGGGAAAGGTTACAAGTCCTGGTTTTGTATCTCAGAGAGAGAGAAGGAGAGAGCAGGGAAGAAGAGAAACTATTTAAGCCACAGGACAACACCAGCACAGGAACAAGCTGCAGTTTCCTAGCTGGGAATCAATTTGTGCTAGAAGTGAAATGTTTTCCAGGTATTGGAGAAGTGAGGATCTGGACTCGGAACTAGTGGGAACACAATAAACTTAGTGAATCATAAGACATAGCTTGTTAAATTATAAATGAAGCTACATGAGACAGGGAGCTGCAGTAACAGGGAATTTGACTCATAGCAGCCTGTTCTGTCCAGATTTCTGCTCTGTGCTGCCAGCAGATATGGTGTCCACTCCCCCTAAGAAGATTTCTTTCTTCACCCTCCACCTCTGTGGCTGGTTGCTCTGCCAGACAAGCAGAACCAACTTTTTTGCTTTGAATGTTTTTCTGCATCTGTGGGAAAGTGAAAAAAAAAAAAGGAAAAATGTGTGGGTACATAGGTGTAAAAATGACTGCAAAGAGATAACACATCGGGAGATTTGTTTTCTTTTAGCAGTAGAATGGATAGAAAGTCAAGTTTTTATTACTCTGAGGCGATATTGTTACAAAATGGCTGGTCTGTGCTTTTATTTTTCTCGGGGTGGGAGCCTGGTGAAGCAGCAGGCGTGTGTTGGAGGAGCCTCAGGGAGCAGCCGTGTTGTCTGGCAGCTGACAGGACAGCAGTGACTCGCCTTGTATTGGGGTGGGGTGGCAGAAGTGCAGTGTGAGAATATGACACCATGCTCACCAGCATTTATCCCAAAATCCCAGTTGTCCTGGACCCCAGGCAGGGTGCTTGTCCATGCCCTGAAACACCTGCAGTTGAAGTAGGACAAAGCAAGGGCAAGATAGGAAGGAAGAAAAGGATTTTATCTGTGTTGTGGAGATGGGAGGCAGATTCAGTTGTTAAACGTGGACAAGCAGTCCCATCAGAGAGTATCCAAACACCTGCACGCTGCTGACAGATAGAGCCAGCAGCAGGAAAACAAACACCTGCAGCATCTCACACAGCTCTAGAGATCTGTCTTCAGGCAAGGCAAGCAAGCCCTGAGAGTAAAATAAGTTGCCTAAAGTGATGCAGGAAGACAGGAACAAACTAGGAATTACCCGCTTCTCCTGAACACAGATTTGCAAGATCTCAGTGCCTGTCTTTTCCAAAGTCACTCCCTGAAAAGCCTTCACCAGTAGGCATTACTCTTTACTGAATAACAAGCAAGAATTCAGAGTGAAATTGGTAATTATCACTGTACTCTGTCAGCCTGGGCTGTGGAAATGGGCCTGAAGGCTTGGAGCAAAACGCTGTGGGACAGCAGCAGGAGAGAGATGAGGTGTCTGTGCCTTGGGTTGAGGCTGACAGACCCTACAGAAGCACAGCTTCAGCTTTTTGGCTTAATCTGTAACACAAAGGTTACAAAGGTGTTTCTTTGGAAATGAGAACTTTGCTGAAAATCTTGTCAGTAAATTAGATCCACCCAATAGGATGTTCCGGAGAATTGAGGTGAAAAGCAACTTTCCTCAATACTTTATCTCAAATCAATTTAGAATTTCAATCTAAATAACAATTCTGACTAATTTTGCATTGTTACTTTTTTTGCCACAGTGTAAAATGTTTAAATAGGGTTTTTCGATACAAAATTACCTGATTTCTTCTCCAAGTGCTTTCAGATCAGTTAAAATACAGTAAGAGCAAAAGCAGGGCATGTTTAGTTATAGACAGAATTAATTGTGGTAAGCTCTGGGTCAAAGAAGATGGAGATGACAGAAGTAAGAAAAGTTGGAGCCTGTGAGGGCTGTTGCTGAGAGCCCACAATCTATAAAAACTGTGTTCCCAACTCCCTAAAATTTCTCACCAGCTGTTGCCTGTCACACTGACTGTGGGCAGCACACACATGACTTTCCTGGCTTTCTGTTGGGATCTGCCTTCCAACACTCCATCCTCAACACCACTTCGGGGGAACCTGCTGGTGTCAGTAACACACGCAGGTAATGGTTTCTAAGCATGCTTTTGCAGCAGGTTCACACTTCCAATGTAATTTCATTCCCTGGTGGTATTAGCAGGTAGTTCCTGGTCTAGACTGAGCTTTGGGGGTTAATGCCAGTACATAAGGGTGGGATTGACTGACTCCGACTTTTTAGCAAAATACGCCAATGCAGTCGTCTTCTGGCTACAAATATCCATGGGAAGAGTAGATGTGTCCTTTAATAACAGGCAGAGTGCTTAAAAAAGAACATTTTATTGCTGTGTTGCCTTCACCCCAGTAAATTGCTGCATTTTCATTTTCCTGTATTTATTGCATCGAAGTGTTTAAATCACTGTGAAGCAAATATTTGCTTTCAAAGGTCACTCTCTGTATCTCTCTTCCTCTGGGGATAGGCGCAGGTCTCTCCGAGCCTTCAGTATAACTCCACATGGATTATATAATGTTCCTGCTGAAGGATTCTCTACTGCATCTTAGCACTACTGAAATAGCAGATGCAGAATTCAAAGTATAATAGGCAATGCCTTTCCATTAGCCAGTCTCTCTTCGTACTTCTCTCTAACATTCAGTCTGCTGTGCTTCTGTACGAGCACTGGCATAAGGTATGAGAGTGTCTGCATGGAATTTGATGTAAATCACCCAAGTGCCTGGAGTTACTTGCATTGTGTAGGAGACACAGAGCACAGACTGGAACACGCTGTACACAGAATTTTGAAGCAATGTTTGGGCTTTTTTCTCCTTTCCAAACAGCACTGTGGATGTTTGTGTGTCAACCCAGAGGATTTCCTTTCCCTTTTCCGAAATGGAAGAACCAAGATCCTTGTGAAATTTTGAGGTTTAATTTGTACAGGCAATTACTGCAAGTATAAAAACAAATTGAGTGAAAGTAGGGGCTATAACTTCTGTAGCAACCTTTTTTTTTTTTAATCGAAGTTTTAGATCTAAAGAGCTCAACATATTACATCCCTACTTTGGTTTTCTGATCTGTCATCTCTGCAGGGACTGTAGATAAAATAAAATGTAGTTTAAGTTAAAAGTACAGAGTACACTTTGGAGAGTTAATTCTAGTTATATTAGAGATTCCTTAGGCAATCATAGGATTTTGATATTTGGTTCAAATTAACTTGAATGAGAACAGAATGCAAAATATCAACTAGTACCAAAAAGTATAAATTCTGCAAGGAATTTATTACCCCAAGTCCTCAATACTATCTTAGGCCTGTTTCAGTTCTACTAAAACAAGAGCAGGTTTCAGCAGGCCCAAGCCAGAGCTCATGCATTTGAAAGTCTGTCTGGTACCAGTAAGAGCAAATTCATCATGGTTTAACTTTTCTTGACCATTCCTGAAATAATTCATTTTCAATGTTTTAAAACATTAGGAGAACTATAGGTGTTCCTAAGAAACACCACAGAGAGAGAACTGTTAATTTGTACTTTAGAGCAATAATTCCCTCTAAAACATAATTCTTCTCTCTACTGGGTTTTTATTGATAACATGCTTGTTCTTGGAAATTCATTACACTGGAATGGCATTTCAGCCTAAACAGGAATTTTCAAGGAAAATCCTATCTCTAATCTGTCCTATTCCACATTATAAATTGCAAAATCTGAAAAAAAAAATTAAACCCATTCCCTGCCATCTACAAAATATATGTAGTTTATCATACTGTGTGCAAATCAGTAACCTTTATTGATTCTTGGGCACGGTTTTCTATTAAATAAAGTTGAATCAGCACAGCTGCGGGGCACTTTTGTTTATGACTAAAACTTGATGTAAAATGACTTGTCTGGAAGAATGCTTTTTGCTCTTTCTCAATCCATTCTAAGTGCTTTACAAATACCAAACAATCTCAATAAACTTGTCAAGTTTGATCACTTGCTGCACAACATCTCTCCGGTTACAAGCTCTGACAGTTTTTTTAGCTTGATGGAAAATAAGACGCGTCTGTCACTAAGATGCCAGCTGATGGTTCTAACAAACCAAGAAGGGTAACTAAAAAAAACCCCACAAGAGCATGGAGTGACAGGACAAGGGACAATGGCCTCACACTGAGAGGGAGTAGGCTCAGATTAAACGTCAGGAAGAAATTCTTGTCTGTGAGGATGGTGAGTCACTGGAACAGGTTGTCCAGAGAAGCTGTGGATGCCCCATCCCTGGAAGTGTTCAAGGTCTGGTTGGATGGAACTCTGAGCAACCTGGTTTAGTGAAATGTGTCCCTGTCCATGGCAGTGGGCTGGAATGAGATGATCTTTAAGGAACCTTCTAGCCCAGACCATTCTGTGGTTCTGTGAAAGTTTCTTCACATTGTCTCTTTTCTTTGCACCACCCATCATCACCACTGGCTCATGATGAAAAAATTATAAGGAAAACATCAAAAGTCAGGCTGGAATCTACCTGAGAATGGAATTTTCTGTGCAGTTTTTTTTTTATCTGCAGGGACTGACCAACAGTCAATAAATAAATTGCTATTGTCAGTAGAAGCCCTCATGTCACCTCCACTTGCTTCCAGGTCTGTAATTATCCAGCTCACACTGGATACGCTTAGAGAATGAACCAAATTCCCTGTTAGCATCCCACCCTCCCACTGATGCATCACCTCCCACTTTACAGCTAGTGAGATGCTACCACACAGACACAGCACAGAACCGCTTTCCTGCCCCTCAACATCTACATGTATTTACCAATTAGATCAGTCCCAAAGTCCTAAACAAATTGTCCTGATTTTTGCTAAAGCTTGGTGCTGCAATTCTGCCAGCACAAGTGTAGCAAGGGGTCCAGACAGAGGAGAATATTTTAACTAGATGCTCCAAAACTAGGTCCACAGACTGAATCTTGGTGTTCTGGTACAGAAGCTATGGCAGAAATATTTCAGTGCTGGGTTATGCCTCAATCTGGGAAAAAAACACAATTTGTGAAGCAGTGACCAGTGCTAGGGCCAGCCTGTGCCGAGTGGGACAGGAGTTAGGAGCGCGGTTCTTTACTGAAATAAGTTCTTTTTATCCCACCTGAGCATGCTCCATTTGGTGGCCAGGAGCAGTGTCTTCCTAGAGCTGTGTGACGTGCCACGAAGGGCACCACCAGCACAGCAGCAGGGTGGGAAGGTTGGGCTGGCCTTGAGAGTATCCCCACACTTTGACATGCCCTTCAGGAAGAGACCAGCTCCCGGTTTATCTTTTCCTCCTAAATATCCGAGCGCACTGGTTTTTTTTGCAAAGCTCATTTCCTGCTGTTTGCGAGCATCCTTGAAGTGTCCGATATCAGCCTGAGTATTAGCCATGAAATTAAGCTCTGCCTTTGCATCAGCCGGGGCTGCAGATGAGTTGCCTAAGCTTGGTCCTTCACACTGCTGTGACCACGCAGCTGGCAGGACCAGGTGGCCTCCTTCTCCAGGAGACATTTGGGCTCCTACACATGGTGTGACCCATCACAAAATGTCAGCCTCCCTCTGACAGGGATGTGGCGATGTGCTCAGTGATGAAAGCAGAATGCCGTGCCAGTAGCTGCAGGGCTGACTCCTCGAGATGGATTTCTTCCTGCTGTAGCTTCAAAGATGAAAAGGAACCATGAGTGAGGGCACAGCTAATGCGAAGGCATGAAGGTCACATATTCCCTCTTAGATAACAAAAACAGCAAATCTGTTGCTGAAGCTGCAGAGGAAATGCAAGGAGCTGTCTGCTTTCCTTACACCTTTCTAAGCAAACAGGGTGTGATCCAGGAAATATTGCTGCCACCCCGCTGTACCTGCTTAGCCCATACTCCTGATGTCCTGATGGAGAGCACCTCTACCATGGAGGAATAGTTTGATCTCCAATATATAGTAACTTCCATTTAAACAAGCTGTTATTGCTTAAACTTTAGAGCCAAGCTCTGCCCTGACTTATCTTGTTTCATAAAGGCTGCACATATCGCAAAGACAGGACAGAAAACAGCCCCCGGGATCCTTTTTCTGTGCAGGCAGCTTTGCTGAAAGGGGCTGCTTTTGTCTTCTTTCTGTAATCGAGCACGATGGCATCTGCTTTATGGCTGTTTACTTGCAGTCCCCCACAACTTCCCCACCTCCTCTGCACCTGCAATTAGGTTTTCCTGCAATGAACAAATCTAACATTCAGTGAGCAGTAATTTGCAACGTGCCATGCTTGAATCAAGCAAAGAAATAAGCCGGTGTTGTTGTTATAAAGACCTGACAGATGGTAGGAAGGCCCGCCTTTCTTAATCAAGTCATGCTCAGTAATCAGAGCTAGCTTGAATTTGTAGCAAAAAAGAAACCCTACCCAAACGAGGATTAATGGGCTGCATCCTGACCCCTGGTTAGGACCAGCTCTGGGGTGTCATTCTGTATCAAGAGGAATAACCAAGATCAGAATCTGACCCACTTTGTGGAGAAGTTGAAAATACCATTAGGTCCTACCAGAATGAAGGATTCTCCCAGGTAGACTTCTCCCAGTCTAGCTGTAAATATTATTTCATAGTCTGAACTATAGCATGGTGGACAAGCCATTAGTTGATGAAAATCTGCAAAGTTTCATAGTCTTTAATTTAATTGCAAACGTGTTAGCTGAGCATCCAGCCCTCCAAGCAATGCAGCTGAAATGCAGGACATGAGTGGCATAGGCTTGACCTCGATCTCCTTCACATTAAGCCTTTTAATTCTAGAGAAGAATGAATGGGTTTCGAGATTGTTTCTGGCAGCAAACGACATCTCCTGAGTGTCCAGCTTCCATATGAATTGCATTTGAAAGGTTAAGAGAAAAGGAAGGATTTGCTCTCTACTACATAGGGGTTACTATCCAGAACAAGAGTTTGGGTGAGGACGCTGATGTAATAAAAGCACTTTCGTGGCACTGACATTTGAGCACGGCTCCTAACTGCGCTGTATCTCTTCCTTTTTGCTGTTTTCCAGGCTCGCAAAGCAGCTGAGTGCAAATCCTGACCTGCAGCGTCCCCAAACACCCCCACAGCTAAGATGGCGGAAGACGCGGATATGCGCAATGAGTTGGAAGAAATGCAGCGGCGTGCCGACCAGCTCGCTGATGAAGTGAGACCAGTAGCTAAACTGGGAACCTGGGGCTGGGCTTGGTGTGAAACACGCAGCCAGAAATAGGAGCTGATCCGGCAAAGGATTTCTAGAGCTCTTTTCCATCAGCTTTACACTGAAAGTGGAATTGGAAATGAAATGAGCTGGGGTAAAATTTGATGTCCTGTTTAGTCTAGATTAGGGCATTTATTGATTGTGAGTTTGGTTTAGGTATTAGATTGTGCATCAATTTGACTGGCCTCAGAGCAAAAGGCAGCAATTTAATATTTTCTGAGGATTCCTTCAATTTGTCAAAACTATTAAATGTTAGAAGTCACCAATTAGGTCTCTGAAGAGTCTTAGCTGAAAACCACAGGCTTTATTTTTAAAGTGGAACACCTGCGGTTGCGAGTAGCACCACCGCAGTGTGTGAGCAAGGGGAGCACAAGCCTTGCAGCTGCCTCGAGGTGTGCTGGGAACTGCTGCATTAGCCATCCATAGAGCTGGAGACGGAGAGGTCACCAGTGCCCTGCTGATGGCCTGGTTTGGAGGGGAGGGAAGGAGTGCAGGAAAAACATCCTGTCAGCATGAGCCTGCACGTTAGCATTGGAAAGTGTAGCTTACGAAATCTCAGTGTTTTTTCCCGTTTCTTTTCAGTCCCTTGAGAGCACCCGTCGAATGCTGCAGCTTGTTGAAGAGGTAAGGACTTGCATTTTATTTGCACTTCTGTTGTGAGTAAAAGTGATGGAGAGCCTGACACTGGAAGTGTTTTTTTTAAAAACTCACACTGCTAGGGCCTGGCCATGGCTTAATGTGCCACTGTGGCTGCTCATCCCTACTCCTCACTAGGGCCGTGCAAGACACTGTTTCCTGGTTGCCAAGTGCAGCCAAGGCACTGGTTTGCCCATACCTGGGGATCAACTGAGACAGGATTCTGGAGATAAATGAAGGAAACAGCCTCTGAAGGTGAACTGGAGTCAGGGACAAGAGGCTGAGTTTGCTGCAGAGCTCTGGGAGCCTCGTGCCGGCACCACTCTCACGTCCTTGGCAAAACACTGCAAGAGGGGAAGGTGAGAAGAGCCCTTGATCCACTTTCCCAGTCTGCTTTAAATACTTCCCTCTCCATAAACACTAGCAGCTATTTATAGAACATTGGTCAGCACAGCATTTAAATGCCATTTCTTTATGTATCTCTGAAATATTTATCAGGATCTCAAGGCTCACGAGATGACCTAGATTGGCCACTTTGGAACTGGAAGTTCTCTGATTTTCCATGGTGCTAAGGAAGGGGACCCTGGCTTGGTCCTCACAGCTAATACCTGCCTGGAGGGAAAAAAACAATTCAGTCAGTCTGTATTTCATCATCTTCACAACAAAACGGTTTAAAAGTTGGAAAATCTCAATTCAGTTTAGTTTTTAGTGTTTAGCCATCAGGTGGTGGAAAACTTTGCTGCCGCCTGACAGGACGTATTATTTTCAGACACCATGCGAGCCCTGGTGCTGGAGCTGGTGACATTTTTAATCAGGGTCATCAGCACTGACAGTCCCAGTACTCCTGACAACCAGAGGAGTCTCCAGCAGAGACAACGGGAAGAAAATTACATCAGGTCCCATATTCAGGAACAAGCACAACCCCAGCCGTAGGCTTTATGGCCTTGAAATCAATCACCACTGTGAAGATCAATGGAGTCCAGTGGAGACAAAATTAAATTTCCATGTACAGACAGACAGATGGGTCATTGAGCATAGTCAGCATCGCTTCTCCTCCACAAACAGTTCAGACTGGGGCCCCTCGCAGCTGAAACATGCTCTTGTCTCATGAGCAATCTGTCCCTTTTTGCTGCTCAGTTCCCCGGACACACCATTCCTAACCACCACTTTACGTCAACTCTGTGCTGGATGCAGCTCCTGCTGAAATCAGTTCAACAACATGGAAGAGAGTCTCATATGAATACCCCCACAATGCGAGGCAGGAGAGCTGCTGCCCCAAAATGCCTGGGACCTAAATAGACAAGGCAGATGATGAGTGGGAAGAAGGAGAGGCGCAGGAAAGGGAAGTGATTTGCTCGGGGCCAAGCCATCAGTAAATATCAGCCCTGCCTCTCCTGAGCCGTATTTGTGTGGCCTATGCACTGCTTGAGTCTTCCTAACATATTGAACCAGCATATTGTGAATGCCACTGGAATTTCAGTATTAAATCACAGCAAATGGCAAAGTGGGAGGAGAACTGGGACTGCTGAATTTACCAATGGATTTATGTAGGTCTGTAGCGCTTCTTGGAAGAGCTCAGCATCTCTCTAGACCTGGCGTTTATTCAGATGCCACAATATCTTCCTGTCCAAATAGAGAAGTTGCTAAAACTAGCACTGAGTAGTCAAGGGAGTTCTTCTAAAATGAGCTGAATATTATTTTCATTAATGTGACTACAGGAGATGTTTAAAATTCTTCTGTGGCCTAAACAGCTGGTTGATTATTCCAATCCACTTTCCTAGGTACGTTTTAAAAAATGCAGCATTTAGGGAGTGAGAGATTTTATACCGAAAAGACAAATGGTGAGAGTATTTGAAATTGAACTTGCACTGCTCTGATTTAATAGACCCCAAAAATCCAATTAGACTTCCTCACTTAGCAGAACCTGTCTAGTGGATAGAGATAGGAAATATTCAGGGGAAGAATGCTTTTTACTCTGTTCTCTTGATACAGCAAATCTGTTATTCCTTTCTTAGGAAGAGGATGCCTCCATGTTTAAGCATTATTACTGTGTACATTTGTACGGATTGCTGTTGTCATACTGGGGAAATACAGCATAAACAGACTGACTGGACTCCGTCCTAGAGACAGAAGAGTGCTGTCCACCCAGGGTAGCCATGTAAGGCCTGATTGCAGGTCATAGCCTGGGGACATGTCCCCAGAGGACACGCCCTGCTTGCCCCAGAAGACTATTCAGAGTTTGGAGATTAAGCCCTGATGCTGTTCCCAGGGAACATAGGCAAGGAAAACCAAGTATGTTATTGCTTCTTGGTTTTATAACCCGGCCCTGCAAGGAGCTGATTTTTCCAGTCCTGGCACAACAAGGGGAACAAGAAGTGTTACAAAACCAGCCACGGCTTTGCCCCGAGGCAGCTCCGTACTGGAATGGCAGATTCCAAAACCCAGTTTGCTCCGTGGTGCCCATCGTACCCAGGCAGTGCAGTTAATCCACACTGACCAGTGCTCTTGTGAGCCACTCAGCGCTATAAATACCTGCATTTTATGATGATGCTGTGCAATGTTTGGGCCAAAACATAAAATAAAAATGAACTGAGGCAGAACAAGTGAGGCTAAATACAGTTTGTAGCTGACCTCCTGCTTTTTGCGTTCAAGCGTTTTACCTCTGAGGCAACATTATGCAATGCAGAATATCACATGCAGGGAGAAAATATTGGAGTTTGCTCCTATCTTCCAATGCCACCACCATGGCCTTTAAGGAAAATCAATTGTGGTAGCAAGGGGGAAAAAAGATGGTTTGTAGCTATGAAGCAGCAAGGAAAAAATAACAAGATCAGTAGTACTAAAAGCTCAGAAGAAAGCACTTAGGAGTGTACAGACAAAAGGGCTGTTGTGTACATTTAAATCCAGACTCTCTTCTCTCATGTGAGGTGAGAGTGAAGTACCAAAGGGGAAATGTTGAGCTATAAATGTTTGATAACTGATGCTGCCCTACGCAGAATGCCATTTTACCAGCTGTGAGTTTACCCTGACATTTACTATCACAGCCAAATGTTCCTTAGTCTGAAAAATAGAAGAAAAAGTGCTCTACTAATTTCGAGTTGGGCCGAAACCTTGTCAAAGCTAATTTGAAAAATCCCTTTGACATCGTTAGGCCTATTGGAACTATTGAACTATTGGAACAGTTCTCCTCAGAAAAGTGTTTTAACCAGTGTAATTCACAGAAACACATATCCGGCACGAGGGAATGTGATCCATAATTTTGGTCTCACTTCCTCCCGTGCAGGATTAGACCCCTTTGCGTGTGTTAACCAGGGGGTAGCAGATTCACGTGGGCTGGGGATATGATTTAACAGGCAGAGCAGCAGCGTGTGGCTCCTTAATCAGGGAGACATTGGAACGTTAACAGGGTGACAGGGAATCTAGAGCAGGAGCTGAGCAAATTCATTACTACGGATGACTAAAAAATGTTTCTTTGACCACATTTTTGTCTTTAGGGTGTTGACAGTTCTTTTTAGTGTCTGTGGGAACTGCTAGCAATGTCAGCCTGTCCTGGTACATAATTGTCTGTATTAATTTATTCAAAACAAATTTTATAATTTTTGATTAAAGCAAAATTCTTCATTGAAGTGGAAGTTGATGTGTTCTTCACATAACTGGGAGTGTATATATTTTTTTCAGGATATCTCCTGAAATGCAGGGAAAGTGATTTCCAGAATTTGGATTCTCTATCTGATACATTATCCCTGTACAGTGTTAGGAAAATCTTCCCTCAGGCTAAACCAAAATTTGAGTAGCTGCCTTAGCTAGGATAGGACCCAACACACTGTGTTCCTGGAGGGACTGATGAGCCCTTTGAGAAAGGCTTTCAGTGCTTCCAATTCTCTTCCTACTTTTATTTCTATCATGGGAAATTAAGTTCTGTAACAGCAATAACAAGAAATGATACAGCAATGCAATTCCCCTCCAATGTGCCGGGCAAATTTACGTGAATATTTTGTTGCTGACTTGCTTTGAGTGAAACCCTCACCAAACAAAAAAAAACCAAACCCAAACCCAAAACAAACCAAAACCAACCAAAAAGTTTTAAAAAGCTATTAGAGGAGACTAAAGGTAATGTCTATTAAAGCCTCCAAAAGGGTTCCCAGTTGTGCTGTTTAACTGGCTTCACTGAAGCGCTGATGGACTAAAGTATCTATGAGTTGAATTAAACCCAGAAGTTTAAAATCATATATTCTGGTTATTTGATTAATAGCTTTGCCAGTGGCCAAATGGAGAACCTGGGCATGTGGTTCATATAAATGATGCAGAACCCAAACCAGTACTGCTTGTTCATTTGCTTTTACTTAAACATTAGAACCTGGATGAAAGATTGAAGGACAACAACTTTCGTAAAATGTATGGGGTCTGTTTCACCTAATGTGATACATTTTTAAGTTGGAAGTGTTGACTTCCTGCTCTGAAGGGTCATCTAGTGTGCAAAATTATTATATATATTATATATTTTACCATTTGCAGAATATCTTCATTATGGATAAACAGAGGAACTCCAGGGCTGCCAGTTTAATGCCTCAACATAAACACTTCATGCTGTGCCATTTTCTTCTAAGGGACAAGAATGTGAGAGGTTTGCTGTGCCATGGCAAAATCCAGCAGTCCAAATTCTCCTCTCAAGTGCAATGAGGAGACAAGGAGAGTCAGAAGTTGTTCTTGAAAGAGATGGCTGTTACAGATTTAAGAGCTGGATGAAAATGGCATGTGGTCCATGAACTCTGTAGGGTTCTGAGAAAGATGCGTTTTCCATCTCTCTTGCCTGACCTACCCTAAGCATTTCATAAAAATGAAAATACCTATTTTGCTGCAAACTGAACAGGATTGCCTGTACAAGGAGGGTGTGAAGAGATTCCTCCATTGCGCAGGAAGAGAGAAACGCTCCAATCCTTGTCAAGGCGGAACCTTAGCACACAATTCCATACCATGTTGGGCCCCACTAGTTCTACCCATTCATGGCTTCCCACACAGGATACCACTGACGTTGGTGAGCACTGGATGTGGGTGGGAATCCTTCCTGAGCCCTGAGGACCAGACAAAGCCAAGCGTGGTCACTGGGCCCTGGGTGATGAGAGCCTGTCAGCAAGGATTCAGGGGCAGAGGTTGTAAAACGTGTCCTTCTGGACTGGCTCTTCACAGGAGAGCTTTCACCACCTCCTGTTACACATTGTCCCAGCAACCAGCTCGAGTGGCACCTGCCCCACTGAGACCAAGGGGAGTTTCTGTGACACTTCTCGTGCAGGAAATGCCAACGTGTGTGTGTTTGCCCCCTGAACACACTTGTTGGGCACATTTCTTCCTCTGTATTCCTTCAATTGAGTTTTTGTCCTTTCCAGAGATGCCTCAGTCTGTTGTCACTGGGGGTCAATCACCGAGTGTTTCTCTCCTGCTCAGACATCTGGATGATGAACACATTTTTAGAATAGCTCTGTCTTACAGACAGGTTTGGGTTTGTGTTATCTAAAATATCAGTCATAATGGAAATACTGAGCTTGTCTAAAAGTCTGGACCTATTTTAAATGCACAAATGTGATTTATTTTTTGATCGACTTTACACATTTAATTCTTTTTGTGGAAAAGCTGAAAATTAATGCTTAATAGAAATTTGGAACAGAAGGAGATTGTCACTTGATGTCTGAATCACATCTCATCCTTTTCAGTCACCACCTCTTTATTAGCTTCAATATGCTTTGGGTTAGACCACAGATGCAGACAAGTTTATTCATTGCTCACCCTTTAATATTTTCACATTTGTGTTAATGCTGTGGCAGACTATTCTTAAAAGATACAGTATTGCCTGATAAAATTAAATGGCACTGGTGATCAGGCAAATAAAAGAAAATTTCACCTATTTCGCTCTGTGTAAGGATTTGATATGAAATACAAACCACAGGGTTTAATTGCTGAGTTCATCTCTCAGCACATGTCTTGTTCAGGTCACTGGACATCTTAGCTATATAAAGGTGGTTTGCTTAGGTGTTAAACAGCAGGAAAATAAGGTCAGAGGGTTGAAGAGCAGTAAATATTTCTCAGCCTGACTATGTTTGATTCACCAAAAGCCATCAGCTATCACAGCACCAACTGCAGGTTTCTGAGTTCAGTATTTGGAAGGATCCCATGTCAGACTGCACCATATTTACTGAAACACAAGGTGACTCAGGACCCAAGCAGCCTTCTTGTGTTTGCATGAGTGTGTTTGTTAAAATACATACAAATCTGGGGAGAGGGGGGATAAAACCTCCCTGGGTACCAAGAGTATAGAAAGATCAAATGAAAAATTGTTGCACAAGCAGTGCTTAGCAGACCTGCCCCACAGAAAACACCAGATAATTAAAGGTGGTTTTTTCATTGTGGATTGGCAAACCTAAGATAACCCTTGGGCCCTAGGTTTCTAAAGGCTGCAAAAATAAAAGCTGGCTGGGATTCAAGTAAATGCAGTGTGAACTTGAAGGGAGAAGAGAGCAGCAGTGGGTGCCTGGTAGATGGCTGACCCGAGGGCAGCAGGGTGCAGCAGACCATGGGGAGAGGCAGGAGGCCTTTTCTGTCCATCTGGCAACCCACACGGGGACTTTTTAAAAAGAGAGAGCAAACCAGCCTGCACACATCTGATGCTTTTCCCAGTTTCTGCAGTGATGTAGACATTAAAGACAAGAATGGGAGTGCAGGGAGAGGCAGAGAAGAGCACAGCAAGGTACCTCACATCCCTCTTGAGCTGAGCAGGATCCTCTGGAAGCACAGCAGAGAAGCACCAGCTGCACCAGGCAAACAGCCCTGAGACAGCAGGGTTGGGCTTGTGGCTGAGCCAGCGTGGGCTGTGGGAGCCTGGGAGTGCCCTGAGAGCGTGGACAGGGCAGCTGATGGCCAGCGACACTTCACTGCTCCCACAAGAACTGAGGAGCAGTGAGCAGGGCAGCTGGCAGGAAGGATAACATGAGGTCCTTGATTCACCTCCAGGAGTGGGAGGGTGGCTTGAAAAGCAAGAGGCATGGTCAGGACTTTAGTTTTCTGCTCCTGATGTAGCCGTGCAACTGTGGGCATCTCCCTGCCCTCTGTGAAATCGACACCAGCACCTTTATCTGTTTCATGGGAACATGGACAGCTTTATGTTCATGGCAACAAGTAAATTACTGCTGCACACCTCCAGGTAGCTGTGCTGTCAAGCTGTCAGGCCACAGAGGACTTACTTCATCTGTTACTGACACGCAACATTCAGGAGATCATTCAGGCCATGAATTATTCACAGATGTTATCACTGCTCCAAGCAGAATGGAGCTGGCTTCCCCTTCGTAATTAAAAAGGAGATAATTTGATGTGTGAAATATCTCAGTACCACAGCACCCAGGAACAGGAGACACCTGACCACATCCCAGAGTGATGATAACCCATAATAAAAATGTGAAAGGTGCCTTGCCACTGGTTTAGGCAGGTGGGAGCTGTGAATGGTTCAGCTTTGCTCAAACCCTGTATCCAGAAAAGGCAGTGGTAAAATTCCCACTAAGCTGTGGGAGCAGAGGCAGATTCAGTGTGTAGGTGTTTTGAAAATCCTACCTTCAAGCTCAATTTAAAGTCCATTAATGCTAAAGGTGTCTGTTGGCTGTATTAAAACTTGGCTCAAACCCATATCTATTAGATCACTGAGCCAAAAAATATGGCTTAATCCTATTAAATATTAGCCTGCTTTGAACTGGATTTCCTAAGTAGGTAAGCTTTCTGACTTCTGTCAGCAGCAAGAGCTGTGCACAAACCACCGTGCCTCCTTCCCAAACATGTTTGTGTCATATCTGTTTTCCCTGGGAATTTCTCCTGTGAGATTAACATCCACCTACAAGACCAATACCCCCGTCCTCCCTTCTCCTGCTTCATTTAACTTGGAGATGAACCTTCTCTTTTTAGAAATTACTCTTGTGTGAAGTGGTTATTTTAATCTCCAGGTCCATGGCTTTGTGCTTTCTGCAGAAGTTCAGTATCTAGGTGAATCCAGAAAGATTGATGGTACAATGGAGAGTACCTAGTTCCTTACACAGTGTCCGGGCACATAAGGTCTTTGGACTGTGCCATCAGCCCCTTGCCATTCCTTTCACTGTTTTTCTCGTGTCTTCCTGTGTCTCATACCAAGGGCTGAGTGTTCCCTCACTGATCTCTCTTTCTCTCTCTCTCTCTTCTCCCCCTCTCTCTCCTTACCTTGCTACCACTATTGGGATGTAGAGTAAAGATGCTGGTATCAGGACTTTGGTTATGTTGGATGAGCAAGGAGGTAAGTTCAGATTGCTTCAGTAAGGAAGTATAACCCTTCTCAAAGTGCTGTACTGACTGTGTGCAACCCTGGAAACGAGGGACAGAAAATACGTGTGCATGAGAACCTCAAAACCCCTTTGCCTTTAGCTTTGTTGTCCAACAGAGAAAAACGTACAACAGCTGCCTAAGAGTCTGTACTTCTTTTGATCTGCTTCCCATTAATGTCAAAGAGAGCTGCAGGCTGAACTCATCCAAATCACCATTTGATTTCAGCAAGCCTTGGGTCAAGATCCAGCTACACGATGAGATTTGCCTCTATAAGTGTAAAATCCAGCATTATTTATGCAGGTGCTGCATAATTTTCCCGCTTAAGTCAGAAGTGAAAAACATGCAGTAAATGCATCCCAAGAGAAGGCAAAATGGGTTTGGTTTGTGTAAAATTCAGTTACTTTTTGTACAGTAGTGAGGCAGGGAGGATGACAGAATTTTAACAGTAAAGGATATTACACGATCAGCTCATTACAATTGTCCATATAGGGGGTTTCAGGCTTAGACTACCTGTCTGTTGATGACAATGACACAGACAGAGACTGATATATTCAATACATTCCAGGAAATTACATTTTTGCCCTTCATAATATTACAAAGAAAAGGTAGCTTTCTCTCCCTCTCAATAAAACTAATAAGTTTTCATATGCTCTAGACCCACAGCCCCAGCAAAATGGTGTCTCCAATAAATCAACAGAGTATAAATTTCTGCTACTCTCTATCAGACCAGCCCCCTAAAGGCCCTTGTTATTATTTACTATGTGGCATGACACGAAATTATTACTAGGAAATGTTTTCTGCAGAGGTAATGCTGTATTACTCATCAAACCCAGACAATGATAATAAGCAAGGGTACGGAATTCTTGGGAAATGGACTGCAGAACCCGACAGGCCCTTTCCAGTTGTAATGTCCCTGCCTCTCTGAGGCTATAATGAATGAAAAGTAATAACAGGGTCTAAATGGAAAGTATTTTCTTCTATTTGCTTTTTTATGTATGTCTCATTGCTTTCCCCCACATCCCCCCTTTAGGGAAAAGGATTTTACTCAACAAAATTTTGTCACGTCGATTTGTCTTGACAACAAAAATATTACAGAGAATATTTTGTTGTCTTCAAAAAATAATGGCAGTAAAAGAACTACCACTGAATGCAGAAAACCAGAAATTACTTATGTTGAAACAGATATGGCACCTGTCTAAATAATGTGTTTTGTTTCAGAAGTGAATTATACGGTTGTAATAAATCACAAATATTGTCAAAGAAAGTCTGTTAATACCCAGGTGTGTCTTGCAATGTAATTCACAGGCAGAGCAGCAGAAACTTTAGTGGCTCCTGGGAACGTATGTTTCTCTTCTTTAACTGCTATTTTTCCCCAGATTGCTAGGGAGGTTTATTTTGATTTTAATCCTGAATTTTGGTTTATTTTTTTAATTTTATTTTGGAATTATACTATTGCTAAACCCCTGTATTCAAAAGTTGTCTGACTAATTCACTCTGTAGCCATGACAGGAAGGACAATCTGGGTGAGCCAAGGAGCTGAGACTGGCCACACTCACCTCCCTGGAGTCCAGGGAGTTCAGTATTAAACCCTTATTGACAGTGAAACCTGAAATGCTTGTTGTACAGTCAGAGATGCAGTTAGTCAATATCTGCAGGAAAGAATCAGAAAGTTTTGAAGCCTCTTTAAATTGGTTATGGTCATGCCTTAAGTGTTTCAGTAAATTTAGCTTATGATTATACAGTGTGGGTTTCTCAAGGAAAACAGCCAAATAATGTCATAAACCCTGAAAATATTGTAACTTTGTACTATGCTAAATGTTTAATTAAGTTTTCTCCATTTTAACCATATGTAGGTGTAATAATTGCTAATTTTTTGATTTCATTTTAGCCATAGAGGACTTACACTACTGGGCAAAATATGCTAATGATGACTTTGAACCCTCTGTAACTAGTGCAATGTGTGCAGCTCATGGATGTCTCAGCAGATTAGCAGATTAAGGAAATAATTTGCTAACACTGCCGTGTGATCTCTTTGCACCTGACTGCACAAGTCACTTAAGATTATTAGGTGTTAAATATACAGAAAACATGACATTGATCTTTCCAGTGGGCGGCAGGCAGAATATCTAATCTCTGCACTTGCTTGAAGCTCTATTTCTAGGTTTCCTTACAAAATTGCTTGTTTTGAAGTTAAACAGACCTTACATGGAAAAACCTTTCTCAGCCAATTCAACCTAAGCGCTGCAAAGCAGAACTGATTTTCTGGTATCAGTAAGCAGAAGTCTCTGGGATCATAAAAGGCAGTAAGTCAAGGTAATTTCACAATGCCAGGTATTTGTACAACAAAGCCAGCCTGGATAGCTGCTGTTGCCCAGAGGTTTAGCACAGCTGGCTGCACAGCAGGTTACAGAGTCTGTCGTGACCCTCAGAGATCTGGAGCTTCACAAGAGCTTTCTGTTTCACAGAGAATGACACTCCCATAAAAACTAGAGAATCCTCTAGCATCCTTTGGGGAATGGGAACCTGAGCAGCCCCTCTGCAATATCAAGAGTTATCGTTTTTTGGGTCAGGTCTTGTCACCCAAACCGGTTCAACACAGCTCTTCCCCTGGGGAGCCCACAGGAAGGAGCTAGGAGTTTAGATTCTCCTTGCTGGGTTTTTTTCCATCACTAAGAAAGTCTTTCCCAGATCCCACGTGCATCCATAATGCTTACATTTTTTTCATCTGGCCTTGAGTCAAGCTCCCTTAATTAGTGATTTAAATATAAATATGTCTATAAGCCTTTAAACTAAAATACTTGTATTTTACGCAAAAAAATGAATGCTGCAAAGGATTATTGATCAATGGCAATCCCTCTGCTTTATTAAATATGTTTTTAAAACATGCTAACCTAGAAAAATGTTAGTATTTGGACATATTTTGGTTAAAAGCAGACTGCAGAAATCAAACTAAGAGTACAAAGTGAGGATATGAAGGTAAACCTGGAGAGTTAACACAGAAGAGGTCCCAGACTGATAGCTCTCTTCATCCAAAGAAACTCCCATCACCTGGGTGTATCAGCAGGGTCACAGATTTGGACCTTCAAGGACATTTTTTTTCTATGATGATGTCCTCATGCAGTTTATTACAGAAGAATTTTGTTCCTGTATTCCAAACGAGGTGGAGGGGAGAAACTTTTCCAATAACAACAGTAGCAGCACAGTCATTTTTCATCCAAGACAAGATAGAGGAATAGCCACAACTTTGATAAGAGACAAAGAAAATGTCAGTGCAACTGGAATTTTCTCCTTGCACCACGAATGCACTACCAGCAATGCCAGGGAATGTGGGGAGCAGATTAATCTGCCCAGCAGATCTTACTCCAGATCAAGCTTATAAAGGAGATAAAACTTGGAAATAACTGGGTAATCCCACAAACAAAAGCACTGGCACCAGTTGATGCTAGACATATGAGCTGACCTCCACTGCTTTTGCAGGAGTTGTGAGTTTGGCAGTTTTGTATGTTATGGCTAATTAGCAAAATAAAAGGGGACTAACAACTACTCCAGATTCCACAGGGAAAATGGCATTAATTATGCTGAAATTGTAGCACAAAACAAAAGACAAATGAACCCACACAAAGCAGGTTGTGCCTTTGTCTACCGTTATTTTTAGCTCATCTACACGTGGGCTCTCAGCTCTCCCCTCCAGCTTTCTTCCATTGGTACCTGTGCCCAGCAGTGCCTTTCAGAGCACAGCTAGGTCAGGGCTCAGGATTTCTGAAAAGGCTGTCCCAGAAATGTACTATCCTCCAACATGATTCTCCTTTATGGAAAATGGGATCATGGCGTAGCATTGGAAATAGTTAATCTGCTGACTCCCAAATTAAACCCTCTTGTATGCAATTATGATTACAATGTGTTCTTAAGATGTCCTTTTCCTTTTCTTTTCTTTTTTTTTTTCTAATTAAAATTGTCCTTGGAGGAAATTGCTTCACCGCACAATACTCCAGGAAAAAGAGCAAGTTCTGAACTCCGCAGGCATTTAACTGACATTCAAGCACAGGCCCCAGATCCTGGACATCAGTCAAGGAATATTTGTTAAAAATTACAGACGGGGATGCAAAGGTGAAGCAACACCACACTTGCTCTGTGCTGGTCTTGCTACCAATGCCTTGAAAGATGCTTTTGCAGCTGTTTTTGCTCAAGACACCACAGGAGCAGCTGAGGGATGTCCTTGATACAGCTTCCCTGCACCAGCCACTTACCCAGATCAGTCACAGGATGGGGAATTGCCAGGATGTTACAGAAGATCCTGGCAAAGACCCAGTGGCAAATCACCACAATGCTATGATAAAACTAACAGGACTAGCTTATGGTCCCTCAGTTATCTTACGGAAGTAATTTGCAAGTATAACGATAGAGGTAAAAAACTATTCTTGTTTGTGCCCTAAGATAGGCCATTAGTTTGCTGTAAGATCTGGAAGAAGATTTATGGTCACTACCTTGAAATGAAAGTGATGTTCTCAGACGTCAAGACACAAAAAAGGCTAATAATTATCAGAGGTTTCCAAAGGGAAAAAAAAGGAAGGAAATCACAATGAAATGTATCTCTGATGTGTATTCTGCTTCCAGACAGCACCAATTCTCTTAGGTATTTATCATACATAAACATATAGATGCAGTTTGTTCAAATAATTTTGCAACAAACCGTCAAAAGATGTTCAAACTCTGACCTTGAAGGGCAGAGTAACCTACATTATCTCTTGTAGGCGTGAATTTGCGTAGGTTCATGGCAGTATATGCCAACAAACTGTCTTCCCTAAAACCTTTAATACAGCACAGAACATTGGAATAGGGAGAGATCTATGGAAACAGACATTAAATTAACCTCTCGATAGCCATCTGATTTCCTACTGGCAGTGATTCATTCTGGGCCACATTTTAATAACAGTTATACCAAAACAAATCCAGCGTGACCCCATTAAGTTAATTCCACTATAATATTTATGCCTCAATAATTGTGGTTAGACTCATGGATCTATTTCCTTGCCTGTGGGACCAGATCTTTGACAGGTATAAATCGGTGTTGCTCCATGAAGCCAGCATAACTATGCTGATTCAAACCAGTTAACAATCCAGCCCAGGACATTAACAACTAGCAAGTGGGTTTAGGACCAGCAGACAGCTGTCTAGACTTCTGGGCTACACATATGACATGGGGTTTTTCACACTGATGAGGTTTCCTTTAATGGAGGATAAATTAGTTGTGGCTCCCTTTCCTGTTCAGAAATAGCACGGGCATCAAACACAAATCCTGAAGCAAGAGAAATTAAGTCAGGATTCTAGAGAGGGCTGTAATTTAAATGAAACTCTTTGAGTTGTGTCAAATATACTCTTCAATACATTCATTTATTCAGGCAAAATAGAAAACAGGTCAAGAAAGTTCAAAAGGACCTATTACCTACCTGGCTTTAGAGAATGTGCATCTGGGCAGGGAGAATTGCTTACACTGAAAGCCACCAGTGGTACCAGATCTAGGACTGACCCATGCAGTGCTAACCTGGCTTTTACTACTGGGCAGACAAGGCTAGAGAAGCAGTAGCAGGAAAATCAGTGGAAGAAAGGTCAGTACCTCTCGTCCCCCCAGTGTCAAAATGCACACGTGGGTACAGCCTTGCACTTCTTGTTCTCGGCTCAGCAGTTTATCTGGCAGAATTTGTGCAGTCCCTTTCTTAGGTGTCCTTCTTAGTTTCCCAATCCTTTGCTTACACAATACATGCCCCTTTTAGAGGACAGTGCCACATAACTCTGGTCCTCTAAATAGATCCTTGGATTTGGGATCAATAACCCCTGTGGTATCAGGAGAGAGGCCCATTCAGCTGAGGAGAATGAGAAGTGACAGCAGAAAAGCAGATGAGTCCCATCATACTGGCATGGCACCTCTCCTTCTCAAAGCCCAGTCTCATGCAAGAATTAAACAAAGAGCACAAGTTCAATACTTGAATTATTCCAGCTTGAGTAATTTAGCACAGGATTTTCTATGCCCTCGAGGGGTGAGGTTCCTGTTTCCCATTAAAATTAATTAAATAAAATTAATTTTAATGGCAACTGGGTATCTAAACCCCCCAGAAAGCTTTGAAAAGCTAAACCTCAATTGTTATTAGAAACCCAAGTAAGAAATTAGGCTTATTCATGTTCTCAAAGAAGTCAAGAGGAGCTTTTTACTGACGTCAATATGCATACGATTTTTCTTCTAAAATGCTTTTTATTTTCTGGATAGAACTCAGTTAACGTCAGGGATGACATTAAATTCCTTCAATAACCAGTGCTCTTAGTTCCTTCCTCTGCAGTCTAATTCAGTGTTTTTCTATTCCATATGGGAAATAGGGATGTATTTGTGTTTTACTGGGATTGCTTTACTTTTCCTTGTTAGGTACAGTTACAATTTTTAATGGATTGAAATGCCACTCCAAATAACTTTCTGATCCTGAGTAGTATTTGAGTTTATCCTTTGGGAACAAATGGTGTAAAATGTAAATCCCATATAAAATGCTGTCCCTGCCACAGACTCCACACAAGACCCTTGATCCCATTGGATCCATATCTGTTTGCATCAGCAGAGAATCTGTCCCTACACTTTTACGTTGTGGCATTCTGTTCCTCTGGGACATTTTCCCCAGCTTTAAGAGTGAAAAAAATTAACAGATTAAGTTCTTCTGAGTCACCAAGTCACTTAGAAAACCAAATCACTAAGAAAACCCATCAGCCTTAGGTGGAAATACGCCAAATTCTGTTTGATGCCAGCAGAGAGATAGGGTCTGTGTGTGGCTGGTTCCTGGGCCTGGCGCTTCTTAACTTGCCCTGGGGCAAAGCAGAAGTGACCCCACTAAAAACACGAGTCTCCACCCAATGCCTGTTTTCATAAGGTCCCCTGGGGCCAGAGACAAGGAAGGCCACAGCCGGTGACCCTCTCCCGGAGAGCATCCGGCTCCCGGAGCGGTTTCAGTTGTTCCGTGTTCGCTGAGGTTACTCCTGATTTGCAGCACCCACACAGGGAAGAGAGCCAGCCCTGAGGCCACACTCAGACCAGAGATCAGTATCCAGCGCCAGCCCAAGTGGCAGGGCTCAGATTCCCCAGCCTCTGGAAGAAAGGGTACCTCAACACAAGCCCTTAACAGCTCACTCCATTACCGCTGCCATTAACTACCAGCTCTCTCACTCACTAACCAAAGCAATTGTGCTGCCCAAACCCACCTAATTCCAAGGCATTCGTAAGCGTAAGTAACTGAAGTGTTTTCCATGGAAGGACATCTTTTCTCTAATATTAACATACATAAATGCAAAATAATAACACTATCTTTCTTTCTCCTGGATGTCACTGTGTCGTAGTAAGTTGATGTATTGTATTATGTTTCTGGACCTTGAACTTTATAACCCTTCCTTTCTACATCATTACATCTTGTTTATATTAATATATTTCAAATAAATTCCTCCTTTGTTTTACTCCTCCCATACTAATAAAAGAAAATTTTCAGCATCCAATGCAGCATACATCCTCTCAGCAATGCATCAGCTCAGATTAATGCATTGTAATGTCATTATTAACTCAGTTCTACATGGTCATTTTTCATGTTCTGTTGAAGACAAAATCAAACAAACAAAAATACAATTCATTCCACACTGTCATCCCTTTGTCCTGACCAGAACAACTCGATCGTGTTGAAGAAGGCATGAACCATATCAACCAAGACATGAAGGAGGCCGAGAAAAATTTAAAAGATTTAGGGAAATGCTGTGGCCTTTTCATATGTCCTTGTAACAAGTAGGTACTGGGTACCGGCTCTGCTATGTGGTGTCCAGTTTTTTGTCACAGTGAATGTCTGAAGTTTTTGTATTTTTTTTCTTTGTCCTTTTCCATCTGCTTCATTCTGTGGGGATAAAATACTTGTGTTTAATCAGAACAACTGGAACGCATCGAAGAGGGAATGGACCAAATCAATAAGGACATGAAAGAAGCAGAAAAGAATTTGACGGACCTAGGAAAATTCTGTGGTCTTTGTGTCTGTCCATGTAACAAGTAGGTGCTGCCTGCCTCATCTCTTTGAGCACTTAAGGCTGATCCCAAAGGCCTTGTGAAGCTCATCCTTGCTAGGCACATGGACAGGATGAGCATGTGGCATGCAGAAAGAACGATTCTGGTTCAAATGCATTCATTTCATAGCATAGACAACTGACTGGGAATTACTGTAGATGCATTAAAATGAGGCATACTGCAGTGAAAGCTTCACTGTCGACACCTTTTAATGGTAAAAGTTTCAACATTTTACACAAAGTGTACTGAGTGGTTCCATTTTCCAGTGAACAAAAACCCCGGGGCTACCTTATTCCTGGACACGCTAAATTTTGAAACATATTTTCACAAACAAGTTTCATAAACAAAAGAGCTGAAAAAATGCAGAAGAGGTCATACTAAACATTGCTCAAAATTTTGGATGAAAATCACACCTTTTTTCGTTGCTCAACAGAAATAGTCCTTGATGAGATCTTGAAAGAGATGTGACATTTCATAATTGGAACCCAACTTGAAATGGTTTTCATCCTGCCACAGGCAATAAATTTGAGAAAACCTCGACATGCCAAATTTCTCTCGTTTGGGTAGCACGTACACTAAGCAGAAATGTTGAAATGCATCGAATTTGCTTGCATGCCATCACACTTGAACGAAACCGTCCTCCAAGTAATGCCAAGCTTGTTTTAAATGCCAAATGAAAATGTGATGTGCGGTTATGCGGGTGTAGGAAATCTGGACAAAGAGGACCAAGCCGAAATCCTTGAGGAATGGCAAATCCAGCATGCAGTGAGTAGGCATGAAACCAGGTTGCAGTGAAAACATTCCTAAACGGTTGGCCAGAGATTGTGCAGGAAACAAAGCAGAGAGTAGTGTTGCTATAGTATTAAATTCCCTTTCTACGTGAACTCTGTTCACAGCCAAAGCCTGATCCTACCCTGATTATCAAGACCAAAAGGAGAGAGAGCTGTCATAGAGCCCAGGGGGTATTTTGCCAAAAATCAGAAACGCAAGTTTGGGGTTTTGCCCTATCAGTCACATTTATTTCAAAGTTAATTCCCTTGGGAAACAATGCAGACACTGCCTCCGATTTTTAAAAAAAAATCTATTTTGCTTCTTTCTACTAAGCCCTGAATGCTTTTTTGGGGTAAACATTTTGCCCAGAATTATTATTGCCTTGGTGTGCAATGGGAGAGGGGCGGAAGGAATGGGAAGAGCTGCATACGCACCTTTTGCAAGTGGTATGAGCTCTGACAGGTTTTAGCCCTGAGCCATTTGAGCTGGTGCACAGGAACTGCAGGTACAAATGCAGCAGAAACTTTATATCTCCCACACTGTACAAGCTGTAAGAGCTCAGAGCTGTCAGCCAGACATGTGACAGGGATGGGATTAGCATCTGGCACGTGGCATTAAAACATTTGCCGCTTCGCTACGGCTGCAGCGTCATGCTGCAAGAACAGAACGATTCTCCAGGCGATGTAGGGGGCATGAATCTTCCCTTCTCTAAGGCATTCTGACCCTATCAGTCTGCAGCCAGATCTCAGAGAGCAGCATTGCTAACCAGTGCTCAGAGTGCGGATGAACAATGGTTTTAGAGACTGTTCCCTGAGCCACTAAGCCAGGACTCCACTGGTACAGCTAAGATGATGTTCTGAGGAGTGCAGTGTGGGAGAGAGAAATCCACACAGTTCTGGGCATCGGAATCACCATGATCCCCTAATGCTCTTCTGGCTGGTGGGAGATTAATGGCATATATTTATAAAAAGATTAACCACTTCACACGTAACTCTACCCTGATATACAGTGAAAGTACAGTTCTCTGAGCCTTAAAAATATATAAAGCTTGATCCTACATTCTTAGGAGACCCAAAATGCCCACGGCATGGAACTTTGACCAGGTTGCATTCAAAAGGACAACTGCTATTGACCATGAGCAGATCCAGACTCCACCTGATGACTTTAATTGGAAGTCCACAAGAAAACAAGAGATGAGATTCTGGGTGTATAAAATCATTTACCTCAAACAGAGAAACTGTCTCATTGCCAAAGCTGCACAGGTTTAAAGAACAGGCAAAACCCTGCAAATGTATCTGCAGGAAGAGAATTCAGGCATTTCTAGAAATGCCAAAGCTGATATATAGTTTCAGAGAACTAAAATTGAACAAGCCAACCATCAACTTTTTTATTCTTCAAAAACTTTAATAAGCAACAGAACAGATGAGTAGGAAAGATCCTCTTTTAATCTACATTTTAATTCTATATTGAAGCATACAACACATCTTCAGGCTCATTTAAAACTGAGCTGCTTCAGGGGGCATGGAGAGAACATAACACCAGAGATGGGTTTGTCATGTCCTTTCCCAAATCCCCCAGAAGCACGTTCAGTTCCTCCCCCAAAATCCAAGCCACAGGGCTGTTTATAGGACTGATTGGAGCTGACCAAGGAACAGGGAAACCACAGAGATTTGCAGTTCCCAGTGGTTTTGTTGGGAACTGCCCCATTTCTGGAATAAAATCAAGAACTTATACCTGTGGACCCCAAACCCTCAAAATTCCCCTGTTAAAATGTTCAATCTTGTCTGGTGACCCCAATGACAGCAGCCCTAAATAGGCTGCACATGTCAATCTGCCACTCTAGGGGTGCCTGGATTTCAATTTCCTATCCATGGCAGCTCAGTCAAAAATGGCTCTCTGAAAGCTAATGTAACTGCCACAAAACACAAATATAACAAGTTGCTAGGCTATTTTTGAAGTCCTGTGGTTTAAAACTCCTGAAGGAAGTGATGATCCATTTTTGCCTGTGTCTTGCTTATTGTGAAGGCTGTTACTGCTGATGCATTGAGGGTATGATGAACTATTGGGGCAACTGTGCTTAGTGAGAATGCTTTACTTCTTATTCATGCCTGTAGCTGGTGCATGAAGAAAAATGTAGAAAAATTTCCCTTTCTGATGCTAGATTGCTTGTATCTTTTATTTTCTCCTGCACTCATTTCACTTCTGCCTATTTTACTTTTTGTCTCTGTGGACAAAGGTTTGTACATCAACTGTCGATGTATGATTACTATTTTCAAGTACCGATATATTATTTGAAAAATCTAACAAACCCTATAATAAAATCATCCCCAAATCACCTTGGGAAAGGTCAGTGGCTTTAAATGCCTATTATGCCACATACATATTGAAAAAATATCAACAGAAGCCAAATATTCTGCATGGTAAAATGTTAAATTCTAGCCAAATCCATTTTTCTCTAAGAGGGTGTGTTGCTGTGATGTGATGTACACACTATACTTGGCAGTTCTGTTTTTATGTCTGTCTGCCAGTACGTTCTCTGTGTTTGATGTCAAAACATATGTGTCACTGAAATGAAACAATGTTTTCTACTTATCTGTATGCAGTGTGGTCTTTTTCCTTTTTTCTTTTTTCTTTTTTTTTTTTTTAATTTTCCTTCTTTCTGGAAACTAAGTCAACATCCAAAAACCTGTGTGCAATGTTGTAGACCTGACAATTGCAATTCACCCTATTGGAAACTAAACCTTTGACCATCACCGTTGTGGCAGTAAAGTAAAAAATAACCAAAAAACCCACCCCCTCCTTTTATTCAGGGTTATGATATATCGGTATACAACCAATGACCCTCTATCTGAAAACTCATTTGCTTGATTCAGCTTTTAGCTTGGAGAGGTAAAGAGTTTTGCGTTTGTCCTTGTGCACTTGGTGCTTTGTTACTCATCATCTTTTTCGCATAGGCTTAAATCAAGCGATGCTTACAAAAAGGCCTGGGGCAATAATCAGGATGGTGTTGTAGCCAGCCAGCCTGCACGTGTCGTAGATGAACGGGAGCAGATGGCCATCAGTGGTGGCTTTATCCGCAGGTGAGCCTTTTTATCCACTGTTTTCTCTCTGTTCTCCTTGTCATTGATATATTTAGATTTCTTCCATATGGTCATGAGTTCTGTGGCGCTCATTAACTCCTTCAGAGGTGCTGGGTGATGTGATGGAGCCAGGGTTTTCCACCAAGCAGTGCTCGGATTCAGGTCAACAGTGATTAAGACAGGTCCTAAAGGTTTACTGCATCCAGGGACTTCTCCTGGCCCTGAGGGTCACCTGAGCTCTTGTGCAAAGGATGGTTACCTTGCTGGAAGTCCTGGAAGTAAGGGTCTTGGCCCTGAGAACCAGAAGATGCTTGAAAACACAAGTCCAAACCTTCCTCTTTGAGACTGCCCAGATTTGGGCAATAATAAACTAGAACAAAAGTCTATTTATTTATTTCACAGCAGCACCGTGAGGGTGCAGACAGCTGTGGCCAGCCAGCACTGCCCTCTGCACTCCAGCTCCCTGGATGAACTTTTCCTGGGGGCCTTCTTATGGGTCTCACTAGTGACAGTTGTCAAACGCCTTAGAAATGAAGTGTCAGATAAATACTCGTTTATTGCCATTATGTCTCAAGGCACGTAGTGCCCGTTATCCATCCTTGCCAGAAGATGTACCAAAGCTTCCAGCAGCCCTCCCTTTCTTTTCAACAACAAAAAAGCCTCAGGCTTCCTGCCAAAGCAGCGAGCCAAGAGCAGAGCTTGAAGAACACTTTAAACTAGAGGTGCACCCCCCTCCTGCTCGTGAGTATTCTCAAAAACTCACTGCATGGGGAATGATGCCCCATTGCTCAGCTGCTGGCAAGCCACAGCTATGGAGAAAGAGAGTGGGAATCCCTGGACTCTCAAATCAAAGCCAGTTTGATGCACACAGCTATATTAAAGGCAACCAGCACTGCAAACTTCCCACAACACACAGGGATCCAGCACAAAGTACCTACTGATTACAGTGTTTGTGGGGCATGTATTTAGATGACAATGCTATCAGCATGGATAACAGCATACCAGTAGGCAAAGCTTTGATCTCTGAAGATTAAGGACACTAGATTAATAAGTAATTATCTTTCCAAAAACTATTATCCACTTATTTTTTTGGCTGCTGTGATAAAGGGAAATCAGTGTGATAGAAACAATGCTGTCATGCAATCTGGAGTGTGGGATGGAGCTGCCATTTAAGTTTGATGGGTCTGCCATTCACTTTTTTTTTTTTAATTTCTGGATGGCAGCCCCACCAAAATGAAGGCTGGGGCATTATAATGGACTAGCAGTGAAGGAAGTTATGCTACACCATAATTGTTCTGCAAATAGCCTGGAGTGCCCTTTGGGCACCTACACGTACAAATATTGCATAAGAGGCTCAAAGTAGGAATTTTCCGAGTGGGACCCACAGACCTTGCTTTTCCCTCTGTTGGTCACCACCTGCCTCTTCAGTCACTGGAGAGCTGAACTGGGCCTTGGCTCAAGCACAAGTGTTTTCTTCCAAAAAGCAAGCAACTGCAAAAAATGGTGCTAAGAATGAGAGATAAATTGTCTTTACTAAAGCCAGTAAATCTGAGAGAAGCTGCGTCTGTCTTTCACCAGAAATACGAGTAATTAAATAGGATGTTGGGTCAGGATTTTCACAGCTGAAGCACCTCTTCCCCAATATCTCTGTGAGCCCCAGGCGTGCAAGGACTGGACAGTATTCATTAGCTATGTGCAGTTCAAGGAGGGGAGCTGCTATAGCTGTAATTCCAGCACCTTCCAGCACTTCCCATGAACACTGAGTGAGAGATCTGAATAGAGCACACTCATTCTTTGTTTGGGAAGGATGAGCATTGCAGAGAGGTGCAGTATGTGGTACAGGCAAGCTCAGACAGCAGCACTTCTACTAACAGCAGACATGAGCAGTATAAACGGAGCACTGATAACCCAGACAACTGAGCCCAACATCCAAAAAAGAAGCATGCAACATTTTTCAGGTTATCTACTCGTGAACCTCTTTTGTTCAAAGCCGAGCACAGCAGCCTCCTCCTCAGGTGACAAGCGACGGAGGATGCAGTGGAGGTTTCGGGTGAATCACAGTTTCAGGGGGAATCTCCTGTGTCTGCTTTAAAGAATTGGTTTTTTGCTCCCAGGGTAACAAATGATGCCCGGGAAAATGAAATGGATGAGAACCTCGAGCAGGTCAGCGGCATCATTGGCAACTTACGTCACATGGCCTTGGACATGGGCAACGAGATCGACACACAGAACCGCCAGATTGACAGGATCATGGAGAAGGTAAGAGCTGCCGTTTCCAAGAGCACCCCGAAAGGGGCTGTGTTTTCCCTTCTGCAAGCACAGGCCTGGGAAGGACAAGGGACAGAAATAGCTCCTCTCTTCTCCCTCCAAACGCTTGGGCCAAAGCAGAGCTCGCTGCTGTGAATCTGCAGTAACCTCCAGCGCAGGCAGGGTTGAACCTGAGCTGTTGAGTTTGCCACACAACTTCAAGGAGACCCCTTAGCAGACATCAAGGCTCCTTCTGCAATAGCTCTGAAAAACGACAAGTGTCCTGAGCTATGTGGAATTCTGGGGCTTGGATCTGACTGCCCTGGCACTTCCTGGAAAGTTTTAAACCCTCCTGGGCTTTTCCTTCCTTGGAATCTCCATGAGCAGCTCAGGGTTAGATCACCTGCTTGGAGGAGCAGTCCCCAAAAGAGGACAGGGATTTATTAAGCAAAGCTTTGTCATATGGCAACAGTGCAGCCAGTGCTGTTGCACTGCTTATAACAACGTTAGGACAGAGATCTACCAGCTCTCTTGGGGGAAGGGGTGCGTGTATGCATATATTTATATATTTATATATTTATATATTTATATATTTATATATTTATATATTTATTTATATAGTTATTTATTTATTTATTTATTTATACAAAATTGTGCCCCACACGACCCCAGTGGAATACCAAAGCTCAGCATTAGTTTTGCAAAACCACCATCTAAAAAGGCAGAGAGCACCATTCCAGTGCCAGACCTGTACTGCAGATTTCTGGAGCAGAGAGCAGCCTCCTCTAAGCCTGGCTGGGAGCTCACTGCCATCCCCAGATCCCAAGATCTGTGAGCCATCTGCATCGGTACTGGCAGAGCTCCAAGCACAGGCACAGGCAGGCTGAAGTGACATAAGAGGCTAGATCTTCATCTGGTGTAAAATCAACACAATGCTCCACTTCCGCTGAGATTTACACAACCTGAGGATCTAACCCAAGGACTTACATGTGGTGCTTAGAGTTAATTCTGACCTCAAGTGGTAGAGCTGGTGCTCTTGAGCCTTCTTACACACGCACGCCTCCTCACACAAGCAGGATTCCCATGCCTGTTTTCCATGTCAGTTAACTATATCAGAGCCCAGTAAAAAAAATTAAGGGAAATACTGCAGTGAGGGATTCACTCCACAAGCTTTCCTTATTGGAAGTAGATTCCAGAGAGAACTGGGTGAAGTATACATAGTCTGAAAGGTGGGAAGTTCACCCCTGACAGAGAGGCACCATAGAGCACACGGCTTTGCGTCGGCCAAAAGTCTTGTTTTATAAAACTGCATGTGTTTGTTTGACTGTATTGGAAAATGCCATTCTGCACCGTTTCGTATTTCTGGGAAAACTAGGAGCATCAGGGGAAGGATTTACTGCTGCTATTCATACGAAAAGAACTAGAAAGCAGCATATCTTTCTATACTTTGAGAAGAGAGTTTATACAGCCTGCATCATAAGTACCTTTAAATAAGAAGCCTGTTACATACTTTATTTTCTCAAAGCAATGAGGACGTGCACTATTGTGTTCCCATCTCCCCTGCTCATTACACAGTGGCAGGAGATGTGCCCTGTGGATGGAAATCAACGGCATCCTACCCATGCCGGCAGGATCCTATCCCAAAATACAGTAAACCAAACAAATCACTGTTCTCCTACCAGCTCAGGCGTGCAAACATCTGGATTTTGAAAGCATCGACCAGACCCTCTGTGCACATAAAGCACATGGGCCAAACCTTTAAGCAGTGCATGCTGAGAGCAGTGAGCTGAGGGACCGACCTTCCACGTCTATTTGGTCTTCTTATAGATTTTGGCATTTTGTACAGCAATGGCAAAATAACATTGGCAGCTAATGGAATTCATAAAATCACCCAGGACCCTTGGCTAAGGAACAGTGACACATTTGTGAAAGATGGATTTGCATTGTACACAGAGGAGTCGTCATGAGAGCAGCACAAAAATAAGACAGTCTTCGGTCTTAGTGAAAAATAAGCCAAATTTCTCGGAGTAAGGACACACAGTAATGAGGTACTAGAAAAAGGAACACAATGTATTTGTAAAACCCTCTATAAAAGACAGAAATTATGGTTAGCTGGATAACAGCGAAACCACAATTGCACACACATCCAGTCTGCAATGAAATATGCCAACAGACCCTCGTCCTCCTCACAGCATTGCCAGGGTTGTTTTCCTGACCAGCTGGAGCACTGTGCTTTGGGTCAGTTATGATGATCAGAAAGACCCTTGGCTGGCACAGTTTGCAAAAGCTGGGGTGCATCACAAAGCTAACCCAAAGTACCCTGGGGTGCATCATAAATGCTCCTAAAGGATTTATGTTAAACTGGATGCATACACCCAAATCAGAGCAATCTCATAATGCAGTGATGTAATCTGATCTAGCCACAGAAATCAGGACAGCAATGAATAAAAGGCTTTATTTATCCTTCCCTCAGATCAGACAGAAAGGGACAAAAACCAAAACAACAATGTGGTGAGTAGGTCAAATGGCACCATCACCAGAACAGCCTGGCCCTAAAATCTACCATAAATAGGAGGCTGGGAGGAAAGTAGAAAGGGCTTAAAGCACTCTGTCTTGACTTGAGTGGGAAGGTCAGCACGAAGGATCCCAAAGCCTTCAATGCAACATCATCCACCAGATACTAAGGTCTAAACATCATTAGGAACGTGATGTTTCATCACTGTTCAATGAATATTCATGCGTTTCATGACAAAGGTAACTACTTCCAAGCCCATGAACTTTTTAGGTAGCCTTTTGGCAAAAGCATGCAAAACTGTACTGTGGTAGACAAGGTCAAACTCACGGCTAAAATAAAGGAGTGTGGCTTGTAAAGAGTAGTTTTGCTGATTTACACTTGTTGAGGAGCTGGCACATGCTACTGCACTAAAAATACGCATCTACATAGCATTTTCCAAAACAATTATGGAGAAAAGCCCAAGATATTTCAGAAAGATTTATTGCACATCAGTATAAACATTTTTAAAGGATTTTTAAATGCATGTGGGAAACTTGCTTCACCATTCTGTCTTTGCAAATTGGAGATTTAAAATAAATCTGTACAATTTGGATACACCCCAGAAATGTGGGAACAATCATCAAAGCTAAAAAAATGCAGCCATCAAACCACAGAAAGAGTTTGCTATTGGAGCCCATGCTTTTAAAGCAGCAACACAATTCTCACCTTTCCCACAGGTCTGATTTTAAAAATTGAAGCCATTTTCTATCTAGTCCCTCTGCTAGAATAAGTCGGCATGGCAACGTGGGGTTGAGTGGAGCTTTGCCAGTTTTTGTCAGCTAAAACAGCATCTTTAGTCTCCAAAACTAACTTCTGCAGAGCTACAGAAAGTCATGGTTGAAGCATCTTCCCACTCAGAGAGAACTCCCAAACCTCCCAAGTGGTGCCATTTTATTAATGGCATTTTATAATCATGGCAGGTGTTACCCCAGGGAAAACAGTGCAGTTTATGGCTGGACTAAATGGCAGTTTGATTGCTTCAGATCACAGTAGAACCCCTGCCTTCTCTTAACTCCTGTTTGTGCTGCTGCCCAATGAAAGAGGCTACTCTGTCTTGCAACTACATTGGTGAACTTTGGAGTACTGGCATCACTCCCACCTTTCATGTGTAGAGCAAAGATATCCAGGCTGATCTTTTCAAAGAAATTCATCTTTGACAGCATTCCCTACATCAGATGATCCAGCTTCTCTGCTCCAGTGAATCTCTACATTGACCAAAATTTTAGTTTTGACTGGTGCCTGATGACCTAAATTAGACCAGACTCCAGGTCCACTGAATCTTAGAGGGCTCTGAAACGTTTCCCCAGCAACATGCAGGTGCACGCCACCAGTTCTCACGCTGTCGTCCATTACCACCGGTACCACCAGTGCTATTTACAGCACCAGCTACAGATCTGGCACAGCATTTAGAGCAGTTTGCTCGAGCTGACCACAAACAGAAAAGCTCTGCTCAAAGGCTACATGCACTGTCACAAACCCAGAAAATCTGTAATCTCCTTTTGGGTCCCTAACACCACTATAAGAAGCAGCTCTCCAGTATTTCCAAGCTTCATTTTTTCGTGACCTAGCCATAATTAAGGAAGTACCCAGAGAGCATTGTCTTTCTTCCCTGTACTCTTTTTCTCTCTCATACTCTCTTTCTTCTCTGTACTCATCTCTTTCTTCCCTTTGTGTTTTCCCAGGCTGATTCCAACAAAACCAGGATTGATGAAGCCAACCAGCGTGCAACAAAGATGCTGGGCAGTGGTTAAATGCAGAGAAGTGCATTTCCTTTTAATGCTGTCCAGCAGGGCAGCACCTTCATGCTTTTATCATGGTATTTATCTACTAGGTTTGCACACATGCACATATCAGCCCCATTGTAAATGTTGTCCTGTGTAGTTTGTCAGCTTTCCAAAAATGATACTTGTAATTATTTTTTTCTAGATATCTTTCTTTCCAAAGGTTGTACATAGTGCTGATTTGATGGCTATAGCTCACTATGATGTTTTTTGGGGTTTTTCCTTTCCTTTCCTTGTTTCCGTTTTGGATTCCTTTCCTTTTTTTTCCCTCTCCTCATTTTTCTTTTTTTTTTAATGATGTTTGCTGAATGACAACACTGTTGGAATGCTAAACGTGCTGTTAACCTTTAAATATACAGTATTGTTCTTGTAAAACTGTGACATTCCACAGAGCTACTGCCATGCTCCTGTCTTTGGGTATCATGATGTTTAAGCACTTAAACCTGCTGTCTTCAGTTCTTCATTGCCATTATCTGTTGTTATGATTTCATGATTAGACAATGTGGAATTATATTACTATAACAAGCATTGCACTAAAAAGTGATGTGATTTATGCATTTATGCATGAGGAATAAATAGACTTTTAGACTCCTACTTAAACAAGAATTTTCCCATGGCAGTAGCACACCAACAATGACAACAAAAGCATGCTCAGTATTCGGACTCTTTTGGGACTATGTTATACCAGCAAGTTTGCAGTTGTGCCACTTTTTTCTTGTTGATATATATATAGTTATTAATCATGATCATTTTTTTTAATTATGAAAAAAAGAGGGATTTGGCACTCACCATTTAGCCATTGCCAGCAAAATAAAAGCTTGGCTGAAAATATGTCAAAGACAAAAAGAAATAAGTGTAATATATTGGGTTTGTCTGCTGCTTTTGAAGACTATCTTTTGGAGGAAACAACTACCATACGAAATGGTGCAAAGAAATGTAATTTTTATAAGGCTCTCTCTTACTAGTCGCTATCCCCATGTGGTTTGTTATCAGTACAGTTCTCTGTTGCTTACCTAGAGCTATGCACACCAAATCGCTGAGATGTTTAGTAGCTGACAATTAAAAAATAATTAAAAAACCTAAATGAATGAACTCTAGATAAACTGTGAGATAAATATCATTTACAGCATGTAATATGAAAATTCCTTATGTCTCCTGTCAGTTTGTGAAGTGATTGACATTTTGTAGCTAGTTTAAAGATTATTAAAAATTATAGATCTCAGAATCCATGCTTGCTTTATCCATTTGTTGCCCTACGTGTCAGTGAGAAGTACTTATTTGCCACGTACCTGGGAGAAGAAGTGCAAAATCTAAAGACCCTTTACAAACTGCTTTTGTATTGTATTTAGTGGGAAACTAAAGATTTTGGTTTGCAATACGGTAGAAAAGTAACTACACTCGAAATAGCATTTTACACTTGGTACATTCAAGTGACTATTATTTCAAATAACCTGGCTTGAATTGCCAGACACTGAGCCAAAATGCTTTTCTCTTGTTCAAGGGAAAGGAAAAATGAAATGTTGTGGTACAGAAGGACACAGTTCATTAGCAGATAAAATCCATTCCTGTAGTGGATTTTGTCATGTGCTAATACACCTCTTCTTAAGGATGGCTTTGACCTACAGAATTTGGATAGTCTGCTAACAATAATTTTCTCAAATGACTAACAACAACTAGGGTTTGCTGCCAATGAAAAGCGTTATCATATTTTCCCAGGGTTTTTTCCCTTATATGGACAAATTAGAATTATTCTGCATGAGTGACAGTTCACTCATGTGTCTCACATGGCCGTAAGTCAAAATACACAAAGAACATAAATGCTTGCATAATTAATATTGCATGATAATGCAGACAAGCTACATTTTATTTAGCAGCTTTTTATTTTTGGTATCTATTAAAAATTCATTTATGCAAATATTTCCCCCCACTACTTCAAACCAAAGAATAAACTTCAAGCAAACACTTTAAATCTGCTGACCATTTCTAATCCTGTCTGTTCAGGCAATTCCAGTATTTGTGACAGCACAATCATTCTGCAATGTCAAAGCCTGCTGGGGGAGGGCAATAATCAGATTGGAAAATGCGTCACAGGGGGAACATACAAATACAAGGATATTTGCAAAGGGTGAGAAATATATAAGAAAATAATGAAGATATTAATGGAGATATTATTTTTTGTGTTTGACAAGAATGCACCCTATCTGAAGAAACTCATACTTCCAGAAGCCATTAAAGCTGATCAAAAATCTAACTGTTGCTGTGAAGGAACATGTTTTGACATCTGTTTTCATGTTGAACAAAGACCAAAACCCAAACTATTGGAACTTTTTGCCAAACGGGAAGCTTAGAGGACAGAAATTTTGAAATGTTTCATTGCAGCTGTCTTTGTATCCTCCTCCACTGCATGCAGGGTCCTTTATGAGGGGGCTGAAAATTACTTCAGTAAATATGTTTAATATATTGAATTTCTCTGAAATTTTTGGGAATTGACTTTTCTAGGATTAATTATTCTTGAAACAATGCAAGGAAAGGCTTGATCTCGTGCAGTTTGTCATTACAACAACCTGCTTTTGTTCATTAGGTTGTGGGCACCTCGAATCCCTGATGGAGCAGCTGATTCAACAGGGGGAAAACCACAGATGCTTTAACCAGAACAGTGCCTGGAATGTGGCATTTCCCTTTTTGTCCCCTTTCTCCCTCTGGTTGGCTCCTGGGTCCCTGATACACTGCAGCCTCTCCCTGAGGCTGAACAAGCACAGTGCAGAGTTACCTGCCTGAGGGCAAGGCTCACTGCAAGGAATGGGACATGGCAAGGAGCTGGAATTACAACTCCTCTAAGATAAAATGGTCATATTGATTTTGGAAACAAAAAACCCCAAAAACCAAAACCAAAACCAAAACCAAACAAGCAAACAAAAAAACCACCAACAACAAAAAAATCCATTGTTTTCTGAAGGCAAAACCTTCTATTTCTGGTAAGAAATTTCCCTTTGAGCACATTATATTTTCCAGTCAGTAAGTTTTTTTGTCCCTGTACCAGCGCTATCTGGGAATCCAGGTTTGAGAGGGAAGAAAAAAAAAGAGAGAATGCTCAAAACACGAAGTTTGATAAAATATCACTTATTTCTAGACTTTTAATGTAATTTCACCAACAGTTTGTAGGATGGCAAGATCCTCGTGTTGGTGTTGGTTTGAGGCAGTCATAGGCAAAAGGTTTTTTAATATTCACAAATGGCATAGCTGAATAAACCACTCAGCTAGATAAGTCGAACAAAAAGACAACATCTGTTGAGCTCTAAAAACCCACAATTAATAACTTCTTTCATTTCATGCATTCTCCTCCTTTCCTAGCCTAGGTGAGAAATGGCAATGTAAAAATAACCCTAAGGAAGGATATTTGAATGTTATTCCTTAACAGAACAAAATTCTTAAGTAGTGCAAGATCTCATGAAAAAAAGAAAAAAAATTACTTTCATCAAATATCTGACCTGATTTCAGCAGGGAGAAACTAAGAAAGAAAATTGAAAAAGCTAAGTAAAAATCAAAGTGGGTTTCCTCTAAGAAACCTTAAAACTTTTAGGATATTAATGATCCCCAACCTTAGCATAAACACAAAGCTTTTGAACTCAAGAGTGTTACAGCTTTCTGGAGCTTTCTGCAAAAGAAACTCTGGGTAATATTCAGCATCTTGTGGTTTGACAGAGCACATCTTATGAGAAGTGAATGGATTTGATGCAAAGGTAAAATGAAAAATAACTGATTACTATTCTTGAAGATTTGGTGATATTACTGTCTATAACAGAAAATTATAAGAAAAAAACCAATGTTGTTTGATTTTAATTTGTTTCTAGGAAACATAAATGTTGTTAGCTTACATGTACTAAATACATCCTTCGTTTCTGAAGAAAACTAAATATGCCAGAGTTTGCACAGCAAACTGTAAAGCGCCCCCTGAGAGAGATGCCTGTGCCGTGTGACATACTTATTATAGATACACTTTAAATCTAGAAATACAGATGATAACCATTCTCCAAAATATTCTGTGTGCCACACTTATTATAGATACACTTTAAATCTAGAAATACAGATGATAACCATTCTCCAAAATATTCTGTGTGCCACACTAGCTGCTAACCTCCACAAGCTTTGGATCTGGACCTGAACGTGCAGAGATCACCAAAGACTTTTATTTCAGGGATCTGGGAGCAGATAAAGCAATCCACACACTTTTTTCTTTTCCTCCTTCTTCCTCCTCCTGTGTGTACATGTGCACATGTAACTCTTTTATTTTGAAGGCATTGGAAAGGGAAGAGATGAGTAGTTGGTAATAAGGAAAATTATGTGTGTTAGAGACAGCTTAAGTATCTGCACGGCTGCTGTGTGTGCCTGTAGGCGTAGGTGTGTAGGATGTGACTGCTGTCTGCTGAGCCATTTAGTTGCCTTGCTAGAGAGAGGACAGTTTGTTTGGAAGTTAGTGGAACACAGACTATTTTTAAACCTGCAAACAGCTACAAGAAATGCAGACAGAGGAGAGAAACCCTGCTGAGAAGTTAGGGCGTTGGGCTGGTTGGATGGGGTTGGGGGGGGCAGGTTCCAGATGATTTACTTTGAGAGTGTTGGATCCCTCTGTAACAGTATTAAGAGAGATTATGTTTGTGTTGGAAAATACCAAACAGCTTTGGGTGTTATCTTGTAAATAAAAAATACCCTCTCCCCCTTTAAAAAAAGGAAACATTAAAAAAAAAAAATCAAACCCCACAAGATAGTGGTGAGGGAAATCAAAATAAACCATAATGTGGGACCATGCTGATTCCCACACATTTGGGATCTATTCCAAGATCACTGCTGCCCATGCAAATTCTGCACATAATGGGTAACCAATTTGGTCAAGCAGTAGTTAGCAGATGGAGGGGGGCTCATTTCCCTGGTGTGCTTCCCAGCTCCCTGCTGAATGGGAAAAGTGGTGGCTGAGGGATCAGGCCATCCTTGCCTTGCCAAAACACTTTGCTGTGGGCAGCCATGCACGGCCGAGTCCCAGCCTTGCACTGTCTTTGCTCCACACCTTCCAGACCACAGCTCCCTCCACATCTCTCCTGCTCCAGGGCACCCCACACCTCTGTCCTTCTCCCCTGGCTTCTCTTGGCTCTCCCCTCTCCCTCCTTCACCCCCAGCACCCACCCAGCTGATTGTTCCCTTCCTGTTCTTCTGGTGCTGAATTCACCTGCCTCCACTGCTGTCCCTCATTCTGCTCACTTCTCATTCCTCTGCCTTCATTTTTTTTACCCCTGGGCTTTCAGTCAGGCTGTCTCCTCCATGGTTTCAGCAGGAGAAGCTCCAAAGGAACAAACAGCCTCTGGCTTTTCACTCCACAGCTGAACACCATGCCAGTGTCATGCTGGAGGACACCTGCAAGGAAGTCTTGGCCCAGCCCCGACAGTCCCAGAAGCCAGAAAATGTGTACTGCCAGAGGAATTTTTTAGATAGTCTATCCAAAAAAGTCTAAAAAGTGTCCATAGGCTGATGCAAAAAAAGATGTTTGGATAGCTGAGGATAGACAGGCAAGCACTGGGAAGATAGTTCACAGAAGGGCAAGAAATGAGACCCCTTTCAGCTGCTAAATTTCATGTCTCTGGTCCACAGCACAAGTAATGCTTCTCCACAAGACAGCTGGAGAATCTTTCCTAACAGAGGCAAAGCAACTCACTTTCCCTTCTTCCACAAATTTCATTCATTAAAACTACCAAGACTTCAGTTTTGGTTGGTTTGTTTGTTTGTTTTCCTTACATGGTGGTTTTTTTTTTGTTGCTTTTTTTCTTTTTCTTTTTTTTTTTTTTTAAATTTTGCCGAAGCTTTTAAAACCTGTACTTTTAAAAAGCAGGTAGAAGAAGTAGATTTCCCTCACTCCCACCTAGGATAACTATCCAGTGCTGGGTTTGTTTAATCTAAATCCAGAACACCTCAAGTTGGCATTAAAAAAAAAAGAAGTACTATATCAGAAATGATTTAGTAAACTTTGCTATAGGCAGTCCTAAGTTAATTTGCTTAAATGCTACACATGAGTGGTAAGTTCTACTTACACCACAGTAGGTTTTCTATCCAAATTCTGATCAAAAGTTCATTAAAAAGGAACAAAACAGTTCATTTCCACTTTCATGAGGGGTTGATGAATCTTCCAAAGCATGAACATGCACAAATCCCACTGCGCTAAGGGGATCTTTGGGTGTCAAAACCAACAGGATGCAAACTTGAGCAAAATGTTTTTAAGAAACCTTACGTATTTTAACTTTCCTGTACAGGATTCCCGGACTTTACCACATCAACAATAATAAATCCAGCTGATGACAGGACCCCAAAAGCCTGGGTTGCTTTACAGTCAGTTTATAAACTCCATGAAAACACACACTGAAAAGTTAATTTTGAAGAAACAGCAGTTATAATTCTGACATTTAGCCTTAAGCCTTTATCTTAAACCGTATTTTCAGTGCCTACTCCATGTTTCTGTTTCTTGGATTAAATTAGAATATGAGGAGAAATTAATCAGAAACATAAAATTTAATGAGCTGCTACTTTTTCAGGCGATCCTTACAGCCTTACCCTCAGAAGTCAACGCATATTCATTGACTTTCTTGGCCTGCAGGTTAAAGCAAAGTCTATTTGCCCTCAAACTAATGTATAATTAAGTTTTAAAGCCCTAAACACCCACCAGAAGCACTGGTAAAGTCAGACAGCTGGAGAAGAGGAAACGGCTGGGGTTGGAGAAGGGTGCAGAGGAGGAGAAATCCAAGCTGAAAACGGACACAGCAAAAGCCACGCTGCAAAGCGGAGCGGCTGCCGTGGCTGCGAGGACGCAGAGGGAACCCAAGGCACAGCCCTGTGACACCGTTTAAAGGCACAGAGAGCGAACAGACAGCGAGGACTGGACAGCAGAGAGCACTGATAACACAGAATCATAGAATGGTTTGGGTTGGAAGGGACCTTAAATATCATCTAGCTCCAATCCCCTGCCATGGACAGGGCCAGCGCCCACTAGAAGGTCATGTACAGTTACTTCAGTGAGCAAAGACTTTAGAAAGATCAGGGCCTCAGTTGATACTGAGTTGGAAACCTATAGATTGCAGATTACTGTACTATGACTTAACTCTCTAATTACTTCTGATTATGCCCAATAGTGAAAAATAAACCAAGAAAAGCAATCTGGGGGAGGGAGAAAACTCTACCAAAGTATCTTGGTAACCTATCCAAAATATTTGCTTCTAGCTCCCTTTAAAATATTCCTGTTTAAAGCGAAGCAGGAGAGCTAAAAAGCCTTAATCCAAATTCGGTCAGCAGCAGTTTATTGCAGGGAAGGGCCTGACTTGTTACGCAGGAGGTGCCAGCCAGATGTTCTCCCTGCCCATCAAAGCAGGAGGTGCCAGCCAGATGTTCTCCCTGCCCATCAAAGCAGGAAGTGCCAGCCAGATGTTCTCCCTGCCCATCAAATGATCCGCACAGCAGCGCCCGTGTCACAGCAGCACCTCCAGGCTGCTCCTGAGGCCGGCCAGCACCCCCTGGTACAGGCACGTCCAGCCCATCACCACCCCACCCGCCTCAGCCCAAGCAGGCACCAGGCAAAGGTGCAGCTGGGGAAAAGGAGCTGTGTGCAGGCAGGTCTGCTCACAAAGTCAATATCTCTGCGTCAGAGGGAGAAACTGAAGTGGCACAGGAATATCTTCTTTCAGCCATCTTTTAGCGATAAAGGTTCATCTTAGTTGAGTCTGGCTGGCAAATGTGTTGACAGGGCAGAAGCCTGAGTGAGCGCGGTTCTTTTTTCATGGCTGTCTCGAGACTCTGCAGTGATGCAAGCCATCCTACGCCAAACAAAATCCACCTGCTATTTACGGTCAAACACACACTCACAATGTTTCTGCAGAGTTTTAAAAGGGAGAATGGCTGCTGAGAGTTAAGCTCATTATTAAAGGAGTAACATACAGAAAACCATGTCATTGCTGTGTACTGGCTTTGATTTTCATCCCTTATTTAACTGATCAAAACAAGTAAGCATGTTATTAGTCATTGGAGTTCCAGTCTGATAAAACACTAAGGAAAACCTTAGAAATGATGAGTGGGATTTCAGCCACTGTAAAATATTTGAGGTGTACTCTGTCTCTTGCTGGTCCCTGTACAGCACTGCCTGGAAATGCTCAGTTCTATAGGTCTTGCCTAAGACAAACTCCTGCAGCTGTGAATACCATGAGGTGCAAGAATCACCTGAACACAACAGCAAAATTACTTCCACAAGTCCTTTGAAATACAGAAAAGCTTTTTAATGTAGAGAAAGTGTAAGATGAGGGTGACGGTACTAGAGATTTTATGGGTTTTGTGAAATTGTGACAGAGCGTTAAGCAGAATATTTGTTCTCCTTTATTTCACAAGTCTTCTCACAGCGTCTGCTGGGCATGTATTCAAAACTGAGCCAGCACAGCAAACTAGGTAGTTTCAATATTAAACCTGAAATTCCAATATTAAAGCAGAAATTGGATTGCTTAATCCACTAACTAGCACACATGACTTCAGTCAATGCAGTATACAGGTAACAACAAAATTAATCTGAAAAGAAAAGAAGGTGCAGGTCCACACCAGCATCTTTTCAAACAAAGATAATCTGAATAACTGTCACTGCCCTGGGAAAACTCTCTAGGATTAGGAATCTACTTAATGTGTCATATAACACTGTGATACAATCAGCTTTTTATGACTTTTTAGTGATTCCCAAAGCACACAAAGTCAGCGCATCACGCAGGTTACAAGAATTAAATATGATGGAAATGTACAAGTGGTTGAGGGGTACGCAAGGACAGTGACTTGCTGCCAGTGAGTTACACAAACGTGGGGAAAGGTAATGACTGAGGCAAGGCAAAAAATAAAAGGCAGAACGCCAGGCGAGGAAGGGACAGCTCTCTAACCAAGCCCTGTCCATCTTTTCACTGAGATGTGGCTGGCAGAACCTTAGCCTGAATTGAATACTGAAGTGACAACACAAAAATTCTGAATCTCTTGGGTCCAGTATAGTCTTTGAGTTTGGTCTATCTCTTACAGAATATCCTTGATATCCTTGTAGATATTTATATCCCCCTGCCATGGGTGGTACTTTCTATAAAGTCTCTTTCTACTTACTTGAATGACCAGCCACATGAAATCTATTTTTACACTAAAGAAATTAATTCCTTTGAGCTATTTTTCTTCTTGAAAGAAGTATTTCCCCATGAAAAATTTCCATTGTTCTATTAAAACAAACAATCCCCAAACCCAACAGTTTATTTAGACAAGCCTGAAACAAAGTCTAGTGATTTCAAAACTTAAAAGTACCACCCCTGGTTCTTGTTCTTTTGTCTGAGCTGAATTTCAGTGCTGACAGGGGATTTAATGCCGTGCTGGTGCAGTCATAAGTAATAGGAAGTACTGTGGGATAAAAAAAAGGCTTATCCTCAGGGAGAAAAGGGGAGAAGCAGAGTGTGGGAATGCAGTGGTGGTGAAGCAATGGGGAATGAGGAATAAAAGCAAGCGAGAAACCAAACAAAAACCCACTAATATCAACCAGACAAACCCCTTCCAAAATCAGGAGCCCAACAAAGCCCCATATCTGATATGTGCCAAAAAGACCTGGACAGCAACTTCTATGCAACAAAAAAAGCGTTTCTGAATCAAATACTGTTGTGGGGTTTCTCCCCTTGAAAAGCTTATCTCAGTTTCTAGGTGAATTAAACTTTTTTTTCATAAATTCAAATTTCCGGATTTTGGGCACGAAAAAATATTTTCTTTTTCACAGCATCCCTCCAGTTTTAACTATCTCCGTCTCTTTCAAGAAACAGCCAATACCTGCAAAGGCATATACTGCAGAACCTGATTTGCACAGCCAAGAGTAACTTTAGCAACGAGGCTGTTTTGCAGCTCGGAGTAAAGAAAATATGTTGTCAAGACAAACTACAGCTGTTTAAATCATTCCTCTGTGAAGCAACGGTTTCCTGCAGGGAGAAGTCCCAAAAGTGTATTTGTGCATCTGCAAATGCCTTCGCTGCTCCTCTGCCCAGCACAGCGTGGAGGAAACTGAGAAGATGAAGTCATGCTTCCACAGCTTGAGGCTTGGGTTGTTTGTTGTTGCTGCTCTTTGAACAAATACTTCAGAAGAGGAAAAAATATTCCTCCCCGTCTCAAGCATCCCCAATAAAATCGGTGTATTTTAAGTGGCATTAAGTGTTTGAACGCAGCACAGACTCTCTGGCTGTCAATGAATTCCTGATGTTGACCCCCACACGCTGCAGCACATCACAACCATATGGATGCAAGGATAACTAACAGCGACACTGAGAAAATACTTAGGGATATTCCATCTAGTTTTGCTCCAAGGGACTTTGGTGCCTGGACAGGGAACACCTTCTGGAGATCTGTATGGCTCTGGGCCAAACCCTATTAAAAAATGCCCCAAAGTGACCTGGAGCTGCTCCTGGCAGCAGATTGTGTAGGGCAGGGATTGCTTCTACACATCCTTATCCATGGCATGGCTTTATGCCAGACTGTGCTCTCTTGATTCTGGAGACATAAGATCACAGAATGTTTTGGGTTAGAAGAGGTCTTAAAATCATCTCATTCCAACTTCCCTACCATGGGCAGGGAAACCTTCCAGGGTGCTGAGAGCTTCATCCAGCCTTCAATACTTCCAGGGATAGGGCATCCATAGCCTCACTGACCTCACAGCACCGTCATCTCCATCAGAGCAGTCTCAAGACAAAAATCAGACCTAAAACATCTGTACTTGCCAAACCAGAAAAGTTACATGTTATAAATTTTTTTTTTTCCTTTTTTTTCTTTTTTTTTTTTTTTTCAGGCAGGGCCAGGATGTAGTCCATACCAGGAAAGTAGGGATAGGTAGAAAAGAAAAATTCAGTCAGGAATAAGGACTCAGGGGTAAATTAGGAAAGAAAACACCTTCAAGTCTGTCATTTGCAAGGAAGAGGGGCTAAGACCTGTCCATAATAGTGAAAGAAGAGTCTCTGAAGCCACAGCTGGAAATTCAACAGTTACTGTGGGAGTACAGCTGAGCCCTCAGGTCCAGGAGCAGCTGTTCAGGTGTCCACTGCCACCTAGGAGAGCCCCCTTTGTCCGGATGCCAGGAGGTATCTCCTGACAGCACAGGTATGAGGAAACCTCAAAAAGCAAACAAAAATCCCCTCACCTTTCACCCTCCTGCCCCTAAACGATGTGTTTCCAACTTGCAGAAATTCCTGTAATCAGGGAAACAAGCAGGATCTCCGGGTAGGCCTTGGATTTGGCTGTGCAGGGACACAAGGACACAGCAGGCACCACAGCCTGCCCTCCCCCAGAGACGTGCTCGTCAGGATTTGTTTTAGAAGTCACTGATGCAGACCAGGGGCTCTGCCTGTCTTAGCACATCAGCTCTTGGCTGTCAGTGCTGGCTCTCCCAGGCACCTCATCTCCTTGAGCTGCTGGAGCCAGCCCTGACAGAGGGATGAGGAGCATGTCCAGGGCTTCCAGCCCTGGGGGGCTGTGGACACCAGGGAGAGATGGGGACTGGTTTTTCTGCACTCCCCAGCCTGATCTCCTGCATGCTCCAGGCAGTGTCCAGCGCACCCAGAGCTGTCCAGGGCTGAGCTGGAAAGGCTGAAGCAACACTTGTTAATGCAGCTCTTCAGGAAAGTGCTGGATTAGCCCGGATTAGCAGCGGGCATTGTGGCTGCACATAATGAATTATGTAAAACGGGCCTGTTAGTGTAAAGCAGATGTACGGCCACATGACTTCAGCTGCAGGCACAGCCAGGAATAAAACAGAGTGGATTCAGCTAGGGAAGGATAAAAAAAGGGGGGATTTCATATATTTCCCAACCTGCACTGTGTCCTACTGCTTCTGCAGTGATATTTGAAAACAGCACAATACAGTGATTCCAGCATGAGAAGCAAGACCGAGTTCCCCACTTACAATTAGGGGAAACCATTTTTCCTCTGCCTCTCCATTCACAGCTACATGACTCAGGAAATACCATATGAGCCTCCAGGAACAGCAATCAGCTACAGCCACTCCTGAAGAGATACTGAAGATACAGTCTAATCATTTTCCATTTAAACAAAAATGCTTTCACCTAATAGGATTAGCCTCTGCATTTTGATAACATGCTTCCCTTCAGAGTACGGTTTTCTATCAACTTAAATGAACCCAGCTGCCAATTAAACAACTAGCACAGAGACAGTCACAAGCCAGCAAGGATAAATACGGGAAAATTAACCACTGGGAAGAAGGAAAGACAGGACATCTAATGTTTTCAAAACAAATATAAATGAGATTAATTTAGATTGAAATGTGGTCAACATCCCCTTTAGATAATACACATGAAAATGCTAATTTTGGATAATACGACCCAGAGCCCAGTGATATCAGACATTTCTTTCCATAGGCAAACTTCACACGAGCAAGTGCTAATTGATGTAAAAATACACAATGAATAATTTGTCTGCAGTGACTTGGTAAAAAGGCAAAGGCAGATGGATACTCTGGACAGACAGGTAAAATTATGTGATTTGAGCATCCGGAGAAGAGCCCTTTCCTTCTACTTCTGGTTTTGGTAGATGGACTGGTCACATGGTAGATGGCTGGTCACAGGGACCTCTGCAGTTTCTGACCACTACCAAGACCTTAATTCCTGAGCAATCTCATAAATGATCCCGCTAAAGCACAGCCACCAGCTCTTGCAAAGCTTATACTTTTTGTCTACCACTGCCTAGGTTTAGGCTAAGACACAGAACTGAACATACACTACTGTACTGTCAGAGGAAAGAAGACACACACCCACCTCCATCTTCACCTTCTGTGAGGCTCCTGCACTATCCAGCGGCTGGAAAAGTAAGACCTTTTTGCGTGTTTGCCAGACACAAGTGGCAGGGCTTTAGGGGAACATACTGAAATGGTTTGAGCCTTTCTGGAGAGATTCCTCCCAGTGAAAGGATGTGTACCCTCCACTAGGAAATTCACTTTCTGATCACACCAGAATCAAACTTCTACCTGCTCTTTCAGCACTTACATTCAGTCACTAGAAGAGGTACAGAGACTCTACTGCCAGCCATATGCACACATTCTATTCTCTGGGATTATACAATTTGCTACTACTGCAAATCTTCTGGATAAGATCAGTTTGCGAATGGAAAACAGCCAAATAAAAATCTGAGGCTGTTCAGAAGAATATAGAATTTAAACAAATGTTTTCTTTTGTTCCATTGCACTTCATGCTAATAGAGATATCCAAGAGAAGCTCTGGAGATTTCATCCCAACCCATCTGATGGTCTAGACACCATCACACACTCTTTTCATTGAGTTTATATCCATTACTTTGCACCACACTGTGCTAGAAGTGTAGCATGGCAGTAATAAACTAATGGCCAGCTAGCATGGAAAAGAATGCCAGCATCACCACAGCAGCTGCTTAACAGCCTCCTGGTTAGCAGCAACAGTCCAATAACCCTATATTGCTATCACACATCTTTGACAATTTTGACACAAGCACTGCAAAAAAAGAAAAAAAGATCCAAAGGAAAATGCTCAACAGTCTGAGCGAGACAAAGACTTCATAGCTGTCTGTATCAATAAATTGTGACAATAAAGCTTTTCTACTCCTTCTAAACCACAGGTTTTGGATTTGGTTTTTTGCCTTTCAAACTGACTGCTTTCATAAAACTGTATTTTATATTTTCAAAGAAACCAACATCTCCTGTGTGAGCATGGAAGAGGAAATAGAGTGTATTATGAATGCTGCTTAGTTCAGAATCTAGATATTTGTCTGCAAAAAAATAATAGTACTTTGATTGAGAAAAGATTTATGAACAAGCAAATCAAATGGCACGGAAGTTGCTGGGAAATGTGCGCTGCAGCATTTTCTATTGCAGAATTCGGAGCTGCCTATGAGCTCTGTACATTTGGGTGATTTTCATTGAAATTCAGTGCACCACATTGCAGGCAGGGAAGTCTGCCAAAGATTTTATTTTTAAGATGCAGCAGCTACATGACCCATTTTTGCCTTCAACAACTAGCAACTTCTCCCTCAAAAGAAAAAGGAGACATAAAACCCAGTGCAGATTTGAGTACCTGTGTTTTGCTTTCTCCCACAGAGATGATGTGGAAAAGCAGCAAGGATTGACAGTGGATAGCTACCGAGATCTGGCTGTTTTTCTTCCTTGTTCTGTTTTTGATCTCCTCATGTCCAGAAGAAAACATGAAAGACTACGTGCCTGTTATTTGCTGAGGCCCTAACGAAAACAGAGATCTTGTCTGACAGCATCAGGGCAACAATGGAATTTGCCATCCCCTCCAGAACAGCAGGGTCCTCGGCCATCCCCCCACACAATCCAGTTCCTGCTTTGGCTGCGTGTCAGTCAGCTGGTCCTCTCACTGCAGAGATGGCAGAGGTCTCAGGAGCCCGGGATTTATGTAACACTACAGCGGAGGAGAACAGCCTGTTCCTCGGGCTTCCTATGGCACACACTTCCAGGAAGAACTGGACTCACTGCCCACGGGGAGGAAGAAAGTGGTTTGTCCAATTCCTCAAGCTGAGATGGACATGGCGAGGTTGGAAAGCGTGAAATGGAAAAAAAAGAAAAATAATTGAAAACCCCAGAGCAGCTACAGCGCAAATAGACGCGGCTGTGCTGTGTCTCCCTACACACATCAGTGGGGAAAGAACTTGTGCTTCTTATGCCTCATTAGGACAAAACTCACCATGGCTCCCCACTTGGGTCCCCCAGCACACACACGAGTCTAACCCACAGCTTTAAAACCAGTATTAGTCATGCCAGACTTTTAATCCCCCTCCACTGCCCCCACTTCATAATAGAGTAGACCAAAACACCGTTTTTATAGTTACAGTTTTTTGCCTGCTTGGAAACTGTCAGATTCATATTTTCAAGCTTCTCTGCGCTGCAATCAGTATACTTGGATTTTTTTTTTTTTTAAGCTGAAAACTGGGACTACAAGTGTTTGTAACTGCAGGAAGAAGCCAAGCTCATGAAATGTTTTTCAGGAAGTATAGGTACGCCTATTTCCACTGCTTCAAAAGAGAAATCTTAAATTCTCTGTATCTGCCAAGTAAAATCATTATACCTGATTATTTAACACTGCAGTAGATGAGTATTCCAGAGTTCCTAGACAAAAAGAATGGAAACTTGCACTGTGGTTTATAAGGAATACACAATAAAGATACACATAAAACTGCCATCGAAATGTGCAACTGCTTGTGGCTCTTTATGCACACTCTAATAACCCAGAGGACACTCAAGATCAGGAAATAGGCATGAATATTTGGGTATTTTAGCAACTAAGGTTACAGATTGTCTGAAAACCAGGAATTTGGGACAGGTTTTTTGCTGTACAATGCCTGCATTTACCCTCTGTTGCACATACAATATCCTTACTATAATTCTATTAGTTGCACAAGCACACATGCAAAGGAAGACCTTGTTTATGATCTAAATATGTCAAAAATATCACATTTTTGAGCAGATTAACAAATTTAATTCTCCACTGTAGACATGCTTTGTACTCAACTAAAGATTAACACTTCCTGATCTCTGCTTCTCTTGACTAGAGCTCCAAGCAAAAAAAACCCCAAAACATTTATGTACATTTTTATACATGTACAGGTATGAAAGCACAATAAAACCTTAAATAATAACTTTATTAAAAACTTTAAATAAAAACACAAAAAATTAGGAAGGCCACTGCAGTGGATGACTTCCCAGAAAACATTTGGCTGATGTTGTGAAGACTGACAGGACAAGATGAAACACGGGTAAAGTAAAGTAGTCCAATGGAAAAGGAGGGGCTCCTCCTAACCGAGAAGAATCCAAATTAATTCACTTGTTACTTATTTGAGGTTGATTTGGATCTTTACTACTAGTTTCTATCATTTAAGCAATCGGGCTTTTACTATTATTATTATTATTATTATTATTATTATTATTATTATTATTATTATTATTATTATTATTATTATTTTACCAGAGTACAGCAGCTATGATTTTTATTGTAGCTTGATTCCAAAATGGAATTTTCTTAAAGAACAGAGAAATTTCTCCCCCAAACTCACAGATTTCCCAATTTCCTGATAGAGATCTTAGAGACTCAGTATTCATCCTTTATCCTTACTCTCGGAGCAGTCTAATGTTCAGAGGCCTTATGGCGGTTTGTACAATCACGGCCAAAGAGGGTCGTTTACTGCCTCAGATGTTGCTGTGTATAAAAGAAAAGCTGCCTGCACACTATTGCCCTTTCTATCAGATTTTTCCACGACCTTTCTGCTGTGTTTGCCACCACAATGATTCAGAGGCCTTCCTAGGAACAACAATGTACGTGCACAACGGGCATCTGAGAATCCAGAGAGACTGAACATCACTCGAAGCAGTTCCCTAAAAACATCAAGGGACAAAGATGAGTACAACAGGGCTTGGACTAATAATAGTCAATCCACTACTGGGATGAAGTGAATCAGATCTTCAGAGAGCTCTGAGAATGTTTTCAGGCTTTCTATACTTCTGAATGTCTTTCACAACGTCAGAACAATGTAAGGAGGGAAAAAAAAGGAGGGCACTGACTTTGGATTCAAGATGGGAACCACCAAAGCCCCAAAATACAGACAAAACATCTTAGTTATTTTAGAGAAGAAACTGCTGGAATTAAAAATACTAGATGTCTAAATTCACAAGATCACCGACAAAGTATTTTTGAAAATTTTACTTCAAAAGGTTGGATTAATCTGGTTAGAAAGCAGAAGCAACACTGGTAACCAGCTGTAAGAAATAAAGACTGGAGAATGCTCAACAGCCCTTTCTCCAACAGATCACTGGGCCAGAAATCCTGGTAATTTATTCTGTGATTGCCCATAAGTTTTTGTATTCCTGAGGATACAAGCGAAGGAATTTTGTGTCTTTGTGCACAGCAGTCTGAACAGAGAATTCCCCCTGTGTTTATAAAATATCTGTATTAAAATATTTAATATTTTAAGATAGAATAATGCAACAAAAGTCAATAGCATAGACCGTGGCAGAGGTTACTTTGGTATTTCTGGCCTCCAGCAAACAAACTCATCCTTGTTTTGGCTGACTAAACCTGGAACTCTCTTGACCAACTACTTCACCAAGCACATTAAGGAGTCCTGTGAAAGGTAAAAGCAATTCTGTGTCCTGCAATATCTGATATTCCTTCTAGTTCCATACAGTTCTGTTCTCCACAAGTTTCTTACTTGAACTTTAAACAGAATCATACCAACACTTTCCGTTACCTTCAAATATACCTACAGAATATATTCCTTAAAAATCCTTGTAACTGCTATATAGTAGTTTTAGGCAGCCACTTAATGCTCTCATATTAAGCAACCTTTAATTTAATGAGCCCATTCAAAGTGTCTAAACACTCAAATTACAGAGCACCAGATCTTTTCCTCCAAACCCCTGCAGTAATCTTACTTTCCTCATATCCTTGGGTGATCGAGTAGGGCTTCGCTGTATTTTAACCCAGAACACACTCTGAAGAGGCAGATATCACAATGCAATAGTCTCAAATGGACCCAATCAAGTTCCTGCAGTGAAGCTGGTTTAGTTAATGATTACTTTAATCTTATCTATATTTCCTTTCATGTTAAACATTCATTTGCTCTGTGCTACTAAAACAGCAGCAACACAAAGAAGTTTGCTATTTTGTTTTACTTTATTTTCTTCTTCATGCCAAACTCCCATGTTTTCATTACAAGAACACTTCAGCAACAAATTTTTTTCCCCAGAATCTTTTTTCTTTTAGCAAGCAGATTATTGACTGTAGCATTGAATTCTGAGAGCTGATTGAATGGTTGACTTTTGTCAATTCTGCCCTCAAGATTCCCATATTCAATTAACAAAGCTGGAGGAACAAGATATCCAGGGAAAATGTAAAGACGCTTTTCTTATTTTTCCAATGAAATTCTGCTGACACAATACACTGATACAGAAAACACCAAAGACACTCAAGCACTGGATCAGCTACAGTGATAAGACACCGCGGCACCACTGGCAAAGAAGTGCACACAGAGAAAACACGCAAGAAATTGGAGAGAAATTGCTTATTTTTTCCAGAGGAAACTGTGTTTCTGGCTCTGCTAGCTACAAGAGAGCTGAGAAAAATCGGTAGGGACAGCCTGTCAGCCAGCAGAGAGGCTGGAGCACACAGGAAGCTCAGCAAGGACAAAACAGCCAACACCTTCCCTTTCACAGAAGGTTCAGAACGAGCTTCCCTGGCTCGCCCTGCTCAGGCGAGGGTAACTCCACCTGTAAATCTCTTTTTTACTCTTAGATAACCAAAATCTGTCAGAACCAGGAGCACTGCCTGGATGTGGATTGACAACAGCACAGTGACATGTGTAGCTCTAGGCCAGGCGCAGAAGCGTTCCTGCAGCTGAGTCACAGCACCAGGGAGCTGCGAGGGGGTGTGAAGCAGTTAGAAAACCACAAGCCTACCACGGGATGACTGTCAGAGATGACTGGTGGTTTTTGCTTTGAACCAGTTTGTGACTAGTGCAGATACCTGAATGCTGCTGTGTCTTTCAGAAGATAATGGTTGGAGCCTTTTGCAGAGTGAGTCCCTTTGGCTGTAAAGTCACAGACACTTTACCTGTGAAATACAGGAGGTCAAAATGACTCAACATGAGATGAGTTCTGATGGGACTGAGAGTCCACGACCAGCTACTGCCTTTGTGATCAACATGCAAATATAAAAGTGTTGAACCACAGTAACAAGTACCTATTGAAGTGACCCCAGACTTTTTTATTATGGAAACACGCATTTTAAAACAGAGAACAAATGATGGGTTACATGAGGTGTGTTGTTGTCCAGACTGGAGAAGGTTCCAAGCAGACCTTATAGCGGCATTTCAGCACCTATAGGGGAACTACAAGAGCTGGAGACAGATTTTGACAAGGACATGGAGTGACAGGACAAGGAGGAATGGCTTCAAACTGACAGAGAAGAGGTTTAGATTAGATGTTAGGAAGAGATTCTTTACTGTGAGGGTAGTGAGACACTGGAACAGGTTGCCTAGAAAAAGTTGTGGATGCCCCATCCCTGAAAACACTCAAGACCAAGGTGGAAGGGGCCCTGAGTAACCTGATCTAGTGGGTGGCATCCCTGCCTGCCCACAGCAGGGGCCTTGGAACTAGATGAGCTTTGAGGCTCCCTCCAATCCAAACCATTCCATGATTCTATTTTCTGATTTGCTTGAGCCAGGAATAGTGAGGTGCTGCACGTTATATAGCACTGCTCCAAGGCTGAATTATTATCCTGCACATGACAGAAGCCTTGAACACTCACAGAATCACAGAACAGTTTGGGTTGAACCCCAACGATCATCTGATGCCATCTCCCCTGCCATGGGTAGAGACATCTTCCACAAAACCAGGTTGCTCAGAGCCCCATCCAAGCTGTCCTTGAACAGTCCCAGGGACGGGGTATGTAACTGTCTTCCAAATGTCATGACACTCTTGACTGTGCAGCTCAAATAAGTATCAACAGCAAGCATTAAAGAATAAAGTTTTTCAGTTTCTACGAGTACACAAAGCAACATCCCTGGATATTGCTGCTGGAGATCATTCCTGCTAATTTCATGGAATAGCAAGTAATTCCCCACACTCTCTACCCCCTGCCAAAGTTAGGACAGATAAATAGGGGAACTGAGCAAATACATTAGAAAATAAAATAATTGTATGAAAACACGTTCAGATCTATTCCAGGACACAGTTGCTGTTGTAGAAGCAAGGTCACTTTAAAATTTTATCATTAAAACAGAGGACCTGAGATATGGTCATAGCCAGATACGGAGGGGAAACCGATGTTTTTGGTGAAGATGCTTTATACACTGCATTTAAACCAAGTTAAACTCATTAAATACTCATTTGAGATACAAAACTCTAGCTAAAAAAAAGAAATAGTGTCTGTCATCCAAAAGCAGTAGACTCACGTGACCTTTGGAAAAAAAGATGGAACTCATCCCACACTGTCATTATGGAAAGAGCTATTTGCATTCATACTGGACAGACCAATGCAGTGGATTTCTATCTTCTCTGCTTTTGGAAAATCCATGCTTTTTGGAAGAACATCTGGATACACTGTGCATGACTTAATTTATTACTTTTACCCTTTTCAGGCAAAAAACCCCAACAGACTAAACATTTCACAAAATGTTTTTCATCCATCAGGACTTGCTTGAGATGAGAATTGTTGAAACATATGGCATAACGGTACCTCCTAAACAGAGGTATTTATTAAAGAAAACAGTTATAAATATAGCTCCAAATCAACAGCTTTCAGTAAGAAAAGCTCTCCAGCTTCACCTCCTTTGTTTATCCAGGCTAGATCTTCCTTGGAGCACTGTGTACCACACAGATAGCCAACAGCTGAATATTAGTGCAAAATATTACAGTGTCATTACGGTTTGCTTAAAACCAACTTTATACCGCTCTGGCTCCTCTTTTCCAAAAAGAGTCCTTGGCCAAAACAAACCAGCAAAGCAAAAAAGCTCACTGAGAACAGAATTGTTTATTCCAAGGGGGATAACTAGAAAGAAGAAGGACAGACTGACTGCTGGCATGGACAATGGCTCAAAGACATCTGTTCAACAGCTGACCCACACCCACTACATTATGGACTGAAACATCTACAAACTAGCTACTGGAATCCCCAGTTCATAGCTCAGTATTGTTGTAGTGTATTAAAGGGCTGTGGGTTAAACTGCTGGAGCTCAGCAATGAAAGCACAGGGACAGGCCAGGGCACGGGGGGTTCTGACCTCTTTGGTCTCACTGTTCCCACCCACCAGCCAGAACTAAAATATTCAGAGAACCCAAGTTCAACAGCCGTGTTCTGTACATTTAGTATTACCAATATAAGCAACACTGAAGTGTTTCACTGGTGTATTGGGATTGAGGGAGGAACCCTGCTAAGGGCTAAGCTGCTCTGGAAATAAGTAAGTCCAGTACCAAGAGAAATGTAAAATGTACATTTGCAACCCAACTTTACCAACATTCCAAATTTTACAAGCACTTTGTGCAAACTAAACCAAAGGACTGAGACTGAGGTGCTTGCCTTACCACAGCAGCCTGCCTGCAGTCCCATGACAGCATTGCAGCAAGCCAGAGTAACTGATTATTTAGCTTTATCATAGCAACCAAATTCTTCAAATTATTATATTTTTTATTTTACTAAAATGAGATAGGGTTTGGAAGGATTGAACACCTGCCACTTTCTCTGTCCTTCACTTATTGCCCATCTGCAGCTGACAAAAGTGTTAAAGGATACGAATAGCAGAGGGGAAAAAAGCAGAGCAGCAAATCTTTTCTTTGATTTGCATAGTTTCTCCAGGCACAAATTCAGCAAAAGGCACAGATTTTCTCTCTAATGGTTTCCCTAGTCTAACAATTTGCAAAAGAAGCTAAGTCTAGAAGAATGGAATCTCTCATCCTCAATATCAAGGGCATCTCAAAGGTTTCAACCTTTAATGCTGCGTGGACTTCAGTATTAACTTCACGCACAGGTATAGGAGAACTATGATATAAAGCTGCCAAATCCCAAATGCCCAGATCAAACGAACACTCACTCTTTAATTCATAAGGACGTGGATGTAAAGTAGAAAATTTCAGGCCCTCTGTAGGCAAGACAAGAGTTTAGGACTCATGAGACAAAAGATCAAATACCACCTCTTCCCACCTAAGGTGTGACCTATAGCATCCTACATTAGGCTTCCTCCTCTAACCCATTGGGAAGCTGCATCTCCCTACACTTGCTCTGTCATAGGGATTATCTAAGTGAGCCTCACTCTGCCCCTTTTCTTTTACAAGCAGAAAGTTCTGACTGAAGAATATTTTTTGTTTCCTTTTTTTAAATAAAAGCCAGAAATAAACATGTACGTCTTCCTCTCATAAGGCTCAGGTTGGAAGTTAGGGTGCTCCCATGGGCTGTGGGATGCTGCCACATAGCACAAGGATTTTATGCACGATCAACCACACTCACATAGGTCTCTCCTAACTTCCTTCATGCCCATTAAAAAAACCCCAACAAATAGGGCTTATTTCACTGTATTATCATGACAGGAAACAAGCCCAAAGTTATGTCTCCAGTGTGGGTTAAAAGATGTGTTAAATCCAGCTTGTGATCCCTTACGACTGGCACTCCCATTATGACTGACTCAAGGCTGCTCCTGCCACAGAGGTCACTGCTCCATCACAGGGGGTTTGTCCAGCCTACGCTGTGCTTGGCAGGTGTATTTTTTAATCTGTGTTTTGCATGCTTGTTACAACTCACTGCATTGGTTCACTCAGAGCAATGGGACCATTCACATATCAGCAACATAAACCACTTTAAATATTTGCTATTACAGAATAACCCCAGTCTGGAGTGCATCCACTATGAAGTAAGTGCCCTGGGTAACTTCACCTGTAAATCTCTTTTTTGTCCTTAAACAATTTGTATTATGACTTACCATCTGATGCTGGGAGCTGTAGAAGAGATGGCATTGAGCCTGGGTGGGCAGAACAGGGACACCTGGAGAACTCAAGAACAGCACATTCACATCTTTCATCTTTCTTCCCCTGCCTTCATGCAATAAATCTCTCTGGCTCTCCAGCTCAGCCCTCTGCTCTGTTCCCACCACAGATAAAAGTGACGCCCATGATCTCATATTCTTCTGACCAAAACAGAGACTGAAACTCTGTCACTAAAATGTGACCCAGGGGCTCAGAGACAGTCCATATAAAACGTTTTGGATCTCATCCTGCCATGTCAGTATTTCACCATGGCTTTCAGGCACTGCTCTTAGAACTCACACAAAAAGGCTTAGCCCCAGACATACTCCTTCATGATCTGAAATATCAATTCAGCATGTTTGCTTTGTCCCCTTTTTTTTCTTCTGAGCCAGATTTTAGTTCCTCCAAATAAAGACAAACCTAAAGAAACTCACATTTAGGCATTAGTGAGAAATCGTCCTACAAGCGCCTGTTAAAACTGACAATCCAGATGCAGCAGACCCAGAAGTCCTTAAATTGATGATTGCTAGAAGCTAAAAGAGCAGTCCAGGAGAGTTCTTGCTGTTCTTCCCTCAGCACTTAAAAGGCCGCTGTAGAGAATGAAGATAATTGCATCTCATCTGAGAGTGTGCTTACTTTGTGTCTCATCACCACTCATATCTTCTGAGGGCAGACAAAATGGTCTTTTTGGTCTGTATCTTATTTTGTGCTTCCTGTATTCAAACAGTGTCAAGAAGCAGACCAAATTTTCAGCATGGGGGTGGGGAAATGACACCTTTTCATATCCCAGAACCAAAAAGAAACAGACATTCCTAGGATCTGGCCCAAATTTTGAATATTTCAATTCTTAAAAATTGGAATAAAATCAGATTCTCAGGTTTTCTTACATTACCAGTCACTGTAATCCCACCATTTAAAGAAAAGGAGGCAAAAAAAAGCTTAACACAGACAATCACAATAAAACTAAGCATGCTATTCTTTGAAAAGGACAGAATTTCATCAACTCCAGCCCCTCCAAGCTAAGCTGAGTACTCAGCACTATGACAACAACCTCCTGGCACACTGTTCAAGGCCAGGAGAAACCAGTGAGCGTTTGTGCAGTCTCTGGGAAGGCAGCAGATCCCACACTCACCATCTGGCTGGAGCTCTTTGGAAAACAGGCACTTCCCATGCAAAACCACCAGGCTCTCCATTCGAGGTCGACAGGCAGAGCACAGCCTGCCTCACTCTGACAATAACCAGAACCACACAGACCTTCAAATTCATCACACCAAGAACCTTCTGCTGAGATAATTTCGTCAACTCTATTCATTACCAGCGTGTCCCTGAGGATTCTGTCAGGAAGAGGCTGAAGCACAGGGCTTCTGCTTCTGGGTGTTTCATTATGGCACAAGTTCTCATCTAAGCGGCGTGCCCCTAACAGATACAAATATCGTGTTCAGCTGGAGCTCTGCTGATAGCCAGAGACCCGGGCAGGGCCAATCTTTTGTTCCTGTGACAACTATTGGGAGCACGTCTGGGTAGGAATTTAGATGAATTCTTGATTAAACATCAATGAACACAAGTGACAAGCATGTGGGACAGAGTTTCCCCATCCTTACCCAATAAAGTTCAAGCTTATATATGTAATAAACTGATTTTTTGTTCAGGTATTCTTTCTACTACACATACACCTAAGACCATAGTGTCCTTGCCAAACTACTCTATGTTTTTACTACCTGAAAACATCAATCTAATTCTCTATTCAGGGAGCCTTGCTACACAATTATGATAAAATTGAGTGTTTTCTTTCCACCCCATTGAGAAATAATCTCTTGGCCTGCGGCTCCAAATCCACCCTCCTCTGTGTTTCATGGCTGTTTCTTAAACTGTATTTGTTACAGCTATGGGATTGATTTTGTGCCTTACAAATTCCTGCTGGCTTTGCCAGTCACTACGCCCAGTCACCACTTAGGCTGGCAAATATTCTCTATCTGAAGCTATAAATATAGGTAAGTATTTTATTTCAAGTCCTGTAATATCGCCTGCCTGGCACCTTGCAGCAACTGCTACGTATGACCAAAGCATTGTGGCAAATAAATCCCTATTTCCCAATATTGCAAGTCATCCTTGTCAGGCTGGTATGTACATTCAAGAGACATTTCATATTAACCTGTTACAAAGATAACTATCTGCAACATTTTTCACCATCCAAAGCTTCAAGCAAAATGTCAGCAAAATGTAAGCTCGCTTCTCCTTTTATGCAGAGGTGCAACTATTCCTTATTCCCCTAAAATGCATTTTGATATCATAAAACTTTTTTTTCTTTTCTTCCTCCAATGTAAAAACACCTTTATCCTCCTTTCTCTACAGGCACTAGATTCAGACAGATGTAGCTCTGGATGACTTTATGCTCATAGATCATAGTTTTAACAACTCGAAGTAACTGCTAATACAGAAATAATTTCATTTACTACTCTAGTGTCTTTAGGGCCAACAGCAAGGGAGGTTCTAGATCCCCTACCAGTGTGCAAACCCAACCAAACCCATATTCTTAAGACTGCAACGAGTACTCACAAAACCTACTATGGCATTTGTGGATGCTTATGTTTCTTTTTGTGTTCAGGAAACTCATTTTGCCACCTTGCCATGAGATTTTTGGCCTAAACTTTGCAACACATAGCACATATGAAGTCACACAAGATGTGCCTGCTTCAATCAGCACTACTTCATGAAACTTAAAACTTTCTGGGCTCCTGTATGAATTTAGTATAAATTTAACAATTGTCATGACCAAATGTGAACACTGAAACAAACTGCTCCTTCAGACTATTTGCTGTAATTTGCTTAAAATGAACTTAATTATAATACAATCTTATAATGCTTCGATAAGTTCAGCCACGCAACTGTATATTCTTAGTTAACAGAGAACCCCACTGTCTGAAACACACACCGTGCATAAAGCATGTATTGCTGCCCACTGCCCACAGCTCTTCATAAACTGGTTCCACCCCATGCCAACATACACAGCTCCAAATGGAGACGGTCCAGAAACAGCATTTCTCTGCTGTTTACTCCAGCAATCCACAGTTAATCTCAGAAAACCTGTGATGCATTCCATCTATTCCTTAACACACTGTATCAAACATAAGCAATAATGCCATGCATGAGTTATTCTTGCAGTGAAGCAAATTCTTCTCTGGCCCCAACATAAAAACTGGAGTGACATCTGCTGTTTCACATGCAGTTTTAGAAGCAAGATTTTTCATTTAGCAGCCATTTTGATTAAACAGATGCAACAGATCTTCTAAACACCTAAAACCAGGACATGTGCACGCACACTCCCCTCAGAATTCTGCTGCTCTGTGGAGCACTCATATAAAGAACTCCTTGAAGGGATTTTACATTCACAAAGACATCAAGTGCACACCACTTTTATAAATTTTATTTGATGCTCTAATATTTCAGTACCCGAAGGAGGATTTTGCACAGCAATTTTTGTTATTAGAAATCTAAGCTAATTTCTTTGCTGCTTTGCTTTGGAGATGAGTTCCTTATCTGGAAAGGCTCACACTATACCAATAAAAAAAAGAAGAGACTAGATTTTTCAATACAGGGTTCAAAAGTATTCCACTTTCTTAGCATTTTGCATTATATTCTTCTAATTAGTGAATTTCAAGGGTAAGAAACAGTAAGGGCATCTTCAGCTGTCTTAGCTACTACCTGAATAACCATCTTTCAGCTGAAAACAGCTTCAATTAGAAATGTTCCCAGCTGTAGAACATCAACACATCTGACTGGCCAGACCAAATAATTTATGGAACAAAAAAGGAAAAATTATGGACAAACTCACATTTACAAGTAAAGTATCATGACAAGACAGTTCAAAACCTGATTCTGCAAAGATATCTGGGTTAAACACAATGGATGGAAGCCAGTGCAATGCTGATCACAACCACATGACACTTCAGTGATACAGGGACAGGCAGTTTCAGGACATGCTTTCTAGGTTCATGATTTTAAATACCCAGAAAGAACTCAAGTAAAAACTAAAAATCTCACCTCTGCTGGCGATCCCAAAGAAGAAAGACAGCACACCAGGGTTAAGGCATGCAAAACCAAGTGAAGAATTTATCCTACCTTTGTTAGCTACAGGAGAAATATTTCCTTGCTTGCTTAAAAATGAAAAGCAGAAAGAGAAAAAAGGCTGGCATAGACAGACAGCCATGTCACACAACTCCCTGCTTAGCAGGCACAGTGCTGGCGCAAAGTAAACGTAGAAAAACTCACTTTTTGGAGTCATCTCATGGACTGCAGCACACGTGATGATGGAGGGGCCATGGGTCAATCCTCTGCCTCTATCCCATACATGCTCGTAGCCTCACACCACTCCTGAGGAGGCCTTTATGGATGTGGGTAGGTGGTCTTCCCGTCTGAACTCATGGAGTGTTGCTGGGCCATTCCCCTTCTCAAAGACAGTGGGAAGCAATCCCAGGCTTCCCAGAAAGGGCCCAGGTTCTGGAAGCTCCCCAGTCCTTAAGCACACCGTCGACCCTCGTTTCTCCACAGGTAGATCCCTGGGATCTGTCTCTGAGGGGAGAGGGCGGCCTGTCACAGCTGCCCCGCATAGCAACCATCAGCAACCACAGCTTTATATCACCCTCGGCGCGGAGAAGCCAGGTTTTTCTTTGCCCCTGCCCAATTTCTGAGGTCAGCTCTCCGGCTGGCTGACCTCCAGGGTGCCTGTCCCTCCTGAAGTCCCCACTGAACAAGGAAAAACCCCATTTTCTCAGCGCCTCCCCCAGGACTAGGCTTTGCTGACAGCGCTGGTGCTCTTCCCGAGCTCCAGGCTCCCTCAGAGCCAGCGATTTTCCCAGAGCCCTCAGCGGCCTTTGTGAGGGCTCACAAAATGGCTCCCCTGAGGGACCTCAGGAGCTCTCCTTAAACACACCTGAAAAAGGGCAAAATGCCACTCGGCAGCAAGGAATTCAGGGGGAAAAGTGGGGGAAACATGGCAAGAGAGGTTTATCTTGACCCAGGAGGTTTTTCATCCTGTTTTTCTCCCTCTGTTGAGCTGAGGGGTGAGCAAGTGGCTGGGCAGGTGCACGGCAGGAGGAATATTAGTTACAAAGAGTAATAAATGAGGGTGAAATAGTTTTGCTTTTGGCTTTTGAAGTCTTCCAAGAACTGAAAGTACCACAGTGCCTGCAATTCCCTGAAAAAACCATTCAGCCATTGCCCAACTGCACCATCCATCAGCAGAGCCTGCAGAGACCACACGCAAATGGTGACTCAGGGTCCTTCCGAGTCATCGCCACAGATTAGGGAACTCATTTTTCCCCAAACCTCACATTTTTTTATCAGGGATAACATATCAGCCTACCAATATCATAACACCTTAAAGGAAAAGAGACTAGATTTAATGGTTTATAAAAAGAAGGCTACCAATAAGGAATAGCTGTTGACATCACAGTGCTGCCACACAAATGCTAAGCAGACAGCACATAATAGTTTTAAAATAATAAGCAGCTAGTATTTAATGTGTATTTAATGTGTACCTGAAGAGAACTGATGTTGTCCAGACAGAAAACAACAAGGACACCAGTAATCAGTCTGCAGAAGGCAGACACACACAGCTGGGGCCTTCCAGGCACAGGATGAAAGCTTGAACAAAAGCTTGTCATGTGCAAGCAGATTTAAAAGCTCAAGTTTATAAAGATGTTTGCAGCAAGGTATGAAAATAAAATGTGTTTAATGATTAGGTCAAGAATTATGGAAGTCAGCAGAGTTAATCTACAAAGTTCCCAGCCCACTCCTGGAACCTATTTTGCAAATAATTTTATTGGTGCCTGGAGTAATGACATGGTGGCTCTACTCACATACACTGTGACTACACTTCTGCTTCCCACATAAAGAATAAATTTTTATATGCTTTTGAGCTTATGATGTGCAAGACTAATTTAAACCAGGCAACGCATACAGACAAAAAGCAAAGGTATCTTAACCAAGAATTTAAGATCACGGTGTTACTGGTCAAAAAGTTATTTATTAGTACTGTGAAACTTGTCTCTGCTGGCAAACATAGAAATAACTCATATTTACAATAATGGATAAAAGCTACTAATATTCTAGAACTAACCATTGTAATATGGCTTCTCAAGAAGTCTGCCTGGCAGATTGTAAGCATGCTGGAGGCAGTCCCTTTGCAATAAAGTCTGACTGTTTCTGCATCTCCAGAACAGCAGTAAATGCAGATCCAGTTAAAGTTCTTCCTACGACATTGACTGACTCAAAGATATTGATTTTTCTGAGATTGAAGAGTGTAATACTTACATGACTCAGTTCACATGGCACTGCTGAAAATGTTGCAAATAACACATTTTGCCAACCAGCACAGCAAAATAAGGGCACAAGTAAAATTCAGGAGTTGAGGTTTTGGGTAAGGTGAATTGTTTCGTTCATGCTCTGCTGTGCTTGTGATATTCCAGGCACTATTTTCCTTAAAAGCTTTGACAGCAATCAATACTCTCCTTCCTTACTGGGACAGATCTAACACTATAATGGCTGGTCAGCCAAAAAGGCACAGACACCTGAATTAAAAAAAAAAAATTTAAAAGTTATAAACCAACAAACCAGTGTTACGCTACCAATATAGTAAGGTTAGGTTTCCCACACTCATAAATCTGTTTCTAGCCTGTCTTCAAGGATTAGCATCATATGAACATCTACTCTGAAATGCAGAGCACAGGCTCTGAAGATATGACACAGTAAGGATTGCTGACATGTCTGACATTGCTCATCTTGAATTCCAACCATTCCTGCACAGAGCTTTAAGGTCACATTTCCCTGTGTGCATGTTCTGAAGAGGTGAAGTAATAAATCATAATACTGGTAGCAATAGTTATATACTGTTGCTGGAACTTCAGAGAACAAGAAAATGCATCCAGGTTCAATATAAAAAAAAAAAAAAAGTGGTGTTTTAACCAGCAAAATAATTTAAGGAGTCCACATATAGCCTGATCAAAGTTCCCTTAATGAAATTACACTAATATTTTAGCAAGGATTTGAGTTATTTTAAAATATCTCTTTCTTTGTTCCTGTGCAGCAAATAGTTTTTCACTTTACATCTGGATCTTAGAACTCTTCACCCACAAATCTTTGTTCCCATTTTATAGACAGAACAGACAGAAAAAGACCTCAAATATGGCTCAGAGTGACTCTACAAATTCACAGATAAGAAGCAGAATCAATGAAAAACAGGTATTATGCATTCTTAACCAATGACAAAATAATAACATTTAATGGTGCATCTGCTTGAAATAGGTCACAATAACAGAAATAAAGATCCCTTAATTAATCAGCATTTTCAGGTCTTCACTTTGAAGTTTTAAGTATCAACTGGGAACTGAAATACCAAACAAATACTGAACTGAGGAGCAGCTATATTATACTGACATCTTACTTAAATATGCTGACCTGAGTGATTATAATATCAGCACTTCTTCATTTCTCCTTCTAGGCCTGGAGCATGAACACAGCTGAGAAGGCTGGAAATGAATGTTTGTTCTTAATGTGCATTATCAGTAGAATTATTAAAGTTTAAATTAATAGCCTCTGAGCAATCCGTGAAAATCAGACACGACCGAGGTCATGATCAGAAAACACCTGTCTCCTAATACTTATGTAATGCTAATTTTTCCCACTGAACAAACTTCAAACACCAAGGGGAACAGGAATAAAACCACAGTGGCTTCTCAGAGGCATTACAACTGAAGATACTACATTTTGTCAACTTTAAAACACAGGGGGAAACCCAAACCCAAATTTTATCAGAAAACATGAAAGTTCAAAAAAGTTACTTTATGTTGGTGTTAGATTGAGTCAAAATTCTTTTTACTTGAATTTTAAAAAGTATCCAAAATTGTACTCCTCCTATGTTACCCCTTAAAGATGAGGCAACACCAAACACTAAAGGTTCAAGCACACTGCGGTACAACTGAGAACTGTCCATAAACAGCAGAGCAAGCTGCTTATCCTTTTTAGCCACAGTAGGAGACAAAAATTCATTGTTACTAAAATTATCTATATATGAAACCAGCTTTAGGTCGGATAGAAATGAATTTTTAGCTACTTACCAAATATTAAATTTAATTTTTTCAGTTTTCTAATCTGTGATTTTCTTTTTGGGGGGAGAATAAAAACCATTGTCACCTCTGATTCAAGAACTGTGATCCGACTTTCAGATACCAAGACAAAAGAACACTCACAGCTACTTCTACTTGAATATTGTTTTAATTTTCACTTCACAGCTGTAGTCACTAAACTCAACATTTTCACACTGCATAACAAGCTGCTATTATAGGAAGTAAAATAGTATAATTCAGCACTCTGAGCTGGAGAATCATAATTAGATGAAGTATTAACAAGACTCTTCTGTGCCTTAAGATACACACCATCATTTGGCTTCATTATTCCTGATGTTTTCATATAGTTCATGGCATATGGAAGGATCAAGATATAAAAGCAGCCTTTTTAGTAACCAGCTTTGAACAGCCTTCATTCTCAGCCCTTCCCTGTAACATTCTTCCACAAGTCCCCAAATGATGCCTTACAGCACTGAAGCAATCATTTCAGGTCATAAAAAGATAAAGAACTTTAAATAACTCTTCATTTTTTTCCCAGTGAGAAGATGATTACTTATGTTCTTAAAATTAAAAGGACTTTATACAAAAGGTCTGGAAAGATCTGGTTTTAATTACATATTTCAAAACTGAGTTATACATAACAATTCTACTGCTTATATGCAGTAAATAAATATATAAAAAACTTAAGAGACCAGGAAAAAAATAAGCAGACTAGACTACAACTGACTCGGATGTTTTCTGGAAACACACCGTGAACAATTTGTCCCTTCTGACTGAAAACAAAGAGGAAGTAGAAAAGTGGCAAAGAAAATGAGCTTAAGTAAGAAACTGTAACACCCTTTTTGATCTTGCATGCAAGCCGAGAACGAGAAAAAGTTTTGATCATTCAGTCTACGGTCTTATTTAAAGATCAAAACAAGCCTGAGCAGCTTAAAGCCTTGCTTCATTAAAAGAAGCCATGCACAGTCAAAGAGTTAATTGAATGGTAAGTGGTAATTCTTTCTTACAGCTTTGCTTAAATGATAGAAACTTCATTACAGACTGCCCTGTATTCCACAGAAGACAATCAAGGTCCACTTGACAAAAGTTTTTTCCACCCAGTCTGCCATTTCTCTTCAAATCTTCTATTACCTACCTGCTTCCTTAAGAGCTTCAGGTTGAGTTTTTCTAATTTGTTAAATAAATTACATATATGAACAAAAATCTTTCAGCCATTTAGAAACTGAAATTGCATATATATATAGTAGATGGTGACAAAAAACTCGAAACAAAATTAAAAACAAGTGGGTCAAGGTATCTGCCAAGCTGAGCCTTTTTTACCTACAAAATTAAAAGTATCAGTGATAAAATTCTGCTGCAGTACAAAAGTCTCTTTGAATGTGTAAAGCTTTTGTTAAGACTATGTAAATTCTAATATATAACATGTTTTCTCAGCAAGTGAATCCATTTCTCCCATTCCTTTGAAGATGCCACAGAGCTAACAAACATCCAAAACTTTCCTTAGTGCAGAGGGAACAGGTTGAACATTTGAAAATGCTTAAGAGCACAGTAGATTAACAACGAGAAGAGTATTCAACGGCCAAATGTTGAATTTAAAGTTGTCTGCTGTCCACATTCTAACCTACTCAAATATTTTAACACATTATACACTACCCTGCTTTCAATTCACCGTCTTGCTACACAACAGAAATCACGTAAGACCAGAGCTAATTTTGATCTTCAATTATGTATGAAAGATCCAAAATCAGGTTGGCTGTCTCCAGAGCTACTTGCAGGCCGCTGCACTTGGCAGCAAAGCAATCCAGAGTCAGGAGGTCAGAAACCTTTACTGAGGGCTCTTTAGGGCAGCCCTGTATAACAGGAGAGCCAGACTGGCCTTGCAAAAACCTCCAGCTGAGGTCCTCCGTGTTACCATTCATCCCACAGCCACATTTTGAAACTAAATCTGACCACTTGGAGACACAGGGAGAACCTGATGGAACAAACCAACAGTGTCCATAAACCATGTCTGTAAGAATTTCTCCGCCATCGTGACTCAGAGAGCGAGCTACAGACTCCAGGGAACGGCAAAACCCTTCAGCAACCAATTGGTACTGTGTCTGAGAACAATCTAGGTCTTTAAAAGTGCTGGCAGGCAGACTAGAACTCTAAAAAAGAAACCAGAACCAGGAAAGCAAAGTTAGAACACTGTTTCGCAGAAATGATTTTAAACATGTATCATACTGCTGCTTTTTTTCCCCCAAAACAGATGGTTCGGTTCTAACTAAAAAATGTTTAAGTCATGATTATCCCACAATAGGAAAGAGTCAAAGTGGAGTTCTGCATTATCATCTTTCAATACAAGAACTCTACATATTTTTAATGCTTAAAAACTTGCAATTACTACAATAGATACCTAAAGAAAGATCAACAAGTACAAATACAGTATTAAGTTTAAAAGATATAATTAAAACTGAGTGCTTCAAATAGACCCCTTTATTTTATGTTGGTAGTTAGCAAAAATGCCACATTAATCTAGAAAGAGACAAGTGTTTTAACTGTTACAGGGATTCTACATAAATTCTTAAGTATATTAAGCATCTTTAAAACCCTTATGTCTTACTTACCTTATGCCTTATGTACGAAGCCAGGTGAGTTTCTGTACAGCCCCCTCCTAATAATGCCAAAGGTTCCTTCATTGTTAACTGTAACACGTGTTCTGCAGTTTCACAGACACGCTGAAAATCATATGGAATTCTTGTTAGACATACCATGATTAATAGGATTTGTCTCCATTGGAAAAAAACCACTGGAATAAAATTTCCAGTAGTTTCTGGTACATATTCCATAAACTTGAATTACATGTGGATATAAAGCTGCTGAGTGATTTCCAAAACCATATTCACTTAATGAGAAATTATCTTCATTTGTCCACGCTGTGGAAAAGCAGAAGTAAAAAGCTGCATTTTATTCCTTCTTTTTGCAAAACAGGGCTATATATAAAAAGTCAGTCAGTATCAATGACATTTCCAGACCAACTGTTCAACGCAAAACAATGTTTGACTATCATTGTATGTGCTGCTGCTGGCTTTTTGCTAGGCGGTTTTTATTTCCATGTTCTCATAGACCAAGTAATGAAAATGAAAATATTTATCCAGCACTGGCCTCAAGAACAGGTGAAAGATGTACCTGTCCCTAAACAACTTCCTGTTTTAAAACAGAGGTATAAAATGAACATAAGCACTTCAAGGATTTTGAAATTCTGGAAACAAATAAACTTCATTTATGTACTGAAAAAATTATGTTTCTAAACTCAATGTATTTAATATTTCTCAGTATTTTATTTTTCCATTAAAAACGTGACTTCCAAGAAAAGATTTGAAGAAAATTTGCCTACCTTCAATTCATCCCACGCTGTTTCACTTCTGTTACAGAGTATCAGGCTGCAGATAACTGTTTCCTCAGGAATCAGGTGTAGAAAATGCTTTGAAGCAAAACTTTCAACGCGCAAATCTTTCAAACTGCCGTAACAGCCGGGAGACAATGAATGTATGGATGCTATGGGCTGTGAACCTGTCAATCAAAAAAAAGCAGAAAACAGTATGTGGTACCATCAGAACAGCTAGCTGATGCATTTCATAAAGCATAAACTTTATTCCTCTCGGCTTTTTAAATTATATATATTGTTCAATACCTGACATTTCAATTCACACAGGAAATCACAAACAGAAACCCACACGTTCAAAGTGCAAGACTTGGTGGCGGTTCGAGATATTGAAAAAAAAAGGAATTGTTTCATTTGCCTTGAATCAGAGATTGAAATAAACAGTTACTGGAATTGGAAATCCCTCATGCAGCAAGCAGTAATAACACCTGTGGCGCGCCAGCATCAGGGCCTGCAGAAGACCAATCTCACCTCGAAAAATGGTTTTCAGACTAGAAAAGAACTCCTGCTCAGCTGCTACAGAGGGAAATAAGAGACTCCTTCCCCTGCAATGACGCCACCCCAGATAACATTCACCTCACAATGAAAACTCCAGGACAATGGCTCAGAGCAGAGAACTGGCCTGTTACCTGTCATGCGGCCCAGGGGCTCCATCAGGGACAGCCCAGCCCTGTCCACAGCGCTGACACCGCTCTCCTGCAGGTACTGCTTCAAGCAGGGATGCATCACCTTCTGGCACACTACCAGGCCCACCTCATCCTTAACCAGCTGCTTCCCCACATCAAGCAACTGATTCAGCTCTGACCCTTCCAGAGAAACTCCGTGATGGACTGCTATAGTTCCTTCCTCAGGGTTAAAGCCGTCTCCTGACATGGACACGCTGAAAACTGCAATCTTGATCGTGTTTGAACCAGTCCTTTTGGCAGCAAGTGGTTTTCCCAATTGGATTTCTGGCATTTCTATCAGCAGTCCAGGAAGAACTGTAGAATCCACAACTCTTCTACCTTTCACAGGTACTATCACACACCTTCCTAAAACAGCATTAGTCTCAACACGACACGGAACAGTAAATATAAAAGCCTTTAAAACCAGTGTGGTGAGATGATCAACTTCTGTTTTATTAAGCATGCAAGCAGGCTTGCTTGTTAGAATGCTACGTACCAAACAAACAAGAGTCTGGACACTGCTAAAATCCACAGACACCCGGCAACCACAAGCCTCAGATTTCAGGTGGTCCATGCATAAACTCAGAAGATGCTTGCTTATTTTAACGACAGTAAAAGGTGCAACACTCAGGCTCCTGAAATTTTCAATGAAGCCGCAGCAAAGAATGGCAGTGAATAAGCCACAGTCACTGAAACGCGACACGTGGTTCCGTACAGAGGCCGCCAGGACACGCAGCACGGGCTGGCTGAAGGAGAGCTGCCCCAGGAGGGCTGAGGATTGGGAAGTGGTACAAACGCAGCCTCCCACACCATTGTGGACCTGTTTGAGTCTGCCAGCAGGACCGTAGGAAGATTTTAATATTCCACTCAGCAGAGACAGCGACTGACTCACTGCATCTCCAGTTAAAGGCTCACTGATAAATAACAGAGGCTTTTTAGCTTCAAGGCGAGACATTTTGAAGGCAAGATTTTAATTCTAGCCAACAAAACAATTCATTTTTACTTGGATCTATAATTCATTGCACTTTTAAATTTTAAGAGTAGTACATTTTAATTCTTTGCAGGTAAGGATTATCATTTTCAGCGTGAAACAGTACATACAACATTCCTGAAACTGCTCATCACAGCTCTCTTAAAAGGAGCCTTAAATCATGTTGCAAAACTGATAAATAGTGACAGCAGGAGGCTATCTCATTCATGACGATCTCTTTTGGCTTCCGAATGAGACTGAGCAGACTTTTTTGCAACAAAGTTTACAAGCATGCTTCCCAAATGGACACCTATAAGTGACAGTCCTGCTACAAGCAGAAAGTTCTTTCTACTCCAGGTAGTTTTCCTCATCTTTTCTGGCAACAGTCACAGATGAAAACCTTCAAGGCTAGTTACACCTACAATAAAAACCAGAAAGGTATTAGAATAATCTTATGAAAATATTGTACGGCTTGACCTATTTTAGTTCTCACCAAAAGAAGTCACAGAAGGACAAATACTGCATCACAAAGTCACTTAGGTTGAAAAAGACCTTTAAGATCAAGCCCTGCTGTTACCCCAGCACTGCCAAGCCACCACTGAACCATGTCCCCAAGTGCCACATCTATGCATCCACTAAACAACTCCAGGAACTCAGCCACCTCCCTGGGCAGCCTGCACCAGTGCTTGACAACCCTTTCTGTGAACAGTTTTCCTGATATCCAATCTAAACCTCCCCTGGTGCAACCTGAGGCCGTTTCCTCTTGTCCTACCACTTGTTACTCGGGAGAAGAGACCGACCCCCACCCGACCTGCAGCCTCCTCCCAGGCGGCTGTAGAGAGCAATGGGGTTGCCCTGAGCCTTCTTTCCTCCAGGCTGAAGACCCCCAGCTCCCTCAGCCCCTCCTCACAGGACCACTGCCCTTCTCCGGGCTCATCCAGCACCTCAACGTGCTCTTGGAAGGGAGGAGCCCCTGAGCAGTGCCGAGCACAGGGGACAGTCACTGCTCTGCTCCTGCTGGCCACGCCACTGCTGATCCGGGCCAGGACTCCCTGGGCCACCTGGGCACAGCTGGCTCACGTGCTGCTGCTGTCACCAGCATTCCCAGGAATCTCTCCAGCCCTGCAGCTCAGCACGGGGTTATGACCTAAGCGCAGGACACGGCACCGGGCCTTGTTGAACCCCAATTGGCCTAGAGTGCTTTTTAACTGAGAAAATCTACTAGTATGATTTGACTACAAACATAGAGAGTGCATCAATTATACCTGCGTGTTAGTAACTTCAATTGTGACCGCTGGTCTGTACTGTCACCAGCAAGTCTGTAAGTAACAGGCTACTATAAACCTCGCTGAATTGCACTGAAGTATCAAAACTACAGTGATATTCACCTGATTTTACTCAAGAATAAAAGAACTCAACTAGTCAGCAGCGCTTGCCAAGCAACAGAAACAACCGCTTTTGATGTTCAAGCAACTTCAAGAAAGCTGGCTCAAACAAAGGTTTCTTACTTCAAGATGCCCACAAAGAAAGTTTTTCAGTTCTTAAAACAGTAAAACATAAATCAGTATTTATTTACATTTCCATGCAAACTCTACAGTATTTACACTTGCACTTCATTTTGTTTCATTCTCTGTTGTAATCACCATCCCAACTAACACAGAATACATTACCATGGAAAGTCACAATTATTTCTGGGCAGTTTTAAGCCTGAAAGGACACTGTTACAGATCCAGTCACAAGAGTTTGATTGCTGTCTTGAAGTTACTGGAATTTGTTTTAAAATATCTTTAAGACATATAATACCCTCACTTAATTGATCCCATCATGTGGGATTTAGCAGCAGTTTTTGAGATGTATGATGCACTTTTTGGGTCCATGTAGGTACAAAAAAATTAACTCAGTTGCAAAGAAGAATAAAACTCTGAAAGACTAAAGTTAGAACACCAAGGCTGTATCTGTTTGAAAATTCTCAATTAATTCATCTTCTCCCTCAAAGACACAGACACAACTAATTAGGCAACTTACCCAAAAAACAAAGTACTAATGCTATTTCTCTTTATTTTCGCGATCGCTTTTCATCATGAATGTCACAATCCCAGGTTCTGGAACAAAATCCTCTGTCTTCACTTGGAAAATAGGACTGGACTTCAAGTAATACCAGCCCCAGTGCACCAGCCCCAGGCTAGTTCCCACAACAATCAGAACTTTGTTGTCCTTCCAGAAGGTTTTAAGACCCATTGCACACTGGCATCTACCTGGGTAAAGATAATTTATTATTTTAAACGTATTCTAGAAATCCTTTTTTTTTTACTCTATAATAACAACACTGAACAGATGAAGCTGAATGTTAATACCTTTAATTGCAGTGCAGCAGATGACTAAAACACTAAACAAAAAGCCTTACTTTGTGAACCTAAAAAAAAAAAATATATAAAAATAACCTCAATTCAGACATTTTGAAATGTTAATTGCTGCATTTGCTTTGAGCTTTGGCATGCTAAATCTTAAACACAACAAAGCAACAAAGCTTTATCTAATTACAAGCAGTACTGCTCAGATGGTAAATATTTGAAGCCCAAAAGCAGGTTCAAAATACGCTTTCCCCTCTTTCCCCCGCATAGTTAATAAAATTAAATGACTAACTGAGCTCGTAAGGGAATATAGAACTTTTAAAAGGCAGGCAAAGCAAGGTGTGATGCTTCTGACACCACTTTATCTTCGTGCAGCTTTGCCTGACCACCTTATGGTATTCAGAAGCAGCACCATTACAAAGAGAATAAATTAATCCTTAGATAATAAGAAACGCGAAAACAATATTTTCTATGGGATTTCGTTACGAAGTACCTACTCCAAGAAGAACACGAACGCACACTCAAGTTTTATACCAAAACACCTCACGGCCTGAGCGGCTACAAAGCTACAGCTCGGAGAGGAAATGCTCTTACACCCGCCCGACTCCATGGCCCCCACAGGTGTAACCCGCCCTACCAGCCACCCCTCCATCACGCTGCGGAGCCCTCACAACCCACTCCTCCTCCTCCTCNACCCCCCCCTCCCCCTCCTCCTTCCCCGCGTCCCAGCGACCTTGAGGCGCGGCCGGCTGAGGGGGCAGCGGCTCCCTCAGGGACAGACCGCGGGCACGGCGCACCTGAGGCTTCTCCCCCTTCTGGGAGGGAGGGAAAGAGGGAAGCGCTGCCTAACAGCCCTCCTGGAGAGCCGAGGGCTCACCCGCCCCCCACGCGTTCAAGCGCGCCCCGGCAGGAAGAAGAAGAGAAGAAGCGAGAGAAGCGCGACCCC
>VZTG01008270.1:0-10119 GCA_013397845.1 Melanocharis versteri | reverse complement strand
AGGGCAGACATTGATTTGTGTTGGTTTTAGTGAGGAATAGTTGTTTGCTGCTAATGGGCTGGAATTACAAGGAGTTATTTGTGCTCATATGCAGTGGCTGGGATAGTGGCTGAGGAAAATAAGTTCTTGTGATCCTTCGGATCTTTGAGAAATCTCACTACATGGTTCTAGAAAATGCAAAGTCTGATTAATCTGGCAGTTTACTTCTGTGACCAAGATCTGGGGTTGCTTGAATGGTAAAATCATGTTTGTCTGGCAAGTCAGGAAGACAAGAGAAAAAAATGAAGACGGTGATGGAGTTCAGCGTCCTGGAAATATTAACATTCATCTTGAATCATGAATTACGTTAATCAAAGGTATGGAAAAAGCATCTTTCACAAAGTTGATAGCAGTCAGTTGAGCTGTGGGCAAAGTGCTGCAGCCTCTGTTCCAGCAACAGATACAGTTTCGCTTAAGCAACTTTCCTGACAGCTAATTGTCCAGCTGTTAATTTTGTTAGCAGTCCTGTCTGATGATTTTGCCCTATCTCACATGTGAGGATTTTTCTTCAGGCCGTGAAGAAAAATGTTATTGCAGACAGTCTCTGAAAATATTTTCGTCTTTCATTCTGACTTCAGGCAAAGATTCGTTGAAGTTATTATTGGGGAATGGTGTCCTTTTCACTTCGATTAAGGCACAAGGTTGCAATACAAGCATCTGTCACATGCAATCCAGAGCTGCTCAGTCCTGCTACATGTAGGGCTGGAAGTGGAGGTGTAGGGCAGCTGGTTCATCTCATGGCATGTTGGACTGGGCTTGTCTCCTCCATCTATTCTTACATCTGTGCTTTTTCCTGCACAATTACTGAGGGTTAAGATTTAAGGAATTCCTCAGGGTTTTCAGGGCCTTCTCAGCTCGCAGGCCCCTGGTTGGTAAGATCCTGGGAATAATATCCCTGTGTGGTCTGATTGTGCTCCAGCTTTTGTGTGGGACTTTGCACGTCCTGGACAGCAGAGGTTTGACAAACAGGGACAGAAAACATGTGACTTCTCAGTCCCAAACTGATGATGCTGCTGCTGCCTTCTGGAAAAAAGGCTGCTGTTCAATGCAAAGAGAGTCGTTGTGCTTAGTGAAAATAAATGTAGTGAAGACTGTGCGAGACATCAGATATTGTCCCCTGCCTCTATGGGAATATTCATCCTTTTTCTCCTCAGGTAAAGTCTTCTCCACTTTCTGTGATGCTGCAGGAGCCATGCACGTGTGTGGGAGATGTGTAGCTGTAGTAGCGTGTTCTGTTCATAATTGCGTGTGGAAAAACAGACTTTTTGGGGAATTCTCTCTTTCTCATTTTAGGAAACTAAATGAAAACTTTCTCCTCCGACTTACAAGGATACAGAGATTAAAACAATTGTATTATCCCTTTTCTAACTCACTGCTTAGCTGTTGAATGAGATTTATTCACACCTAATTTTGCAACAGAGATGACTTTCCCTAAACTCCAGGGAAAGTCAGAATTTATAGCTGGCAATGGTGGGATGATTGTGAATTTACCTTTATGTTTTACAAGCAAGAAAATAAGCAATATTACCAGACTAGTGGAACTATGTAATGAGTAAAAAGGTGGTGGAGAAAAAAAAAAAAATGTTTTTTGTGGTGGCAGTATATTACTTCAGCAAGGGAAAGGAGGTTTGTATTTTTTAATGAAAATAATTTTACAGAGTATTTATTTTACAGTCTCAGTCATATTAATTGAGATCAGTTTGTGTTTGGTATGATGTGCTTACTAAACCCTGCATTATATGCCAAGATGGTTCTTCTGTATTAAAAATAAGTTTACAGTTTTTTTCCGTGATTTTTAACACTTCTCAGCCTTCATTATTTCAGATTTTGGAATCAAAATTTGTTCTGTGGCTTAGCACTTCAGATAATTGCAGTGTGAATAATCTGGATATTTTCTCAATCAAAATATCATCACATGGAATACAAATAATTATTCTACCTATTTGAAGCTCTTCATTGTGTTTAACTTGGTCTTATGATAATTGTCCCACTCTATACACTGAGGGGTTGTGTAAAGTCACCTGTGAGTTATTAGCAGCAAAGTTTTGAAGATAGTTGTCATCTATTGCTTCAGAGATAATTTATGTCAAAATAGGGAGAGCTCACAAATCTGTTCCTTAGTAGATTTTTTCCTTTAAAGTCCTATTTGAAGTTGATTGATGAAACAAGAACATGTTTAATGCCTCGTTGCTTTGTCCTTTTACTTCCATGTTCCTGCTTTATTCTTAGATCATTTAAAACCAGGTATTCCTGCTTTTATGAGTAATTTATTATTAAAATTGGCATATATTTTATGCTCATGAAATATTTCTGAGTTCTTAATGCAAAGGGGGGTGCACAGTTTATTTCCGCTCATGATATTTGGATATTTATGGAAGTTGTGTAGATAAATTTTTGAAGAACTTACTGTGACCTCTGAAAAGGCTCTGTTTTCACTCCGGAAATGGTAATTTTGATCTGGTAAAGTCTCATCTGTTTTGGTTATCGAGGGACTGCTGTGTTGGCACATGTTAAATTGTCAGATGGATTTATATCTGGTGTCCTCCCCATAGCCCTCGTGTGCAGCAGACACAGGACCTACACATCAAACCGGAGTGTGGTGGGGAGGTGGATAAAAAGGGAGTGAAATTATAGAGTGAGAAGAAACGGAATGAGAAGGACCAGGAAAACTGTGCTGGATGAAAACTGAGATGAAGATAGATGGCATCGACACTGATGTGTGTTTGGCAACTGCCAAGGCATAAGAATATATGTGGATATAAAAATATAGGTTTATATCTGGGTATAAAGTAAAGGAATAATTGTGTCCAGAGAAGAGAATGGAGCTGGGGAAGGGTCTGGAGCAGCTGAGGGAGCTGGGAAAGGGGCTCAGCCTGGAGAAAAGGAGGCTCAGGAGGGACCTTGTGGCTCTGCACAACTCCCTGACAGGAGGGGACAGCCGGGGGGGTCGGGCTCTGCTCCCAGGGAACAGAGACAGGAGGAGAGGGAACGGCCTCAGGCTGGGCCAGGGGAGGCTCAGGGTGGATATTAGGGAAAGTTTCTTTACTCAGAGGGTGGTCAGGCATTGGCAGAGCTGCCCAGGGTCCCCATCCCTGGAGGGGTTTAAAAGCCATGTGGATGTGGCACCTGGGGACAGGGGTCTGTGGTGGCCTTGGCGGTGCTGGAGGTGGACTCGATGGTCCTAGAGGGCTTCTCCAGCCCAAACAATTCTGTGATTCCAGGATTGTCTCTGTCACAGCAAGGGCTGCACACAGATAGTTGGGGAACGTGTTGTCCGTGATGGAATAGGGAGGGGGCAGTGGCAGGCAAAAATAGGATTTACTGGGCACTTGGGATCTCTGGTGAGTAGGAGGGTGCCTTCTCTCAGAATATGGACTGGGATTACAATTCCTGAGTCCTGAGGAGTGTAGCTGTGTCAGTGGGATGTGCTGACAGCACCTCAGAAGTGTTAATCACAGTGGAAATTCAGCTTCTAGGGGTTTCAAACTGGGTAACCTACAATGGTTTACATTTTAAGCAATTCTAAGTAATTTCCTTCAGATTTGGATATGAAAAATGAGGGTGGTCATTCTTGCACAGTGCTGGGAGGGTGGGTGTAATGGTATTGTAAATATAAAGCTGTTTACTATGCGTGCACCATAACTCCATAAAAACGATTATTCCTGTGTTTGAAGCAAGGCTTCAATTATCTGCAGTAAAATTAAATAAAATTTATAAATCCTCTGAATTAGAGAGGGGAGGAGAAGATATCTAGAGGAAAAAAGGACCAAACCCCCTTTTCTCCACTGATGCCAAAAGCAAGTATCTGTTGTTTTCTGTATTGCTCCAGAAAAAACTGATGAAATGGCTTAGCTGACTTTCTCCCTGACTTTTGTGTTTGTGTGTGCAAGTTCTGCCTCTAGCAATGGAATAAAATGATACTTTATTTGTTAAAAGGAATATATAGTGCTTGCTTTTTAATATATGTTAATCCAAACAGGCAAGCCCTAGAGCTGATATTTTATCTGATGTTTTATCATTTTTTGTCTTTTTAATATTGGATTTATTGTTTCTCTGTATTTTGTCTTTAAAGTTGCAGTCCAGCAATGTTGGTCCTTATTACATCTTGAACTGCTGGGCCTGTAGGTCACCCCTTTACTCTCTGATTTCTGAGTGTGAAAATAATCTGGTTTATGAAAGAATTTAAAGGAATATGAAGGGAAGTGGTCACAGCACCAAACCTGCCAGAGGTCAAGTAGCATTTGGACAACGCTCTCAGGCACATGGTGGGATTCTGGTGTTGTCCTGGGAAGGGCCTGGAGTTGGACTGGTTGATCTTGTGGGTTCCCTCCAACTTGGGCATGATTCTGTGGTTTGATATGGTTGAGAATTGAAAGAGGTGGTTAAAATGATTTTTGGTACATGAGGTTCTTATGTATTTGGGATAGGTCCCAGGGTACTGAAATTGTACTATTTTTTGTTCCGAGCAGCATTTGAACTGAGAAATTGCAGGCAGAGTAACTCAATCTTTAATGAATTTTTGAACAGAGCAAGTCAGCCATTTGGGAGATGACTGCATTTGATGAGAAAGTGTCTGATGACACTGGTCACTGTCCTCCAGGCTGTTAAATGCAGCTCATGATTAATAAATGGACTATCATAACATATTTCATGAATACATTAATGCTCCTTCAGGAATGTTTTGCATGGCTAGAGAATGCAGTGCACCTTAAATGGAGTGAAAGATCTAATAAGTGTGTAATGAGGGCAGAACATTACAGAGAAACTGAAAAGCCAAAGTATCTGGATATAGCAATAGCAAAGACTGCTTTTTTTTGGTATTAAAATTAAGAGCTGTCAAAATGTGGCAGAAATGCAGCAGACAGAAGAAATGCTGTATCATTAAGTAACTACCTTTAAAATGTTCCTTTTAGGACAAATAACTCCTAGATGATCTGAGAATGGATTTTTGCAGAACATTTATGGAATTGCAATTTGCTAGTAAATATGTTCTTTGGAGAAGTGATTTGTGAAGCTGCAGAGAACAGGACAAAACGTGAGCTTCGACAGAAGAATTGAAATGTGTTTGTTTCACCACTGAAATTCATAAGAAACAATTGCAAAAATATTATTGCACATCCCACAGCAATTTGGAACCAGACTTGTTGAGCTCGAGTGGCTCTAGCCCAGGCAAATGGCAATTTCTGTATAATAGCAGTTCTATATTGAATTTAACTAGGAGCGCACTGGGGGAAGTGTGCTGCAGATTCAGATAACCTCATGTATGGATTTGAATGAAATACTGTAGAATCTCAGAGTGGTTTGGGTAGGAAGGGACATTGAAGATCATCTCATTCCATCCCCTGCCATGAGCAGGGACACCTTCCACTGTGCCAGGTTGCTCCAAGCCCTGTCCAGTCTGTCATTCTCCCTTGTCCTGTCCCTCCATCCCTTGTCCCCAGTCCCTCTCCAGCTCTCCTGGAGCCCCTTTAGGCCCTGGAAGGGGCTCTGAGCTCTCCCTGGAGCCTTCTCCTCTCCAGGTGAGCACCCCCAGCTCTCCCAGCCTGGCTCCAGAGCAGAGGGGCTCCAGCCCTTTTACCAACTTTGTGGTTTTCATCTGGACTCATTCCCCCAAGTCCACAAATTTCTTGTGTTGGGAGCCCCAAAATACACGTTGAATTTTTTGTCGCTGGTGCAGCTGAAGTGGCTTTAACACTGGAATAGTGTCAAGCCAACCATTTCCTGTGTGAAGGCAGCCAGGCTGCACTTCAATGTTTCTAAAACTTCTATGCAGGAGTGAGATACTTTGGCACTTTCTGCACTCCACAGATCTCCCCTGAGTGGGGAAACATCAGACTGGTCATGCTTTGCATATTTAGAAAATAATAACAACCAGCAAAATGTTGCATTTTACACTAAACCCCAAAGCTTCACCTGTTTGCAGAGACGTGTTTGAGGATGCTGAACTGATGTCTCAAATGAGGAAAAATCGGAGTAAATTTTTGGGGTCCTGATGATGCTGAGGGGCCAAACAAGCTTTTCCTTTGAGTTATTGCTGCATTTCCCATTACAAGCCCTTCTGTGTATGTATGGGCTTGTTTATATATTACTGTGGAAAGGTCAGCTCCAGAGTACGAGGGACAGCGCTGAAAATGTCAGGATTTCGGTAGAAAACGCGTAGCAAAAATGTGACATCTGTAAAGAGAAGAATCCCGAGTAACTGTGGATTAGGATCTCATTCCCTTCATTCCCCTTTAGCCGTGGGAATGGTGCTGCTGAGCTTTATTTGCTGCATAGGAGCACCATCTAGTGGGTTTTTGGATTTATTGTTTTTATGTCTATATATTTATTTTTTTCCCCTGAAATGCTTTTGTATAGTAAATTAGTATTGTGGAAAGATTTATCAATCAGAAATACTCTTTAGAATTTAACCACAGCACTTTGCTACCACTTCTTTTGGTGGTAGAAAAAGCCTTTTGGCAATGCACCAACTGCTGCCAGTGCTTCCCTGTCAAATGCACATAACCTGCTTGCAGTAGGCCAGTTTATTTGGAAAGGAATTTTTGTAGCGAATGCTCAAGCACAAATCTGTTAGAGATGCTAAAAACACAGAAAAGAAACACACTTTAAGCCTAAATATCCTTACTATAAGGAAATGTATTTCCTGTAGCAGTACAGTTACTGCATTATTATTCAAATCATTGCAGGTTTCTTATTTTCTTGTTAAAGTAAGCATGAATATCTGAAATGCTAAATCAAAAACATGTTAAATTTTCTTTCAGGTTACATGTAATAGCTCGAAAAAAGCACTAAGTGAAATGTTCTAATTAGACTACACTTGCTACTATTTTGCCTGTGTTTATTTAGCACCTCTGAGATGCTTCCATAGCTTAGGTATGTGAGAAGTGAACACCACCACTACTTCAGGGAAGCAGCATCTCCATTTCCATTTGGAGAGCAGTCAGGAGAGGGGGCTGGGAAGGTGGGGCTGGTGCTTCTGCTCCTGGTTGTGCACTTCTGCCTGAATGGGATGCTCATGAATGTGCTGTGGGTGCGTCCAGTCTGGTGTGCCAGAGGGAAAGGTCAGAGAATCACAGCATGGTTTGGCTTGGAAGGGACCTTAAAGACCATCTCATTCCACCCCCTGCCATGGGCAGGGACACCTCCCACTAGCCCAGGTGGCTCCAAGCCCCATCCAACCTGGCCTTCGGCACTTCCAGGGATGGAGCAGCCACTGATGCCCTCACAGTCAAGAATTTCTTCCCAGTATCCCATCTAACCCTGGCTTTGGCAGTGGGAAGCCATTCCCCCTGTCCTGTCACTCCATCCCTTGTCCAAAGTCCCTCTCCAGCTCTCCTGGAGCCCCCTGTGAATTGTTTCTGTGTTGTTTCATCACTCCAGAGCAGCTCATCAAAAGCTGCAGCGTGGCATTGCACTGTCACACTCGTGTTCCTTTGAATTCCAGCTGTGTGGTGTGTCTGTGTAACACAGCATTGTGGCACTACGAACATCTGATTTATTGCTAAGCAGGAGCTCAGCAGCCTTGTTGGCACTGCAGGAGACATGGACAAAGGTACAGAAGCCAAACCTGCGAGCACACAGCATTTGTTTTCGCAGTAGTGCAGGCACTGCTGACAAAGAAATACATCAAACACTCTTATTTATACAGTCCTGTCTCCAAGTTACTCAGAAAAACCGGGTCCCTCAGTGTATCATGTGCTGCCTTCTACACAAAGACAGTTTTTCCTGTTTTGTGGTTGTGGCATTGTTTATCTAAAATATCTATCACACTTTGCAGTGGCATTTACCTTGAAAATGGGATTTTCCTTGTGCTAAGGGCAATTGTGTATTCACTCTCTCAGGAAGTGTTAAAAACCCTGTGGATGTAGCACTTGATGAACATGGTGGTGGTGGTGTGTTTATGGTTGGACTTCATGATCTTAGAGGTCTTTTCCAACCTTAACCATTCTGTGATTCTGTGATTCTAAATCTTTAAGAACCATGTTAGGAAATGGTCTCTGCCCTGGAGGTTTCACATTCTGGACAGATGAATTAATATGTGTTTAACAAATAAACAAGGCAGAGGTTCCGAAGAAGCTGCTGAAATTTCTTTAAGACTTTCTATGTACAGAAACCAGAAGATGAGCAGATTTTTCATAAGCAATAAAGCAATTGCACATAATAATGAAGTAATTTAATTGGAAAATGCAGCCAATGATGCAATAATTCTAATTCTTTTGGAGTTGTAAAATTGTTTTAAATTATTAATTGAATGTTTTGCTTTTGCTTTGCATTATATTTCTAATGAAGACAGCGAGGGGGTTTTTTGTTATGGTTGAAAATGAGATTCTAATGAAGATAAATGTCACAAAGTTTCAATAATGATGTGCTCTCCGATCATACAATACATTTATGTAGGGTATATGGTTAATTTCAGTATTTTTAGTTGAAGTGTAAATAATTTATCCAATATTTTAAATTTCTGAAGTTGTGTCCTCTAGTTGATTAGTGTTTGAGGCAGTTTATTGCTTTCTGAACAAGAGAAAGTTGGCTTATAGCGGTAATTAGTATGAAGAGGTTTATTTTCAGAAGTCTTTAATATTTATTAAAACATGGCAGCTTCTCTGTAAACACACCTTGATATAATTTAAGGAAAAAAGAAGAGTTGAAGAGAAAATAGTTAACTATATTTAAAGAAGATTTTATCGCAAGTTTTAACAGTTTTCAAACAATTCCTCAATTACATTAAAATTAATTTTCTTGGATTGCATTTCAGCAACTGCAGCCAAAAATTATGTATGTTTACAGTTATCTGTCTACATTTATAAAGAGGTTTGAAACATTTAATTATAAGGACTGAATTATGGCATCAGTCTTTGATTTATGGCTCTAATGTTAGTTAACTAATTAGAAATGTAAAGTGCTCTAGTTCATTTACATGCATCGTTCATTAACTGGCTTTTAAGAAGTGACGGGAAATTGTGACTTTTAAAGGAATTTATTTAGCCAGATTTCCTGCCAACTATTTTTTTCTTCTTTCCAAGAAGACATTATTTCCTTGTTAATATATGTGTAAGAGTTTTATAGGTGTCAATAATGTAGTCTGAAGTTGAATTTTGATACCAGGTTTTCTTTGAAGACTAGTAACACCTTTTGTAAGCAAAAAATTATGTTTCTTTGGTAACTGAATGTCAGGAGCTGTCATGGAGCTAGTTCTCATCCCCAGTCTCCTTCTTCCCAAAACTCCAAAACCTGTTTTCCTTGTGAAATATTTGAAGGAGTTTAAAATAAACATCTAGTCTGTCATTTATTTATAACCACCCATCAGAAAGTAACGACATCATTATTTGTGATATTTTAAGAAAAACGGAGGTTCCTGGTATTGGGAGGAGACGCAACTGGCACAAGGTGATTCAGAGAAAATTCTGGATATTGGGAAGGAAAAGGTCACCCATGATCACCCATGAAGGCGATCAGGCACTCGAACAGTAGGCAGAGAGGTCTGGAAAATTTCCAAGGATGGAATTCTCATTTTGACTGAATTAAGCCTTGAGCAACCTGGCTTGATGTTAAAGTTGACTGTGTTTTAAGAAGATGTTTAAAATATAACCTTCAGGAGCTCTTTCCAACCTAAATTATTCTGTAATCCTGAATTGTCATTAACAGATATCCCAAACAAGTATTTAAGCCTAGAAATGAATTATAAATATAAGGTTTTATGGGGTATGGATGAAAAATTATTGAGTACAACTGGGTGACTTTTATTTTTCATGAGCTATGTTTTGACCATCATAAATATTTCTCCTTATTGAGAAATAACCCAGAAGTATATTCCTTTTTTACAGTTCAAGGTGAGGAAAGCTGGCTTGGGTTAATTGTACACCCTCTGTGCTACACAATTTATTATTTAAAATCTAAATGGTATTTGTATGTCGTCTGTAAAGAAATTCCTGAATTTATTCATGGAATATGACACATCTGCTTGTGAAAACAGGGAGTTGTGTTTCAGTGATCAGAGATACTGGAGATATTGGAGCTGTAGAGTGTTCATCTTCAAGGCTCAAAAAAGGATGGAAGTATGCACAGAATCCCAGATGGGTC
>VZTG01008242.1:99525-114287 GCA_013397845.1 Melanocharis versteri | reverse complement strand
AAGATATAGATATATAGATATATAGATATATAGATATATACATATATAGATATATAGATATATACATATATACATATATATCCCGATTTTAAATACATTACAGTTATGAGTGATAAGCTCTTGGCTGTGGGGAAAGTGGGGAGTTTCTGGGTAGTGCCAGCAGGGCAGGCAGGGGCTCTGGTGGGGGACAGGGCCGTCTCTGACCCCGCACGCTCTGGTCCCTCGCAGGCCAGCCTACAGCCGCTCCCACCGTCCACCTCTTCGCGCCATCTTCCGAGGAGTTGAAGACACTGAACAAAGCCACCCTGGTGTGTCTGATGGAGGACTTCTACCCGAGCCGTGTGACGGTGGAATGGGTGGCTGACGGCAAAACCATCACCTCGGGTGTGGAGACCAGCCAGTCCCAGCGGCAGAGCAACAACCAGTACATGGCCAGCAGTTACCTGTCATTGGATGCCAGCACGTGGCAGAGTTACGATTCTGTCTCGTGCAAGGTCAGGCACGACGCTGGAAATGTGGAGAAGACCGTGAAGAGATCTGAGTGCTTCTAACCCCATCCCGCCGGCCCTTTGCTGGCTCCCCCCCGCCTCCCCACTTCTGGGAACAGCGGCTCGCCCTGCCGCAGATGTCTCAGCCCATGTCCCCCCGTCCCCTGCTCCTGTCCCCCCACTCTGAGTGTCACACAAATAAACACCGACACTGAACTAGCGCTGGCTCAGCATCCCTGTCTCTGTGTCCTTCCAGTGCGCCCGCTCCCCACGCGCTGCCTGGCGACAGCCCAGTGGCACCAGTACGGAGGGTGGGGTGGGAACACACACGTATGTACACACACACTCATACTGCAGGGGCTCTATGAAGCTTTTGCTCAACCCTGGGGACTCCAATGAAACCTTCTGGCACTGCCAAGACCAGGGAATGAGCAGCCTGGGACACAGCCTGCACTAAGCCCCCATGCACTCATTGAACACATGACCCTGGCCGTGCCATCCTCGACCCTTGCTCGTTGGCCTCTGGGTGCCAGGTGCCTTGCAGGCACATGTGGCCTGTGGTGGAGGCATGGCCAGCCATGCCCCTCTGCTGCCAAGCCTGGCTCTGTCCCCCTTTCTCAGTCACCCCCATGCTTCCCAGAATGGGGGTCCCAGTGCAGCTGCCAGTTAAGCACAAGCACCAGCCTGTCCATCGCACCCTGTGCCGCAGCAGCCTGGACTCCTGTGTGCCATATGCCCTGTGCCCATCCCCAGCACAGCCCTGGGGAAGTTTCCCTGCAGCCCTGCCCATGGAAGGGCTGACAGCCATGGCTGTGCTGAAAGCACCTGTGCTCTGCTGTTGTCACCCCATCAGGGCAGCCAGGAGCCACACCAGGGACAGGGACTGGGAGCACCCAGCCACGCTGTGTGCAGTTCTGGGGGAGGTGTCCCTCACCAGCCTTTTGGGAAAGGGGGATGGCCCCACCACATCCCCCTCCCCAGGCTGTGCCAGTGGTGTGCCTTGCTCCACCAGGCTTTGGGCTGCCACATGTCCCTGCAAGTGTCTTCTGGGGACTCAGAATCATAAAACCCTAGAATGGGTTGGGTTGGAAGGGACCTTTAAAAGTCATCCAGTCCAAGCTCCCTGGAATGAGCAGGGACATCAACAGATCAGGTTGCTCAGAGCCCCTTTCAGCCTGACCTTGAATCTTTCCAGGGATGGGACATACACAGCTTCCCTCAGCTACCTCAATACCTTGCCACTCTCATAGTAAAAAATTTCTTAATTTTATCTAGCCTAAATTGACCCTTCTTTAGTTAAGAAACATCATCTCTTGTCCTATTGCATCAGGGCCTGCTAAAAAGTCTGTCTTCATCTTTCCTATAAGCCCCCTTCAAGTACTGAACGGCTGCTATAAGGTCTTGACAGAGCCTTCTCCTCTCCAGGCTGAACAGCTCCAACTCTCCCAGCTTTTCCTCATAGCAGAGGTGCTCCAGTGTTCTGAGATGTTTGTGGCCTCCTCTAGACTAACTCAAACAGCTCCATGTCCTTTTTATGTTGTGGGATCCAGAGCTGGACACAGCACTGCAGGTGGGACCTCACCAGAGCGGAGTACAGGGAGCAAATCCCCTCCCTCAAACCGCTGCCCTCACTGCTTTTGATGCAGCCCAAGATATGTTTGGCTTTTTGGGCTGCAGGTGCACGTTGCCAGGTCATTATCCACTGATTCTCTCAAATCCTTTGCAGCAGGACTGTTGTCAATTCCCTCGTGCCCCAGCCTGTATTGACATGAGAGCACAGTCCCCTTTCTCTCCCTTCTTCTTGTCAGGGAGCTGGCAGCAGGCCCTGACCCCACCTGAGCTGCCAAAAGGCACCTCATACTCCAAACCAACTTCATTGGCTTTAATCCCGCTTTATCCTCCTCCTCAGCTGCGCAGAGGAGGCCTTTCCATGGAACAGCCCCATGCATAGGGCAAACCCCCCTTACCATCACCCTGCAAAGGGATGGGGCTGTCACAATGTCCCTTCCCATGTGTGGGGTGACAAGCTCATGGTTTTCCCAGGAAATCCCAAATCCCAGTACTATAGCGCAAACCCATGTGCAAGCCAGACCCCTGGGCTGTTGCTGGCCTCAGGGAAGGAGCCAGCAGCAGGATGCTCAGCCTGCATTGGAGCCAGGGAAAAGAAGGAAGGGCAGATGATGGAGGGATCTGTCCCACTGTGTTTGAAGATAAGCTCCTTTAACACAGTTTCCTGAGCAGAGAGAGCCCACTGTGGCAGAGGTGCAGGGCCTGCTCCTGAGGGGCTACTGGGCTGTTGTAGGTGCTCCTGAAGGTGAGGGTCCCTGCAGCATGGCCACAGCCATGCATGCATCCATGCATCCATCCGTTCCAGCTCGCTGCTGGGGAATGTGAGCCCAGAGATAGCAGCAGCTCCTCCACCCTGTCACTGATCCCCTTTCTTGCTCAAGTAAGGTTATACTCTGGCAACCCCCTGCCTTTGGCATCTCATCCCCAGCCTTGTGGTGCTGCCAGGAGAGCTGCTGCCTGGGACTCTGCCAGCCAGAAATGCCCCAAGGACCGAGACCTCCTGCCAGGAAGGATGTTCACTTCTTTTCCACTGGAAAGATCAAGCCTCAATAATTACCAATTCCAGCAGTTGTTAAACCACCTTAGTAGTGGTTGAGGCTGGAGTGAATGACAGGTAACACAGGACCCCCCCCATCCCAGCTGTGCTGCCAGGTTTTACCCTGAGAAATGCCACATTTCTGGGGGGGCCACTGGAGGAGGGTGGCAGGGCAATGCTTTCCATAGGTCCTGAGATTCATCTTGACATTTCCTGAGTAAAGCCCATTCCTTGGTCACAGGACACCAGCCAGCTTCCGTGGGCTCAATCTGGGGCATGAGCCGGGGTCTCACTTCAGCTCAGGTCTGTGTGGGCAGAGCACAGGCACATCTCTGACTCAGAAGGCAGGAAACCTCACTAATTATTGATTAAAAGATTTTGCTAAATCTTTTCCATAAGCAACAACTGTCAAGAAAAAAACCTGATTAATTATAGATCAGTGGCTCTGGCCCCTCCAGGGCTCCCATCCTCCCCTGCTGCCTGCAACTTGGCAAATCCCCAGCCAGGGTTTTATCCTTAACAAGCCTTCAACAGGGCTGGAGAGCCTCGGCTGGGAATCACAGAGGGATGTGGGGCCTGATCCATCCCCTGGCAGAGAGAGAAGCAGTGCCCGGGAAGAGCAATCTGGATCCGCTCCCGCGCCACGCTCGCTGGGGGTGTCTGGTGAGCAAATGTGCTGAGCAGAACCGAAACCTCCCTCCCCTCCCCAGCTGCAGCTCCTGCTCTCACTCTGCCGGCTCCTGCACTGCAATTTTAACAGTCATTTATTTTCTCATTTTCCCAGCTTGCCAGTAATCTTTAAATGAGGGGGATCTAATTTAGTAAATGAGATGCTTCAGGAAGGCTTTAATTAGCTGCAAAGTGAAGCAGTGGATCCCATGAAGAGTTGGGATTTGGTGAGAGTTGCTCTGCCAGTCTGAGGCTCTCGGGTGAGGGTTTAACAAGGCTTTCAGGGGCCATTTGATAAACCCTAGGAGTTTGGACACCTTGGGCTTAGAGGGATCCCACAGCGGAGAACAGAGTGAAGGATGCAGGAATGGAGGCAAAAGAGTGTGGGACCACAGGAGCTCTTGCAACCCTCACCCCCAAACCACTGCCACAAATCTCAAGCGCAAAGCTCTGCTCTGGTCCCCAAGCCTTCCCTGGGTCCCCTCCATGACGACCACCTCTGGCCACATTTCTGCCCCAAAAAACAGCCCTGACCTGCTTTTTTCAATTGTACAGCACTGGGTGATTTCCCCAGGCCAGGCAAGCCCCAACGCCTCATGCCAGGGGGAGGTGGGGTCTCTCTTTGTGGGGACGTGGCGGGAGCAGAGAGAGTGCACCTGGAGCTGATGAAACACCTCGTCTGGAGAGACACGGGCGGCGTGGCACAGCCAGAGGGGAAGGGATGGGTCCCGCCTGCCCCCAGCGCAGCTGCAGCCACACAAACAGCCGCGTTCCTGGAGGCAGCAGGGCTGAAACTCGAAAGCAAGAGCAGGGTCCCAGAATAGCCGCAGCCCAGGCTGGGGGGAGTGGGGCAGAGATAGACCCACCGGGACAGCAGTGGGAGGATGGCACAAGTCCCCTCGCTTTGGTGCTACAGCTGTGCCAAGCCCGGGTGACACCCGTGGCCTCTGCCGTGCCTGAGACAGGGGGGTGCAGCCCCCGAGCACCTGGAGGGGCAGCTGCTGGTTCCTGCACGCCATCCTGACATTCCCCCTGCTCACATAGCCGTCTTCTCTGAAGGACTTGGGGGAAGGCTGTGCAGAGCCCAGAATGTGCCACGCCAGCACTGGCCCCATGTTTTCCCCCAGCCAGCCCCACTGTGCAGCTGTGCGGCTGTGGGGCATCCCCTGGCTAAATTTACTCCTCACCCACTACAGGCCCCAATCAGAAATTCGGAAGGGCGCCCCAAAAAAGGAAGCGAAACTGTCTCCAGTGGGTGCTGACGTGTGAAGGCAAGTGAGCGCCACGCAGCCAAGCCTGAGTTGGCTCAGCCCTGCCATGGTGGCCAGCTCTGTGCCCCTGCCTCACTGGGCTCTCCCCTTGGGGGGTCATCACCTTGTGGGGACACCAGCCCCTGAGATGGGGGAAAGGTCTTGGGGTGGCGTGATGCTGCCCAAAATCGGCAGGGTGGGTGGTGCTGCTGGACCAGGGACCCACTGGGGGCTGGTGCCAAGGCTGGTGGGACTCTGAGCCGTGCCAGGGTGTGTGTCCCCAGGCCAGGGTCACCCCTCCTGTCCCCTGGAAGGTCCCTGACAGGGCACCCAGTGGGGTCTTGCCTGACGGGGTGGTCCCTGCGCTGGCGTGGGATGTCCCAGCTGCTGTACACATGCACACACACGTGTGCACACACACAGCACATGTATGTGCAGACGTGCACACACACACCCCCTCCAGTGATCCCAGTGCATCCAGCCCCCGGGCTGGGCACCACTGACCCCACACCTGTGGGCTTTGAGGCCAGGGAAGACCCTGACACTGCTCATATTGTGGCCTTGTCTCCCTGTGCCACTACCACAGCGGGACCAGCCTGACCAGCTTCCTGCTGCTACCCTGTTGTCAGGTCACCCCGAATTTACTATCATTTACTGAATTAAACTAATCAATCCCTGCCTGCTGCCAAGGCAGCCCCTTCTCTGGGGTCATCCTTCAGTCTGACCTGTTGCAGGGTACAGGGACAGCCTCCAGGTCCCCAAAATATGGGGCAGGTTCCCCCAGTTCTGGGAAATAAAACACAGGTTATAAATTAATAAAATACATGTTATAAATTAATAAAATACAAGATATAAATTATAAAATACAAGTCATGAATGACAAAATACTGTGAAACACCTCTGGGCAGCTCTGGGTCAAAGCTCCAGCTGGAGACAGCCAGAGAGCACAAGACCAAGGTTTATTGCCCTGCAATTGAAAGAGAATTAAATGAAATAAATAAATGTTTGAGGCTGGTGTGGTCGAAAACACGACCTGAGCATTCAAGCCCATTTCTGAAGATGAGAGCAATCATTTGCATAACTGTGTCAAAACAGCAACTGCCAGGGCATGCAGCTGGCAGGAAGGTACCCCCTTGCTGGGGGTTATTTAGACGTGTATGAAACCCCACCAGAGCCGGGGGGAGACCCCAGTAAACAGCCCTAAAGGTAAGTGCCTGGGCTTGTAAGCAGATTGTAAACAAGCTGAACTGACTCAAAAATAAACACCTTTCAGTTGCTTCAAAATATTTATTATTTCAATTTTATTGTGGTAGTAAAATGTAATTCCCAGGAGAGCCTCAGCCTGGTCTGGGGACTCAGCAAACCGTTGTTTTCTCTCATATTTGAGGTAAACACCTGCTGATCCCCTTTCAGGTGTGCTGATGGAGAAAGATTTTATCACAGGGCTGGTGCACCCCATCTGGAGAAAGGTGGTCATTGAATCGCAGACCTTGTTAAGACTCCCTGGGTGGGACTTTTTAGTTTAATGTTAAGAAATTTCTAGGTAGGGAACGTTGGTGGCATGGTGACAACAAGGCGGTGACTGTGGTGGCTGAGCGGTGTGATGGAGGTGGCTGCCAGGATCCTCACCGGGCCCTCGGGAGGGAGCAGAAGCCTTTGGCTCACCCAGTTAGGGAGGACTTTTAGCCAAATTTGCCTTTTTCCCTCTCCACAGGCAGGGTGGGCAGAGCAGACAGCATGAGGGGGAGTGGAGGGGAACATGGGGTTCACCCCAGGGCTGGATCTTGCATCCTGTGGATGTGTTCAGGGACATGGCTGGACCTGGCAGTGTCAGTATGATCTTAGACAGCTTCTCCAACCGTAAGGGTTCTGGGACCCTACCCCAGCCAGTGACACTGTCACCGACAGCTCCCCACCCTGTGCACATGCTGCCGGCCCCACGCCACAGCCACAGCCCTTTCCCCTTCCTCTGCAGCCACTGAGGGGAAAAACACCAGGTTTAAACATTTCTGCCATGTTTTGGGCACTTTTGGCTGGACTCCCGGGCTGTCTGTGGGCAGGGGGTGCCGATGCACATCACAGCCCCCCAGCTGAGCCACGTACACTCACATGCAGCTGTTTCGACCACAGCCCCACAGTGTGGAAATAGCCCTTGCTAAAATTACAGCCCGCCAAAACCTAGAGCCCGCCAAAACCAAGAGCCCGCTTCGGCCAAACACCAGCTGGGAGCCAGGAATAGCCCTGGCCTCGCCACGCTCTGCTGCCTTGGCACAAACCTTCCAGCACATGGCACCCTGAGCACCGCTACCTGGCTGTGCCGCTGGCCAGGCGAGAGCAGGAAAAGCTGGATTTGGACCCCCATTCAACAATGGCTCCTGGGAGGGGGGCGCATTGCCAGGTTCTTTCACGGGCAGCCCAGCACTCCCAGCAGAGGCACAGCACCTGCCCAGATTTTGGGTCCCAGCAGGGCTGCCCAGTGTGTGCTGAGCCTTTGGGGTGGTTTTGGTGTCCAGCTGTACAGAGGATCTCTGCTGCCAGACCCTGCCTGGTGCCACTACTGTCCTCTGCTGGGGACACCACAGCCAGCCAGGATAGATCCCCCAGGTGACGGGGACCCTGTGGGGTGCCTGCTCCCAGAGCTACTGCCCAACATTTTGGTCCCCAGTGCCTTTGGAGAGCCACAGCCTGTGCCCTCCATGATGCCCCTGGGCAGGCACCTGGTCCCACTGCCTGGGTGCCCCTCACACCCTGGCCTGGTACTGGAGTGGACTGGGGAACTGCAACCAGTGGGGCTCCCCACGGCCAACTGGGCCCTCTGTTCTCAGCAGCTGGAGCTGGGCCCACCCTGGGCTGGGCCTGGGCATGTCCGTGGGGCAGCTGCCCTGCGGCCTTTGGGCACAAGGGGCTGGAGCTGGGCAGTGCAGCTGGGAATGGTGGGACAGAGATGGACACGAGGGTGTGGACAGCATGGGGGACGTGGGAACATGGAGGGGCAGGGGACACAGATGGGGACATGGGGGGAACAGAGGGCACAGTAGCGGGGGTGGAAGGGTACAGGGAGTGTGGCAACACTGAGGCCAGGGATATGAAGACACAGGGCACAATGGCATCGGGACGTAGGGGACAGTGGCAAGAGGCCATGACAGCCAGTGGCACGCTGGACACAGGGGCATGGAGACACAAGGAACGGTGGTATGAACACAGAAGGGACAGCAGCAGGAGAACATGGAGCACAGGGGCATGAGGACACAGGGGACAAGAACATAGGGAGCAGGGCCAGAGGGGAAAAGTGAATGAGGACACGAGGGGATAGGGGCACAGGACTCGGGGGACAGGGGCCCAAGGACACAAAGGAAAGGGCCTAAAGGACATGGGGAACATGGACAGAAGGACACAGGTGGCGGTGGCAGGACACGGGAAAGCAGGGACACGGGATACAGGGACACGGGACGCAGGTGGCAGTGGCAGAGACGGGGACACAAGAACNGTGTCCCCCGCGTGTCCCCCGCGTCCCGCGGCTCCAGCCCCGAGCTCCGGGGCGATCGCAGAGCCACATCCCCCCGGCCTGGGCATCGGGGGTGTGCGACGGGGCCCCTCCACCCACGGAGAGCCTCTTGCAGCGAGGGCTTCACCCCAGGGCCTCGTGCAGGGGGATGCTCAGGACCCCTGCACCCACGGGTGCTGCGGCCACCGCTGCGGCTGGGGGCTGGAGCCCTGCACTGGCAGTGGTTCCCTCCAGAAATGATGAAAAACCTCAGCCTGCCCCGCTCTTCTCCCAGATAACGGCTTGTGCTCTTCACCCGTAATTCAGGAGAAGATGGGAACATGCCTGGAGCTCCAGCACATTAATTATGAACCACCCCACTCACACAGCACTGCCCTGGCAGTGCCGGCAGCTGCAGTTATTCCTGCCAGCACAAAATGAGCTCCGTGGAAAGATCCTTGTGTCCTGCACAAGGGCACTGCAGGTGCTGTGCTCCCAGTGACACCCCCATCCCTCCAAAGCCAGCCCCAACCCTGGGGAAAGCGACAGGGCAGCGTCTGCAGCACAGGAACTGCATGCATCTTGAGCCAGGGCCGGGATTCGCCTCTTTCCTGCCCGCCTGCACCACCACGCAGGGGATATCCCTGAATGCCGCCCACACACCACGCCCAGCTCCCTCCCCACTGACCCCACGGTGCCATGCCAAGAACCTGCCCCAGATGTCGAAGGGACACAGAGCCAGCAACAAAGAGGCAGCAACCCGCACCCACTGGCGAGGACCTTGGCTTTATTCCAGCCTCTGCAGCATCCCCCTCCCAGCAGCTCCCACTGCCCAGCTACAGGGGCATCCCAGGGCAGCTCCAGGCTTGCAGAGATTCACCTCTGCAGAGATGCAGGTTCACAAAATCTTCGCCCAGCCAAGGTTTCAACGTGCTTTTTTTCCCGTTGTTTCCCGTTTCCCATGAACAAGATGCATCGCCTCCATCCCCACTGCAGCAGGGCCAGACCCTACAGGGCTGGCGACAAGAGGCTGAGCAGGGCCAGGAGGAGCAGGGGCGAGAGGAGCTGGTGGTGGCTCCCGTGCAGGGACCCAGCGCTGGCTGTGGCCCCCCGGGAGGCAAAGATCTTCCGGCTGCGGAGGGGCTGCGGCGGGCGGAAGTTGTTGATCATTTTTAGGAGCGTGGATCCCTCGAGTGGGAAGTGGAGGGTGCTGACGAATGCCTTCAGCTGCACAGGGAGAGAGGGAGGGTGGGCAGCTGCATTGCCAGGCACCCAAGTCCCTGCCCACTGTCAGCCCCCTTCATATCGCCCCACTGCCGGTGGCACAGCACCCATGGCATGGCCCCACGCCGGTGGGTGTCCTCCCACTGCCCCCCACCGCTCTCCTGAAGCCAGACTCATAGGTAAGCACAGAGGCAGGTCCTTACAAGGATCAGGTCTTGAGTTTTAAAGGAGCTAATTGTGTTTTGGTGTCGACAGTGAGCACTTAAGAGTGGCTGGCCCATTACTCCCTCAAGAAAACACCTCTACTAAGATGCTTGAGCAGCAGAGGAGAATTCCATCCATCCATCCATCCATCCATCCATCCATCCCCTTGAAGCCTCTACTGGGCTTCAATGAATTCACTCCTATTTCTCTTTCTGAATGCCAAGGCTGGGCGGGAGAGCAGTATGGATGAGATTTCTCCCCACTGGCAGGTGGCCACATGTCCATTACTTAACCTTCATAAAATTAATTAATTGCCAAGTTGCCAGGAGCATTATTATAGAGATGACTTTCCCTGTGCTCTTGCTCAAGGGTCGGGAAGGACAAGGAGAGAGAGGTCACCCTGGGGATCCAGCCTTTCAGGTGCTGGAGCGTGGGGCCGTACATGCCAGTACCTGCTCCCGGCCAATCTCCACTGGCTCCTCGAAAACCGTCCAGACGACGGCCTCGCTGCAGTCGGGGGTGGTGAGGGAGCCCTGGTAGCGGTAGTAGCCGGAGAGCCGGCCAGCACGGGGCAGCAGCGTGCTCAGACGGAAGGTGGAGGCCAAATCCACGGAGTCCCCTGTGGGGCAAGACAGGGGCACTCAGCCTGTCCCCTGCCAGGGATGTGGTGGGGACGGCAGGGCTGCCCCCGTCAGTTTCCCTTCAGCCAGATGAACCCACAGACTCGCAGGTTCCCCCACCCAACCACCGGAGTACATCCCTGCCCTCCCACACCAGGGTGTCCCTTTCCTGCCCTGCCCTGATAAGGAGGCAGCTCACCAGCGTGGGAGACATTCCTCAGCCCCACCACGATGGTGTTGTAGTTGGTGTTAGTGGTTTCAGAGACCTGTGTACGGGGAGAATAAGTGGTTGAAGTTAGGCAGAGCCTGAGCAGGGCAGAGCTGGGTCATCCTGTCCTACCAAGCAACCACAGGCAGAGCCAGCCGTGCCTCACATTGTTGCAGAGCAGTGGGGAAGGGTTCCCAGCCAGCACTCTCTTGCACAGCCAGTGGGTTCCCCAGGCTCTCCTGGCCGTGACCCAGCCTTCCTGCCCCTTCCCGCTCCCTCAGGACACCCGTACAACGCTCCCCCGGCGGCACCACCAGCACCCAGCTTCTAGGGGGCCCCTGCAGACTCACCTGGAAGAAGAAGCCGAGGACAGCTAGCCCATTGGGATGCCCCTTGGCCTCTGCCAGTGTCTGGTACTTGACATTCATGTGGACGATGTGCATCTGAGGAAAGCACAGAGGAGCCAGGCATGGACAGCTGCCCCCAGCCAAACACCCTGGCAGCAGGACATTCTGCTATGGATCCTTCCAGCCAGCTTGGGATGGTTGGACTCTGAGTCAACCTCTCCCAGTAAAGCCCTCCTGGTCCCATTGGCACTTCTGTGGGGTGGCTGTTCAGAAGCAGCTCAAAGAAGTGAGCATCCTTTGAAGGGTGTGCAAAAGGGGGCCAGCAGTCCCGGGGTGCTCGCCAGACACAGAACATAAATTCTGCTTTCCTCTGGCAGATAATGAATATTTTAGAGGCTCAGAGCCTCTTTCATCCAGAAGGATCCCAATGTGCTTGGCACAGCACACTCCTGCTTGCTCTCACTTGCATTCACTAGCTCAGTGTGTGGTCCCAGCAGGGCACAGAGCCCCCCAAACCCCACTGAGTGCCTCAGACAAAGCAGCTTGGCCCATGCATGGTAAAGAAACACCTCAAGTCTCACATTAGCTGCTTTTTCACCACCCAGGTGCCTGTGCAGGAGCACAGTTGAGCCCACCAGTGCAGAGTTGCAGAGTCCAGTCACCTGCTGCATGACAGCCTTGGGGTGCCCCAGCATCACCCCTTACCACCACACCAAGGCTTGGGTGACCCAGAACATGATGGGGGCTTTTTTTCACGTACCTCCATGGGGAGCTGGCGCCCGTCGAGGGTGTGCTCGGACCCATTCCCAGCCAGGCTGCCCCAGTGGAAGTGGAGCTGGATCGCGTGGTACCTGCCGGGGAGGCCCCCGCCACTGATGGTGATGTGCTCAGAGGCCGACTCACCCGCCAGGTTCAGCATCACTGCAAGGGCAGCAGGACAGGGTGAGGAGGGAGCTTAGGATGGGGAACAGCCCTGGCACAGCTCCTTCTCCCCAGCTTCATCCCAGCCCTAACATTAATCTGCATGGGATCCTGCAGCACCCGGGAGTGGCACCAGAGCCAAGCTTCAGTCAGGATGGTGACTGAGGAACTGGGACAGGGGAAGATGCCTGGCTTCAGCACGCACCTGTGTGCCCGTTGTTTGTCAGCCTCCACTTGCCAGGGGGAGCTTGGTCGTAACCCTCAAAGAGGATGTCCCCGAGGCCACCATCCCGCTGCAGCCGGCGCCTGTCGATGTTCACAGGGGACTGCTTGTTGCCACCGCATGTGGCTTTCAGCTCCTTCCAGTGGCTGGGCCCTGCGGAGGAGGAGCAGGGGCACCATGGGCAGCCACCGAGCCACCGCTGCCCCCAGGGGAGGACACAAGGCCACGGGTGGCTGTGTCCCCAACCAGCCCTGCTGTCCCTGCCAGCCTGGCCGTGCTCTCCTGCATCCCATGGGAACTGCTCTCCTGCCCGGCTGTTTCCTTCCTATTGATGAGCAGGGGCTTATTGCAGCCTCATCCATAATTCAGCAGGATTTCCTCGAGGGGCTGGGGGCTATATTTAGCCTGGCAGCAGTGTCCACATTGACGCTGGTGAAGGGCAGGCTTTTCTCCCTGCCCCTTCTGCCCGTTCCCAGGTTTTAGCGTGTTTGACCTACCCATGCTGGTTCTGTCCAGCTGTGACAGGTGACAGTGCAACCTGGCCACACAACTCATCCTGGGGCAAATCCTACACAGATTCCATTGTGCCCACATAGTGCCCATCAGCAGCTCCTGGGGCGGGGGAGTCACCATGGCAGGAGCAGGGTGAGGACACGGCAGTGCTGGCAGCTGACTGGACCCACTGCAAATCCACAGTGCTGCCTGGGGGCTGTGAGCAGGGTCCCCATGGCTGCCACCACGGCCAGACCACACAACCAGCCCATATCCATGGCTGGTCCCCATCGCCCCGGCATCATCTCTTCTTGCAACACTTTTTGCAGCCCACAGCTGTAGGATGTAGCCAGCCAGCCACCCTGCTGGTCACTGCTCCAGTGTGGCTGCCAGGGCATCCCACTCCTCCTCCTGGTGCAGCCCAGGGTAGAGGTGTCAGCACTGGACACCACCGGTATCTGGGCTCAGTCCCAGCCAGGGATCAGGAGCTCCCTCAGTGTTTCCAGCCCTGTCCTCCCAGGGCATCTCCATTCCCAGGGGAGCTCAGCAGATCCCAACAGGCACTGTTGCCTCTTCTCACACACACATCATGGCTGGGCCGCCTTTGCCTACAGCCAGGGAGGGTTTGGGGAACAGTTCCCCCAGCAGTGCCCCATGGTTCTGCTCTGACGTTTACCTTCCTCTTGGACAGGCAAAACCACAGACACTTGTGAGCTGTATCCCACCTCCTGCCCCCCTGGGCTCAGCCCTTACCCTTCATGTTCTCCTCTCATTACTGCAGGCAGCTTTTTGCCTGGAAGCCCTGGGAGCTGCAGCCTGGCCGTGCCGCCGTCCCACCGGGTTCCTGACCCGTGTGACTGGGTGGCCCCACGGATTACCAGGTGCCTTCATTAAGGGGCCATTCATTCCACATGGCTCTGCTGCGGGCACACAGCCGGCTCCACGCTGCTCCAGCCGCTTCCCACCGGCCCCTCTCCCCTGCCAAAACCTGCCCTCGCTGCCAGCCCAGCGGCGTTAAACCGGGTAAGACCAAGCCTCGCTCCGACAGGGATGAGCGGAGCCCAGCAATCCACACTCACAAGCCACAGGGCATGTAAACCCAAGAGCTATAAAACAGTTGGGCCGTAACAGCTGATTAAATGCTTGATGATCTCTAATTAACCTTTTACAAGCTATTTGTAATTTCTATTTGTATGTTTTGGGACAAAGTGCCCCCAGCCATGCTTCCCTCCCCATCCAGGCAGGGCTGCTGCCTGCTCAGAGGGAGCTGTCCCTCCTCAGTCAGACCCCTGGATCCCCAGTCCCCCTTGCTGCCTGCACTGCGCTGGGTTTCTAATAATGTATTTTAAAACATGGACTTAATTCGTTTCAGGTGGAAGGGAGAAAGCTGGTGCTGCCCCAGGAGCACCCAGTCCTGGCTGAGGTGAGGGGTGGGGCAGAGTCGCTCCAAGGGACTCAGGTGTTTGTCAAGGCCACAGCAACACCCCCGAAAGGGCAGCTCCTCTAACCGGTCCCACTTCGGTGTGACACGGGTGGGATTTGCCCTTTTCCATGCCATGCTCCCCACTGGGCCTTGCTGATGCTGCCCAGGGTGCCCTCGGCCGGGCACTGTGAGGGGACACGATGGTCTGAGCCCTGCACAGCCCCAGCACACCCACACTTGGCACCACTCACCGCATTTGGGGTCCTGTGAGTCGTAACACCACTGCCCTGCGGGAGAAAGGAGAGCTCAGGGCAGGTGATGGACACAGGCACCCCTCCCCAAACCCACCTACGGCCATGCCCAACCCCCCGACAATGAGGACATCCCCCAGTGCAGCCCGGGGTCCCGCCAACACTTGTGTTCATCACGGTTATTTTTGGCGCTAGTGTTTTCACACCCTCCCTGCCTCCCCCAGACGCTCCACAGGAAAACCTCCCTCAGTACCGCTGCTCCAAGGCAGCCAAACCCCACTGCTCACTGCACTCCTTCCCCAACTCCTGTGGGGCCATTCCCCCGTGCCCATCCTGGGGAGCCAAGGCAGCCC
>VZTG01008242.1:30724-97961 GCA_013397845.1 Melanocharis versteri | reverse complement strand
CTCCCCGCCCCGCTCCCCGCCTGGTACCATCCCGCTCTCCATCCCCAAAGCTGGAGGTCGGCGGAATCCCCGCTGTGCCCCATCCCGCCCCCGCACAGTGTGTGGGACTACAGATGGACTTCAGGGGCCTGCCAGGAGGCGGAACGGGCTGGGGACAGCAGCTTTGGCCCACCCCCCTCCCCATTCCTTGCAGACACAGGCTGTGGGACATACCCTCCCCCCAGCTTTGGGAACTCCCCAGCCAGCAGCGGGTCCTGCATGTCCCATGTCTGAGCGTGGTGGTTCCCACCTGATGAGGGGCAGGCGGTGCCATGGCGACCCACAGGCCAAACCCAGCTCATGCTCGCAAGCACAGGCCCCTCTCTGGACAAAGCCCAGGGAACACCTCCCAGAGCCCCATCCTCCGGGCCCAGGGGCCTCCACAGCCACGCTATAGGGGACTCTCAGTCCCTGCAGTCCCCAAGGAGCCACGCAGTGCTGGGGCAGGATTCAGCCCTTTTCTCTCCAGCAGACACAAGGCTGCACTGGCTCATGCTCTCACAGCCATGGGGCACTGCCTGGGCAGTGCAGAGGCACAAGCCTTGCGCACCCATCCAAGCAGCACCAGAGCCCAGCGCAGGCACCTTGTGCTGGTGGAGGCAGCTGTTCAGCTCCTCAGCACAAAGTGAGCATATGCCATCCCATTGCACCTGTCCAGGCAGGTCCCACAGGAGCCAGGATCTCAGCAGGTAGGTAGGAAGGGAGTGAGAACACAGGAGCACGGCGTTATCACGTTCTCCTAAAATATCTGTGCCATCCTCAGGCATCAGAGGAAAGGAGGCCAAGGGGCCCAGCCTGCAGCTCCCCTCGCCGGCACTTGGCCCTGGCCAGGAGCACTGGCGAGTCTCTGCCAGGATGAACAAACCCGGCAGCAGCACGCGGGCAGTGGGAAGCAGCCTCCTGCTGCCAGCTTGGCCAGGGATGGGCTCTGGCTCAGCAGAGCTGCTTGGCTGCCATGTGCTGCAAGGGGCTCATCCTCAGCAGGGATTCTTTGGGCACCTTCTTCCCCCCCAGGCAGCACCAACCACAGGCAGTGCCTGGGCAGCACCGAGCCACGTTTGGGCCCCGGCGCAGGGCACAGAGGAGAGCGGCAGCACAGGTGTCTCCTGGGCTGGGCTGGATCTGTGCCGTGGCTGACACTTGGCCCCTGCTCCAGGGATGAGGTAGTCTGCAGAGGGCTGCGGTCATCCTTCCGGAGAGAGCCGCAAAGGGCGGGCAGGTGCGGCTGGGGGTCGCACCGGCTCTGCAGCCTGCTGCCGATTGCTGCCGCGAAAGAGAGGAGCTGTTCGGGCACCCGTGGTACCAAGACCTCCCTTGGAAATATGAGCCCACCAAGCGACCCCTCTTCCTACACACCCACAGCAGGACAGCCCATGTTGCCAGGCAGTGGGGGAGAAGCCCAAGACTCCTGGCGTCAGAAGATGAGACTCATTGCCCCATGGACACTTTTTTAAGGTTTTTAGGCTTTTCTAGTGGTGATTTTTAGCAAGAGGGGGAAGAGCAGGGTGTGGGGCTCAGCACAGCCCCAACAAGAAGCGGGAGCAGAGTGAGGAAGCAGTGGGATCTACAAGGCACGTGGAAAGGCAGTGGCAGCACCGCAGCACTGTGCCATACCCTGCTCCCACCCATCCCCACTGCACTGCTCCCTAGGGTGCCAGGCTGGAGCAACCTCTAGTTTCTATAGGAACCGGATCAAGCCTTGAAATTGCCGGCCTTGCTGACGTGGTGGTGGTGGTGAGCTCACAGCTGATCCTGCAGCTTAGTGCTGTCCTCCTAGGGCGACACCACGTCCATCAGCCTGCTGCCACCGAGCCAGGAGGCGGCGAGGTCCCCGTAGTCACAGCACCAAGGGCAAGAGCCATGATAAGGGGAAAAAATAGCACTGAAAGATAAAATTAGTTACTTAAGCTGCAGCCATCGATTAGTCGTGGGCACAGTGCCACCCTGGTGGGAACTCCCACCACGTGCACCGTCAGCAAGCCCTGCGCCAGCACACAGCAGAGGTGCCAACAGCTCCTGGAGGTAAATCCTGCACTGCCACTCAGGAGCCTGGCCGGGCACCCGGGCTGACAGGGACAGTGACAAGACCAAGACTTGAGCCTCCGGAGTGTGGTTCACATCAGCCAGGGATGGTTACACGAAGAGATGCGGGCATCCAGAGAGGCAAAGTTCACAGGCAGTAAATACTCTGATCTTTGATCCCCATAATAAGCTGGCGCCAGCCCAGGAAGAAAGCCGGGAGCGGGGCAGGGAGCGCAGCAGGAGCCGGCACAAAGGAGGCACTGTGGCCGGCAGATGCGCTCTGGCCACACGCCGCTGCACAGCCCCTCCATTCATCCCACAGTCCCACCGCCGCCGGGGTCAGCGACATCTCCCCCCACGGCCTGGCACCCCCGGGGTCAGTGCCAGCACACGGCCCCGGCGCGTGTGTGCCACGCTCCCCCGCCCTGGCGCTCTCCCAGGGGCTGAGTGCCCCGGACACGCCGTGCTGAGCACAGCTGCTCAGCGCCCTCTCAGAAAAACGCATTTTAAGCCGCTAAGAGCTTACAGCGGGAGGCTGCCCAGCAATGCCCTGCCACAGCACCCGAGGGTCAACGCAGACGGCTGCCTCTGCACACGTGTGGCCCCGGGTCACGGCGGGCAGCCCCGAGCGCCGCGGCTGCGCTCCGGACAATCCACGCTGCTCCCTACAGGAACTGCCCTGTCCCCAGGCAAGGGGCAGGAGGCAAGGGCAAGGTGTATCTGCACAGGATCTCCCAGCACCAGCAGAGCCCCACGGGGTCCAGGCCAGACTGAGCCCCTCCAAGAGCTCGCGACATCCGGCAGCGGCTACGGAGAGACGCTTGTCCCCCCAAGAGCAGCAGCGGAGGAAGGGCTGCCTCGCATCGCCCTCAGCCGAGCCAGCATCGCCCGGCTAGAGCCGAGACGGAGCTCTGGAGCTGTGCTGTTGAGATGCACGCAGCGGCTGCGCTGGCAGCTGCCCTCTGCAGGCACAGGGACGGGGGAGCGGAGCCTCCCCGGCCCCACAGCGACAGGGACGGTGCCCGCCGGACGCCTCAGCCACGAGCGGGGCACGGCCCAGCCCCGCAGCACCCGCTGCAAACACCGCGAGCCCGGCGGCTCGTGGAAAAACAGGCAGCTGAGAGTCTGGACCACTCTCTCCATTCTGCAGAAACCCCTGGACTCAGCAGCTTCCCACGGGTTTGGGGAGGGCAGCAGGAATACGCTGCACTTCATTCTCTTGGGTATAAACCCAAGACTTTCCGAAAATCACACTAATACAGGTAAATCCCACTGGAATCTGTACACACAGGAACTCTGGCAGCCTACCTGCTCAAAGTTAAATGAATCTATTGATCTTTTTGCAAGACCACAGCTCAGAAGCGAGATTTAACAACACCCTCCTTCACAACACTGGGGAACCACATCGACGCAGAAATCAGGAGACATCGGAACACAACATTTCTCTTACAGAACACAATTTATTTGGCATTTGGATGAAATGTTTCTCACAGCATCTTAAAAAAAAAAAAAGAAAGATTAGTGCCAACCCCAAAGAAGTTAAAACAAAAACCAGTGTCACAGGGACTCCATTATTATAGTATCAAATTTAAATTCTACATGGTATTTCACAGAATATCAAAATCTTTTATACACTGCCAGAGTTAAGTCCAGTCACAAACCAACTACACAGGAGAAGCCTGCAAGTGCAGTGCTGGCTAAAATGATTTTCCAGAGGAAGGTAAAAAGCAGTGTCTCATTCTCTCGCAGCCTCCCAGGCGCCCTCAGCCCAACACACAGGGACGGCGCAGCACAGCCACCTCTGCTGGCATCAACCCTGACCCACTCAACACTCAAGGGGCACATACTAGAAAATTAAAGCTATGTGGAACCGTAGCAGGCAGGCAGTGCTCACTGTTGTTAGGGGGAAGCGCATCTTCATCACTGAAAGCATCTATTCCAAGGAAACACCTACTTCACTTGGGACTGGGGAACATCAGAAGCAAACATGAACTTTGATTCACCTTCTCTACACTCAACTGCTCTAATTATACGGTCCAGCTCCCAACTTGCAAGGGAAATTTAAAAGAAATTTCTGCATATTACATGTTCCTTAGCTAGGGAGAAAAAAGACATTTCAGCAACTGAAAAAAGGAGATGCACGTTATGGATTGTACGAGGCAACATTAAAACATCAGTGTTTTGCCACTGAGAAGTCACATCTGAAAGATAAAAATATCTTTAAGTACCAGGTTCAAATTTATTTAACATGAGATGGGAAAAGAATGGTAATAATTACTGGTCACAAAAAACATTTTCTTCCCAAGTACTGAAACAGACCATCATCCCATGACACCTGTGGAGGCAGAGCACCTACTGACTGTAAGATTCAGCCTTCAGAAGAAAATGTCCACGTACTTCATTCTTCTTCTAGATCAGTGTCCTGCTCTGCACGGCTAAGGGAACAGTCTGAGGGTCAAACTAACCAGGACTGAAGACGACACAGAGAAGCTCCTTGCACACCTGGATGACAGCGCTGCTCCGGCACAACAGAACCCAGCGCCCCCGTAACGTTTAACCTCTAAACTCACCTAACACAGAGCCAGAGGCTGCTGTGAGCCTGGGTGGGCATCACTGACAAACCAGTGGCTGAGGCTGCTCTCAGGGAACAGCAGAGACCTCAATGTGGCACCACAGTACAGCGAAGCTGAGGAGCAGCTTTGTCCGAGGCCACAGTGGGACAGGACCAGCCCTGCACGGAACCGAGCTGGGACTTCACAACGACTGTGGTCAAGGACAGCCCGAGGAAAAAAACACCCTGGGCTCACACAGGCTGCTGGAAACCATGTGGCAATGCCATCTCCCTGCTGGGGCTGCAGGGACATTTAGGATGCATCAGTTATTAAGAAAAACATACAGATATGTGAATGGCAGTGGGAAAAAATCAATGCAGAAAGTATCTCCAAAGATCTCATCAACCTAATGGGAATCAAACCAGAGAGGTTTTCCTTGGGCAGGCATCAACCCTCTGTCATCGGCACTCTGGCATCACACAACTGCCCACCAGTCACCTTGCCAAGGGCAAGGAAGGTTTGCTGAGGAGTCCACTGCTGTCAAGAAAACTTAACTCTTCCCCAGTTGGTCCAGAAGTCTGAGTAGTTGGGACATTTTCTGCTACAAAGGCTCTTACTCCAAGACAAAGTACTCAATGTGAAAACATTTTACGTGAATTAAAAACATTAAAAAGGGAAAAAAAGGAGACAATTTTATTGCCAAATTACAAGCTCACTGAGAGGTAAATGAGCTGTACTTAGTGAGCTGCTCCATTCAAGGCAGAATTTCCCTTGTTTACAGTTAAGATGAAGAAGGATAGGGGAAAACAGAAAATAGCAGCCTCCTGCCAATATACAAGTGGGAAAGGCTCAGAAGCAATGGGGAAAATATCACACTGAGGCTTCTAAAAGAAGCTTCCATTTGGAATAGCTACAACCAGGAGCCACAATGAAGTTGGCAGTTGTAACAGAGCTTATTTGCAAATAGAATTCACCACAGAACCAAAAGTAAAATACAAAAATATTGAACAGATTCCCGCAGTGTTAGGAGAAGTGTGAGGTAAGGTATCTGTTCACCTCAGCCACAAAACACAGCTTCAGAGACTGAACCAAGCCAAAAGGCCTGTTGTTATTGCGCTAGGATACTACAAAGAACAAATATTCCATCTGGCTTCAAAAGAAATTACAGATTTTCTATTTTGCACTGCTAACAAAACATTTTTCAGGAACAGATTGTAGTAGCATAGACTTTGCACCCTATTTAAGTGTACACTATCACAGCCTGTCCTACAAGAGAGTGCAGCCAGCTCGAGAGAAGGATTAACCCTAGAGCCTAGTTTCTATCTCAGTGCTTAGCTTCACCTAGCTGGACGCAGTACAAAGGTTACTGTCTACAGTATGTATATAGAGAGAGAGAGAGATATATATATGTGTGATATATATATATATATCACCACCCAGAAACACACACACACACGCACGCATTCGTACCTATAAAACAAAAGAAAAATCAGTACATACAATGTATAAAACGCATGAATGTGCTAAAAAACGCACAAAACCCGCTTTATTGTCATACTTCAGAAATGCTTAATAATTTGTATGCATGGTTCTAACTACTGCTATCCATCCACTTCATTAGACCAGGACTTGGAACTCGGAGGAGGACTCGGTCAGAGATCCCACAGGGTGGAGAACTGCTCCTCTCGTGTGGTACCACTGCTGCTGGAGCCAGGCACAGCAGAGAGCAGGATGGGGCGGTGGAACGGCTCCAGGTGGAGAGGCTTCCTAACAGTGCTTCCTCCCACTCGTGTGCCAGCAGCGCTCCCCAGAACTGTGATTCATGCTCTGCGATGGAGTCAGGGCTGTTTGCAAGTGTCTGCATGTCGAGACACCAGATACGACCTCGATAATGAAACTCACAGTTTTCTGGGCAAAACGAGTTGAATTGTCAAGACCAATCCCCAAGTACAGTATAAGCCTATAGGCAAGACAGGGAATAGAAAGTAGCAGCATATTCCATGGGGAAAGAGTCAGCTGCACTGGGAAACCACAACAGTGGGTTAGGATTTGTCATACAAGTATGATTTCTCATCATTACTAGAAAAATAGATCACATACACACCACACCCCCATGCAGTGTTTTCTTCCTGTCCCTCTAGGCTTGTACCCTTCATAAGGTAACAGGAGACCACTCACAAGAGGCATTCTTTACAAATTCCTTAAAATTCATCTCATCTGCTGTTACAGTAAGTCAAGGAGAAGCAGAGGCAATGGGAAGATGGGAGAAAAGGGTAAATTATTTGTACACTGAAATCCAAACTTAAAATTGCCTGAAAAGATTATTTTGTACTCATTATCAAAACCAACAGTACTCGACTTTGGGTTTCGTGAGGGATTGAATGAATCTTTACCATCTGTAAATTAGCTTAAAGAGTTCAATACAAGGGGGAAATTTAAGATGACGTATCAGACTGAAGCAAACTGCTTTATTGATTTAAGTACACTAACCTCATTATAACCCCTCATGAGACCTGGATAAATGGTTTGGGGGGCACAGGGGAAATATCTAGAACAGGGTTGGCTATTTATGGGACTGAGATAAGGAACAGGTGTCCAATTAGAATTAAACATCACATATAGTACATGTTGATCACCATTTTTAAGTGGTATTAGTAGAACTGTAAGGTGAAGTGAAGGGGAGGGAACACACATGCTAAATATAGCATGCAATAAAAAAAGCAAGAACAGTGGTCTTTTATCCAGGCCAGTTTTGTGCAGCCGCTCACTGTAAAGAAGTTAAACGAGAAAGAAAATACTTCAATCTTCTTTATGGGAGTAGAACAAACAGGGGCTTCATACAGTGAACTCAGGCTGCATCAAAGTCAATTGTTCCCCATCTATTCCCTAACACTTCCTAACATATTTGAGGGCTCTACCAAAGGGACATCACACAGACCCAGTTCTCCTCGTGGCCCAGATGTTTATCCAACAATACGAGATTTTGCAGCTACCGACAACAAATAACCGTCATTGCAAATCCCGGTTTTCTCAGTACCCACTTGTTGCATATTGCGTAGACCATTCCTCCTCCAGTTCCTCTGGTGTTCTGATCAGGGCAGATCAAAACCCCAAATGTTTTACACAGTGTAACTCTCGGTGGCATGTGTCCCACTCCGTAAAACAGGCCCCCAGCCCCTTCCCCTGCAGCTCCATCTTCTCTGCTTGAACAGTGATTGCCCCCACCCTCCTTTTCCATTGTCTGTTTCCTGGGTCCAGTGGTATCCAGCCAAATCCAAGCAGCTTTTTTCTGATGTAGATTTTGATTCCTCTCAGGTTAAGAAAAAAAATAAAAAAGCAACCCCAAACTACCCATACTTCTCACCTCCTTAGAAGTCAAAGGAATTTTCTGCTCTCCTTTCCATAGCCAATGGAAAAAAAGAGAAGTTATACAATCCATATTTACAGGACAAATTGATTAGTGAATGAATAATGACAGCCAAAAAACAAGAGGCACGATCCTAATCTAGAACATAAAAGCAGTGTTTGAAAAACAAAGTGGAGATTCCTTCTGAAGTTCAAGCCACGGATTAGTGTTTGTCTGTGCAAACAGTTGCTAAAACTCTCTGACGGGTGCTGGGCGTTTCACTCCTTTATACAATGGTGTTGAGGGAACAGTGGCTGTGATGGCTGCCTGTCAAAGTTTCTGCTGGGGTGTTCTCATTTATGGGTGTGTCAGGAGGGACAAGAAAGGTGCTGCTGTCAGCAGAGTCTTCCAGCTCCACTGGAGAAGGACCAACTGAGGGAGGAAGTGATCCCTCTGGAAGCTGTGGGGATACATCACAGTTTCCTAGTGATGGAGGACTGCTTTGCACAGTCTGAGAAAGAACTCCATCTGCAAAGGACAAAAAACAAGCAGAATCAGAACATGAAGTTTACCATTTCACGTTGCCAAACAGGTTTATGATCCGTATTTGTGGAAGCTCTGAGTTTTTCCTGGTTTTGCGCTAATGCACAACAAGATGAGACTGCAAGAGAGGAAAACTGTGTAACAAAAATAAAACTTTGACATATAAATAAGATGCTTGCACTAATCAGGCTCACTTATCTTGTGAAATATGCTGCTATAAAATCCCAAATTGGAATTTCTACAGTATGTGAGCATCACAGCTGCAAAACTGAAGAGCACTGGGTGAATCATTAGAAAGTGGTATTTTTGGTCAATTTTTGGGGGGTGTGGGTGGGGGAAGCAGGGAGGAGAGAAGAGGCTGGATACATTTTATCCAAAATCTCTTGTACTTGACATTTGTTCTACTGCTTAATACCAAACTCTATCAACCTATCTTCAAAAGGCCAAAAATGGTATCAGCATGGTAGAAAAAAGGTAACCAGCTAATCCATCCAAGGTAAGGCTCAGAAATAGGTAAGATCTAAGAGGTAAACTGCTTACAGATTAGATTCCATGTCTAATTTAGGTGATTCAAAGCACCTTGGAGAAAAACCAAGCTTAATGATACATTTTAACAAAAGTCTTTTTCATCACAGAAATTGGAGATTTTTTGTAAAATGTCTTTTCTCATCACAGCTTTTAAAACACATGATTATAGCTTAAAAATAAAATAAAAGCCATCCTCTAGCCAAAATGAAGAAGTGGGAGAAAAGAGAAATCATTGCCTGCGTACCTGGAGTGGAACAAAGGATGCTGTCTGGATTGACAGAAGCCTCATAAGGAGGAGGTGGGTCATCAGGATGTTGAATATCTGGGTACTTGTAAGCAGTATAGGGTGGAGGGGGATTGTGGAAATGAAATGCTCCACCTTCCCCATCGTCTGAAAGATGCAGTGGAGTAAGGCCAGTTCCAAAACCATCGGGACCATAATCAAAACCAGGCATCCTGCGGCCCAAGTTGAAATGGTGCACTGTTTCAAGAGAAGGAAAAGGAGTAAGTGACTTTATCACGTGCTGTCTTCTTCAGTTTATGTCAGATCTCAACACTTTTTTCCACTTTTCACACCCCAGGAACTCATGTCTCCTGAAGACCTAGAAAAGTCTACATAACCCATACAAGTCAACTTGCTGCAGTTACACAATACCCAGGCCCACCTGCTCCCAGTCTGTTTGTCCTGCATCACATCTAAATTAGACTCAAACCCCTTCAAACTACAGGCATTGTTCACACAGAAGATATTTCAGTTTTGGACTGCATACAAACAAAAATATTTTTCTGTTATCCACTAAAAAAGTTGAAGTTTGAAGAACCCACCAACACACGGGCACAGCCAAGCAAGACGATGACATTTCTCACCTTTACATCCATCATGGTGTCAATAACAAGCACAAGGTGAGAGCTGATACTCACAATTGGCTCCAATCAGAGACTCTATGCGCTCCCTCCGCCTCTGGCGCAGCCGGTGGACCATGAAGAGCAGCAGAGAGAGGATGAGGAAGGAGGAGATGCAGCTCACGATCAGGCGCATTCCACTGGCCATTGAGTCAAACAGGCTGTTGCCATCTGTTACATAAAACGTACAAAAACAGCCTGTTATTTTTGTTCAAGATTCATTTTTTCTTGATGTTCTTCTGTCAGTAACGGAGAGATAAACGTAGAGTAGAGATTCATTAGCCTGGTTTAACACTTCTCCATATTTCACATATATAAGAAAATCATGAATCATCAGGTGATTTATCTTTTTACTGCAAGAAGATCTGAAAATTTCTAAGAATATCTTCCTCAGGAAAGGGAGTAAAACTTTGAAGGCTGCAGGCCTCCAGAAACTGGAAAAAAGGAAGACTAATGGCATTTTGCACATCCACTTGTTTCCCTGGCATGGCTGATAATGTCATACTAAAGAGGAAAAGGCTTGAGAACTATAGGCATATCTATACACTACATAATTTCTGAACATCTTAACCCTTCTATTTCCACTAAAAAAATCTCTAAACATTGTCATTGTCACCCAGATGTTATCTAAATTCCACATGTCACCAGTACATTGGTTAGCACCACTAAGTGATAGGAACATGGTAATCATCACTCAGGAACTGAAGAGGTTAAAGTGAATGGGAATTGAACCTTCTCCTAGAGTCATATCAAAAACAAGTGTCAGAACAAGAAAAAGATGCAGGAGCTCAGAACCCAGAGAGCTCTATCCCATTGCTAACCAGATCCACACTGGGAAGGCTCTTGAGAGCAAATTACCACTGCACTCCCAGTACCAGGCACAAGAGGCATTAATTTTTCCCAATTCAACTAATCACACTTGGTTATGCCTAAGCAGCACATGCACACAAAGGTGCTCTACACAAAGAAAAATGGCCTGAAGATGATGTGCTGTGTTCTTTGCACCAACTTCCCATTAGAGAGTTCTGAATGAGAAACACATCCAGGTTAGGGGTGGGTAAGAAGCAGATGAGGTGGCCTCACAACCTGGTCACCTGCTGCTGCAGGACACAAGCACTAGCAGGGATGGCCCCTCTTCCCAGCCACTGCAGGGCCACTTCCCAGAGGAACCAGCCACATCTTGGCCACCTTTCCTTTCCCACACCCACTCCAGTTGCAAGAGCTCCCTCCATACTGTTCCTTCCACTAACAGCAACTGAAGTTTTATCAATGATTCCTTATAAGAGAAGGCTAAAAGCCTCACAAATTTTTTAAGTACTAGTTTGCTACACATGCTAGTAACAGAAAAATCCACCGAATTTTTATTGTTCCAGTACATGGCTAATAGGCTGGCATTTATTATGTAACGCTTTCTTGGCAACAAGAAATTCATTTAATAGTGCACTATGCATAGAGCTCGAACATTACACCCGCTCAGATCCGGCTGCGCAGCACAAAAGCCTGGGTGCTGTCAAACCTTTTAGCAACTATCTCTGACAGAGCTTCAACTGATGCAGTCACACACCTCCCAACCAGCACAGCCTCCTGAACCCCACAGACCTGCCTCCATCTTATGGCAGTGCCAACTCCATGATCACTGCACATTATTTAAGGCTGTCAGTAACACTGAAGTGCCTTTACTAAAATGTCCACATAGGTGCAGAGGCCCAGAGAAGCTGACTTTAGTCGTGGGATGGATTCTGGTGCTGCATTCCCCCTCTGCAGGCTGCACTATGATGTGAAAATGCTCATTAGACCTCAGCCTCGACAAGCTGCACTTGGACTAAGCCCTCTTGAGCTCATCAGAAACACTGTCTGTTCCCAGGAACTAACAGGTGTCTAATGAATACCTGTTTTTTAATGAACAGCCTTGGAAACTTATTTTTCTTGCCGGAATAACAACCCAAGTGGAGTGGTATTTTTGTTATTGAACCTTCCAAGAAAGTTACTGACTCAAACTGTAGCCAGGGTGGAAAATTACTATGACTAGAGCCCGTTCACTTGTGACCCTATAAACAGGAGTCCAAAGTGAGATCCTTTTGATCTCTCAATTCCCAGATAAGGGGCTCATGTGTATGTCTCAAACACCGATAACCAGGTGGCTGTGGAGCCAACCAAGGACTGTTAGTAATAACAGACAAGAATTGTTGGTAATAACCAAGGACTATTGGTATTAACATGCCATGAGAAAGAACAAGATTTGTCTGGAAAAGGGGGGCCAGGTGGAGATAGGGCAGCACTTTTCCCTGAGAAAGAACCACATCCTAGTACAGTGCAGGTGCAAGAATGAGTGGCAGGAAGTGAGCATGGATTCTAGGGTGGGACTGAGACCACCAAAGACACCTGAAGCCCACATAAATACAAAACATATTATTTCAGAAAACTTGTTTCTACACTAAGTACATTAGTGCCCTGTAACTGCACCAGTTTAGTCACCAGAAAAGCTTTGGCACATCAGTTCTTTCCAAGTATTTTATTTCTTCTACCATCTTTTCACAGTTGCAGGTCTGTCTAAACAAAAGCCACAACAGAAAAATTATTTTCTACCACAACATGGAGCAGGAATAGACAGACTACCTTGGTTTCAAAATATTCCTCTGTTATTTATCTTTGGCTAAATGAGGAGAAGCATCTTTTAAGAAAGTATAGCTGTGATTGCTCAGCTTACTCCTACCACTGAAAAATCCCCCGACTACCAAGTCCTTGAGCAATATTTGTTACCACTTGTAATCATTGCTCACCCACTCACGCTGCAAGAGCTGATTATCTGCCAACCCAACAGCAGGATTTATTTCCCCCAGGTCTCTCCTTGGGCGATTAATTTACTTACTGTTGATTAGTAAACTGTTTTCTTTCCTTTGCAACAGAGCTTAGGGAAGATATTTGAAAGAATTGGACAAAGATAAATACACGCCGACTAAAGAAAGTAATTAATTAATTTTTGTCATCTGGAATAGTCATTTATAACCACCCAGAAGGAAAACTGAAATGTTTAATTTAAAATTTTCAGTGTTTATCACTAGTTGAAGTAACTTCATGATGAAAGAAGTTGGATGACTGCTTGATAGTACCTCTCTCAAAAACTAAGTTACTAAAAAAACCACCAGAACACTTCAAGCAAGAGTATAATGAAACAGTCTAATTTAGCATTAATACAGAAGAAGAGCTCAAGGATGAGAAAGGATGTGGCAAAATACACTCTTCAAATCAGTATTCATGAAATAGTTAAGACCCACAGCAATATGCAAGGATTAAAGAACACGACACAAGGTTATCCCAGGTCATCTTATCCTGTCTGCTGGATGATGCTTTGCTGACACTGTTCCTGAAGATAAAAAAAGTGAAGCCTAAGTCTTAACTCAGCTGATGAGAGTGGGAGGAAGACTCCTGCTTTTTCCCCACTCTTTCACCAACAGACCTGCCATACTAACTGCAAACATCAGTTAAGCTTAACCCTCAGAACAAACGTGACACAAGGAGAGCCAGTGGCCTTTAATGATTAACTTCTCTAGTTAAGACCAATAAGACTGCAAATTTAGAAGCCAATAACCACCCCTTTATTTGTAACAGATTGAAACAGAAGCTTCTGATGGGAAGAGTTGACCTTCTATGTTTTCCACAGGAGTTCAGAACAATAATTTCTTAATGCACTCAGATAAGATTAGGTTCTTCTAAAATACCAAAAAACCCAGTATCACAGAATGGTTGAGGTTAAAGGGAACATCCTGAGATCACCAAGTCCAACCCCTGTTCAAGCAGCATCAGCAAGAGCAGGTTGTGCAGGACAGAGTCCAATCAGGCACTGAATATCCCCACAGGAGGAGATTCCACAAACAATCTGCTCCAGTATCTGACCACCCTCACAGTAAACTCCGAGTAAAGTACATTTCTTTTTGCAAGACTGTACAGTAAAATAACCCCCCCAAAATCTGCACCCCCAAAACAGTAACTGACAAACAGTCTGAAGTCAACTTTATCAACTTTATTGATCCAAAACAAAAACTTGCACTAGTAAGCCAAATCCAATAACCAAGGTTGTAGGTCTTGATTATTATTGAAACTCTATATAATTTAAAAATTCTGCTTCCCACATGATCCCTACATGTAAACTTCCACACACATAAACATGTTCATGACCAGAAAAAGATGCTTAATTAGTGCTCAAGAGAAAAGTGTTTTGTTTTCATGACAACTAAACATGACAAAGGAAATGTAGCAGATGCTCTACTAAAACCCACAGTATTGTCCCTCTCCAAACTGAAAACAAGCTACTGCTTCTCCTTTCTAAGCAGCATCAGGAATAACTCATTTTTACCAGCCACAGCCTGAAGTGTTTCCTTTCCATGACTTGAGACCTTTCCCCACAGGGTGGTTGTACCCAGCAATGTAGAGGCACTGCAAGGATGTGTTGTTTCAAACAAAGCCATACCCAAAGATAGCCAAGTTGAGCACTCAGCTAATTTTTACTGACAAAACTGTAGCCTAGAGCCTTACCTGGGTCTAAACAGGTAAATTTGCAGCACTCCTTGGGGTCCTTGCGATACTGCTGACAGCCCTGGGGCCGCTCACACAGAGCAGCCACACACATCTCAGGCTCACCATTGTGGCACGTGCAGCTCAGACAGGGATCATTTCCCTTGGGAGTGAAATAGTAGCCTTCATCAACAATGTTGTCTTTGATATCAACACAAGTCTGGCCTAGAACAGAAAGGCACATCAATATTCATGGAATCCAGCTTAATTTGTTGCATTAAGTGACTTGTAAACATAAGCAGACCACCAGTTAAAATCCAGGCCTTCATATTAAAGAACTTTGAAAAGGGATCTCCAGGGAGGGGGGCAGACAATGGATGGATGGTCTCCAGGGACACAGGGATGATTTTCAGTTCAAAACTGACAAGGTGAATTTTAGGTATTTAATGGAACTGACACACTTCCAAGCATCCTCTCCAAGACAGAGGAAAGCAAGTGGTCTGAGAAGCTTAATCTTCACTGCCAAAGTCTGCTGTAGCTCCCCTCCTCTTTCCTGGTATTAGGAAAAGCTGGATCTTTCCTAGACCAAACCTGAAGGACACTTTTAACAGGCCAGGACTTAAAAAGGAAGCCAGGCAATAGTACTTCCGCTGTCCTAGCCAAAACCAGAGAGAGAAAACAAAGTGCTGGGACCTGGCAGCTGGAACTGCTCAGGGAGGATGGCATGTCCCCTCCACCCCATGCACAGGTCAGCTGGCAGGGGCCACAGGGAAGGTGAGACTGGAAGAGGCCTGGGGAGGTCTCCAGCTCAATCTCTGATCAAAGCAGGGTCAGCCATGACGTCCCAACTGGCTGCTCAGAGTTTTATCTAATCTAGTCATAAAAACCTCTGAGGACAGAGGCTGCACAACTTCCCGGGCAGTCAGTTGCACCCTTTATGACCCTCAAATTAAACAACTTTTCTCCTTGCAAAGAAGCACCATCTAGATCAGGCAATGTTTAAGATTACCTGATAATACTGCAAATACCTCTGTTGGTGTCAAGGCTTTTGGAGTACAGGAATGCAAGATACAGAACAAAAGCCATTTTTTTTTCCACTTCTAAGTCAGTGAGCTCCACCTGTCTTTCCCTTCTAGTTCTAGTAATTGGCTGGAAAGAATTTAGTAGAATTTGCTATACTCAAAATAAACCAGAAATAAGTGTTTCCTCATTTTAATGTGAAATTAATAACTTAAGAGCAATGTTTACTAATAAGGTAGTTTAAAAAAAAAAAACCACCAACCTTTTTTTTCCAAGTTTATTTTGGGGCTGATACTGCTGCCTAATGATTTTTTAGTGAAAGTCTGTACTGTGTGACAGCTACACATTATGATGCTCTTATTTATTAAAATCAAGCAGAAATATAACTCCACCCTTTTTTTTTTTAATTCACTGGGCAAAAATTAGAAAGGGTACTGAAACAATTTCCAGATATTTGTTATATGCATATTTAAACACACAACACAGTTAACACTGAACTGAACCCAACTTACTCCTTTTGCAGAGGAATGAAGATTTCTCATAGCAGTTTTCAGCATACCAGCTATGTAAACCGTGGTGCCGCAGGGTAGGAAAATGGAAATACTGGAGCTGGGCACAGAGAACGCTCTCCTTCTCAGACATAGCCAAGCCATAACCAAAGATAGGGTCAGGGGGTAAAAACACTTCTGAAGAGCCTGGAACAAGACACGTTGGCATAAGCAGCCTGCAGGTACATAAAGCTTTAGAAAGGCTCTGTGACATCACTCATTTCATGCACACCAACTCCAATACAAAGAGTCCTCCAGCTTCAGCTCCCATTAGCAACACTGCTCTGGGGGAAGGCAAACAGCTGGGAGGGAAAGGGTGACTCACACAGAAAAGAGGCTGCTGTTTTCAAAGTACTGGGTAATTCTGTCACTCTGAACCAGCAGAAGTGATACTCCAACATCTCCATGAGTGCTGCTTCACAGAGTCCCATGGGGTTTGCCTGACAATAGTTACACACCTCCTCAAACCACGCTGACTTTGGTCACACTTGCTACCAGTGGAGCAAGAACCCACACAGCAATCTTGTGCCTGGCACTCCACGCACCCACCAGTGCTCCCAGAGATGTGCATCCACCCATGCAGCCCCCGCAGAGCCGTTCCCATCTTCGGGGGGATGCACTGGGGCATCCACAGTTTGGGCCTTCCAACTCATGGAACAGTATCCTGATGGGCTCCAAACCGCACAGAAAGCGTTGAGGGCATTTTCTGGAGGACTTATGTTCCACATGTCACAACAATAAATTAAATTTTTCAAGCTATAGAACCCTAAATCACTTTTCAAACAGGTATTAGGAATTCAGAGCATGCCTCAATATAAGCCTAAGAAAATTTTTTCACAAACTGCTGAATGTTACTATGTACTTTATTTCATAGAGGCATCTCTTTATTAAATATAAAGCTTGAAAACAGAAGATTATACGGTATTGAGAAGGTTTAAATTCATATAAGGCATCAAATGAAATAAAACTAATGATACAGTTATGATTTTTCTGAAATTCATGCCTCCCTGTTGTGACCACTCTGTCAGCAGATGGCAGTGTAGTCAGCTTTCCAAAGAGCAAAGAAAGGTCCTTTTAAGGAGAATCTTTGTATTCATGAGTCAAAAGAAGTATTTTTCAAGATCCAACTGTTTGAAAATTCTGATCATAATTATGTATCTGCACCTAAAGGGAAGTTTTCCTTCCAGGTTTTCCATGGATACCAAAAACTATGTATGAGAAAAAAAGCTATTCAGATTCGTTTTCAAATGCTACACTGAAATTCACCGCGCTGATGCTTAAAAAAAACCCTTTGTTTTAAATTTCCCATTACCTAAACCAGTACAGGAGTTAGACAGGCAACTGTACACGTAAGAGTTCATATTATGATTTTAACTAGTGTCTCAACTGAATTAGCTAAAAATAACAGGTGTAGAAACGTAACTTCGCATTTTCAGCAGAGGGAGCTGTTTGTTTTGCAATCAAAAGGGTTTAGCCAGTGACACCCATCAAATTAATGTTCAGTTTTTCATATAAAATGAGATATATTTCTGGTATTACGCAAATTTTGACATGGTTTAAGTAAACTACCTGAAATACTTTAAAAAGAAAAAATCTGGGTACATTCTGCAAAATTCAAGTGGGTTGTATTAGTATATAAAATTCTACCCGTTTTTAAAAAGCTAAAACCTCCAAACATGCTACACTAGTCTGCAAATACTAGAACCAGGAATCAGCAGTTCATCTAAACATTCACCACAAAGAACATGAAATTACAGAGTAGTTTACTTTCTCTCATCTTAATCAAGGGGAAAGCCCAAACCAACTGACACATGTTCTTTCCACGCCAGTGTGAAAACCCACAAAACTTCTTAAACTTTAAAATTAGTAACTTTAAAAGTGCATTGAGTATTCAACTCCTCTACACTGTAAAGAAGCAGTTCACCTACACTATTTCAACACTATCAGTGAAAGAAGTCATGTTGTTCTTGCAGATCATATTCACGCTTTAATTTAGTTTCCACGGGTACTGAGCTAAGCAGTAATTTGAGAGACCTACCTTTATAAGCCACTTCCCAGTGACCTTCCAGAGAGTGATTTCGATTGGTGATCACATACTGATATCCCACCCAGAACCTGCAAAACAAATTAAGTTACATTCTAGAGACAGAGGCCAAAAACATAGTAACAAATTAAATTACACAGAACCTTCCAATGTCTTCATATGTAAAAGCTAAGTTTCAGAACATTCTGATGACTTTTTTCCATATCTTTCTGGCCCATACATATGTAATGTAGAGAGACTACAGCTGAGGAATAGAGGAAAATACTTCATAAAATACTTGGTACTTTCCTATGTTTACAAATCATAACTGACTGTGTCTTTTATTTCTACTCATAAGCAGCGCCTTATTCTGTTGTCATGGCAGCACTTCAGTATCTCAGAAGTCAAGTACTTCTGAACATAAACAACTTAGGTCAGACTGTTCTGGATCAAACCACCTAACACTCCAGAGACAGAAATACACCATTACTGAGCCACTCCTGGTGATCTGTCACGGCAGCCCACGAGTGACAAAAAACCCATACACAGAAAAAGGAGGAATTGTTCATTGTGAACTAACAGAATGAAATATCTAAAGCCATCCAAACACGGTAGCTGCAACTCAAAATGCCTTTTTACTTCATTCCTATCTCAAAGCTGTTCTTTGTTAGAGCTACGGGTACTCCACGGAAATCAAAATCTTGTTGAAAATTTTAAATAATTATTTCTATACAAGGTAGTGCAGCAGCAAAGTCATTGTTAAATCCACCTTCCCTGACACAGTTCAAGAATACCTGTACATTGCTAAGACAACCTCAAGATAAGAAGACTCTGCTGATAAAAAGACTCTGCTGAATTGAATTATCTGTTAACATTAATTAAAACATGAATTGCAGATGGGCCCCTGCCAAACAGCCAACCAGCACGTTCATACTGGGTTGTTCACCTGTTGTCAATTCTACCATTAGATTTTCTACACAAACTGAACCACCAGCATTTGTACCACACAGTAACCATTCCCACGAAACATGAGATCTTTGTCCTTTTCTTCCTACTCACCTACGCTGGTCCTTCCTTACGAATGTTTTTTCCTCCAAGTCCCACTCCTGTGCCAGGATGAACCTCAGCTCCTGGTCTGCAGTGAAAGTGGCGAGGGATCCGTTCACCCGCTGACATGTCTGCACAGCGTCCCAGTAGTTCTCCCCATTTAAATACACCCTGTAACAGCTGGCTGTGCCCTCATAGTGGTGCCATCCTGTTGGGCACTTTCCTAGGAAACATGAAGAATAGAAGGGAAACCATTCCCCCCAAATTAGGATCTTTAAGATAATGCATGCTAATCAATAATCACTGGGACACATACACACAACAGTGTGTACACTCCAGCTCTGCAGGAGGAGGTGCACACACTACACATCCCTGAAGACTTACTTTACTACATTTTCTGATAAATGTTGATATTTTTTTACATGTTTTTAAAAAGATGAAGCTCCTAGTAAAGTTCCACTGCATTGTCACAGCCTTTAAAATCTTTTATTAAGACCAACCACCTACTGTGGAAGGTATTTCCCTGCACATCTTTACAAAACCAATAAATTTGATCAATCCAAGTGAAAACAAGCAGCACAAAAACCCCAGAGGTGGCCAATTTCATGACTGTGTCTTTCTATTAAGTGGTTAGCAATACATGCAACTTGCTGTGAAGTTTTCAACCTACTCTTACAGTCTCAATAGCATTCACATAATCCTGCTCCCAGAATCAATCATTAAAGACAACAGGAGTTCTGGGGAAATTCTTGGTTGCTTTGGAAAAAACACCACTGTAAGGCGGATCTTTACAAAGTAAGAAGGTGATGGTGTGAACTGTTGTCTCTGGTTTCTCTCAATTAACTCAACTGAGGGAACCTGAAACAAAAGCCTTGAGGCATTTCTGGATGAAACAAGCCCATGGGCTTTTGACTGACATTCTTTGGAGGTGATGGGTGACTAATAGAGAGAATCACAGGACAGGAGGATGACATTTAAAATAGACGTGAAATATCATTTTAGGACCTGCATCTGCACTATTAATTTTGCATTACCTAAGAAACTTAAAATTCAGAAACTGTTTTCTGTTCATCGCAATTCACAGTTCTGTTCTCAAGCCTCTTTATTCTGTTTTCTGTAATTGCAATGAGTTGTAACAGAAAATTGCAACTCCGGTTTCACAAAAAGAGGATTAATAGGGATATAGCATTCTTTGCATGTACTGGTCTGCTATATAAACCATGCAGGACATATATTAAATAAATGCACAAACACCTGAAATAGCGTTGCATGTCAAAGTTTCATCAAAAAGCTATGCAAGAGAAAAGACTATCACTTCATCATTTAAAAACAGCCTAAATTTCTAAATTAATTAGCAGAAAGATGGGCCCAGATTTCCCAGTCTGCAACTTACTGCTAAACCGGACAGGCTGTGCCACGTTGACGGTGTGGAAGCGGGTGGTCTCTCCTCCTCTCCCTCGGCTGTGCCTCGAGTCCACATTCTCCTTCCCATGGTAAGTTCGCTGGTCCCCTGTCAAGCCTGGGGACCAGAAGGAATAGTTAGTACTGGTGAAAGATGCAAGCAAAGGCAGATTTCATTTTATTGAACTTTCTCTGTGTTTTCATTCAAGACGTATGTTGATACATGACTCAGGTAAACAGAGATGGCAGGTCCCTGCAATAACAGCTTGGCCATTTTACTCAGTAGGTAACTGAAATACCTTCAATTGAAAAGAACCAACAAGCCGTTACATGAGTCGTGCAGAGTAAACATAATATTTTGGCAGATTCTCACCAGCCTGCAATTGTACACAGGACTTGCTGCTCATCATCTCAACTGCTGCAGCAAATGCATCATCCCCGGCGCATTGTATCTGTTCCTGTTTACAGAACTACCCACTCTCCAGCTGCTTTGTTCCTCAGCTGTGTGTTCAAGGACATAAGACAACTCCTCCAATACATTTTCCAATACATTCTCTGAGATGTAGGATGTAATTAAAACCAGGAAAGGAGACCTATCTTCAGCCAGAAGAAGGAGGATCTTTTATTTGCTCTCAAGCCTCCAAAGGAAATGTTAGATCGTGATTTCTGAAATAAACCCACACACCCCGTCATCTCGGTGTCAGGGTTAACAGGTGTACATGACAACTGGATTCAGTAACTTAGGACAAACACTGTGTAAGATGTTATTCAAGAAAAGGGGCTGGAGGGTTCCATGTGCCTACCAGGAGTAAATAAGGAACACCCAGTTCATGTGGAGGCACTGCAGGGTGGGCCATAGCCAGCAAAACTAGCAGGTTCCTAAGCAGGAAGGCTGGCATGGTGGTGGGGAGAAACCTTAGAGAAAGATGGAGATGGGCACCGAGAAAGATTAACGTAGAAACAACAGATTAACCTTAAAAAGAGAAAAATTAAAACCCCAATAATACAAGCATTATAAATATCTGCTTGTATGTTACTTAATACTACTAGATGTTATTGAAGGTAATAAGGTTTAACCAGCACAGAGCTACGTAGACATTCATTTCTATATAAAAAATCTGCTTATTTCTCTTTAAAGCTGATTAGCTCCACTTGGCCTCGCTAAACCAAATGAACTAGTCATGATCCCAAATGAAGAGAAGCTACACAGTCTTCTTCAACAGGTTTAACTACATCTGTTTGAAACACATATCAAAGCACGTCAATAAAACTTTCTCTTTTCGGACTATATCTTAAGAAAGCAAGAGGTCCACAGCAATTTCACGGTAATTTAAACCCTGAGCTGGAGGCTGTTCAGTGCATTACCTGGGGGAAAGACCTCCACAAGACCCAGTATCAAACAGTGCATTCCTTGGAACAAATGTAGACACCAATGAGCAAAAAAAATCCCTAGCTGGAGCCCAGGAACAGCAGAGTCGCTTTGCATTCATCTGGCTCTAGCATACCGAGTTTGCCCTGGGTTAATGGGATAAGTAAGGGCTATTTAATTATCACGTTATCCTAGGAATTACATGTCTACAGAGATCACTCATTAAGGAATGGCTGTGCATAATACACTTGCATGGCTTTACAGGAATAAAGCAGTAATTCTAATGTTCAATATCAGAATATGCTATCTATCACAGGCAAGAAGTCAGTGCCAAGAAATTCAGTCAGTGTACATTTCAAAGGACACGAAGTGGTAAAATAATTTGACAGTGAAGATTACTGATTTTTTATTACTTTAAAGGCTAATCTATTTTTAGTTTTAGAATCTGTTTTTAATCCTAATGGTTCAGTAGCACTATTTACACTATGATTTTCAGAGCGATACTGAGACACTAAAAAAGCAAATCTTCAATTATAGCAATATAAAAATAACACTAATGTAGAATGCTTTATCAAATTCTAGTGAGCTCAGCATGGGGAGCTCTATTTCCCCATGGCATTAAATGGTAACAGCTAAACCCAAAGAACCAGTCAGAACCAAACACATGAAGATTCAGTTCCCTTTCAGAAGTGAGAGCAGATGCAGCACCATATGGCTGACCCTCCGCAGCTAAACAGAACGCCCACGAGGACTTAACAATTTATCTCCCCCAGGAATAAAACAAAAGTTCACAGGTTTTAACATGCAAGGTTAAGGAAGGGTTACACAGGCTAACATTCTAAATTAACAGAATTTATGCCAGACGCTTTGAAAAATAGCTACACAGATCCCACACGAAGAGAGTTCCATCAGTCCGCACCCAGGAAGCGAAACCCATTCCTTCCTCAGCATCTGCCCCTGTCAGCAGATTCGCTGCTGAAACCAGGACTGAAGTGGCACAAAGCAGCCACCACAAGTCACTTCTTCAAGCCCAATGCTGTCAGCTGCTTAATGAACTGGTGCTCTTCAAATACTAAATTGCTTCTACTTGACCTGAATATCTGCCTCCCAAGAAAAGTAACTATGACAACTTTTTCCAGGGCAATAAAGAGATGCTAACAAGCCTCTAAGTCACTTGACTGCAGAGAAAAGCTGTTGCAGATTCTGGTGGCAAAGGTGTAATTGGACTGCTTTTCTATTTCACTTTTACAATACTCTGTGGAAGAATTTTCCATGTACTTTGCTGTTCCTACTTCCTTTTTACAAATAATTTTATCTTTAAAAATAAATTAGAGTGCCATGGACTCATCTAAAGATAACAACTTAAGTCAGAAGATCAGAACCTAACCATGTTTGAGTGTTTCACAAAGAAAAGGCCATCATTTTCAGTGCTTACATGCATACTTCATATTCTGAAAGCTATGAAATTTTGTAAGATCAGTTATTTTCCAAAATCTTTATTCTTCTAAACACTACAACCATAGGCAATAGCTGCAACAGTGGTATTTTTACTAGCCAAGACAGATAGAGATCTGTTTCCTTTGACTTTATATAATTACTCCAGAAATGTCATTTACTGGCTAGTTGGTGCAGAAAATGAAAAAATGGGTTCAAGGAAAAACTCATGGGGCACTATTTTTTTCACCCTTTGAATATTAGTGTGGTGAACACAAGCATCCTCCAATCTGCTTCCCAATGGATCGAGTCATGATTAGTATTCACCCAGCTCCTTCCAATTTACAGTTGCTATCTAATTCACTCCAGCACAATTATAGTCTAAGTACAGGGCTATACATCAAGAAAGTTGTCCAACAGTGGTGATTCTGCAACTATTTTTGGTTGTTTAAAACTTGAAGCTACCAATTCTGAATGGAAGTTTGCCATGCTGATGGCTCCTTCTACTTTTTGGAAACCTTCTGTGCCACAGATGTCAAGTCACTCAAGCAAAATCCTTCATAAGGATGGGTGTACTATGTCAAATGATGTCAAAATTAAACTGCTGGTGAAGCAACCAGGTCTTGCCATACTTTCTTAGTTTCAAGATTTGAGTTACTCCTGTTTAAACACACAGATTCTCAAAATTTACATAAAAGCTGCCTTGTCCCCTAAGCTTCAAATGTTCTGTCCAGCAAATTACCTACAATAAGCTTAGAAAGCTTCTAATTCCATCCGGTAATTTGAGAGGTGAGAGAACTTCAAGATTAAGTCCAGTTTTGTGCCTTAGTATTTGGAAATATAGTTCAGAAGCTCCTAGAGAGGAGTGATTCTTCTCAGATCAAGCAGCTCCATGCTGTGTGTTATCAACTGTATTGTGCTAGGACATCAATGCCAACCAAGAACAGCACCCTGCTGTGCTGAGTGCTATTCAAGGTAATGGACTGGCAGAAAACAGCTTATAATTTAAACACCCCAAGGTAGGGTAAAAAAAAAGGAGTTCAGCAAGGGCTCAGGAAAGGTGTGGAAATGCTCAGAGGTTTTTATCATTAATACCTAGCTTTTAAAAAGGAGATGTACTAAAAAGTGCACAAATGTCAAGAGTCACTTCAACCATACAAAATATCCTTGGTGAAACAAAACACAAAGCTGTTTTTGATCACTTCAAAACAGGTTGCTGCAGCTGCTGCTTCATCAGAAGGTAAAGAAAGATGTAAAACTGATATGAGTAGGACTTATGAAGGGCACTCGAGCTTAAGACATTCATTTTCATCCATAGACAACAGAAAAAACCATCAAGCCTGCAGTTTAGGAGGAAAACACAGCCAGAGCTATACTAAACACTGCTCTGCTCGGCCTCCTGAAAATGAGCTAGACCAGAAGGCCTGCAAAGAAGGTAGGATATCTGCAGAAGCTGATCTGATATTCTGGTAGAAGCAAAGCTGGAAATCCAATAAGCAGTAAAAGGTAAACTGCAGATCCCTTCCCTCTTACAGGTTTAAATACAGAACTTTCATAAAGGTGAAAAAGTTATGTTTCTACTTTGATTGCTTGTGTAGAAACATAAGAGAAAGCGATTAGAAATAATAAATTCCCATTTGTAAAAGTCCTTCTTTAAGATATTAATGGCTGTTTCTACCATTTCATAGAATACACCGCTTTGGGATAAACTATTTTTAGGATCAATTACTGTTGACATGGAACAGTCCACAAATTTCATGAAGCTCCACTGCTTAAGTGGAAGCGAGTCAGAGGCACATGCTACATAATAAACCCTCCCAGGAATTTTTAGTATTGCTCACAAGAGCAAGCAGCCACTGGTTTTAGTCTATCAGAGAGATGAATTAAAGGTTAATCACTGCTGCAGATTCCACTGACACATGGGTGCCCAGTGGGAAGGGCAGGGGGAACAGTACTTTGCACATGGCAAATTTGGGACTGAAGGAATTCCATGTTTTAAAGGAAAATGGTCATTGTGATAAGAGACAGTAAGAATAAAAACAGCTATAATGACAACCTTCAGAGAAATATAGCAAAAAAAAAAAGGCATCTCATACACTTATTCAGATTGTCAATGAATTAAATGTCTTACTTGATTGTGTTCTGAAAAAAAAGCCAGAAGAAATTCAAACAAAAAGTCTTACAATTTGGAATGTTTCCTGTACTTCAGCCAATACATGATTACCAAACTAATTTATTAATTATGGGTCCTCCTCTTGTTACTAACACAAATGAAATTAGACCTAAAAAAGGTGAACCAACAGTGGCAAACAACTTACAATGGCTTTGTAATAAACCTTTCAAAACACCAACATGACTAAGTAGTCATTGAAACACACTTTTAACACCACCACAAAACCCTAATTCACTGCCATTGATCTCTTCCGAGTTGCTCATGTTGGAGTGTGCCATTAGTGGCTCAAAGGCTGAAGATTAACAAGCTTCCCTACCAGATTCAGGGCCCTTTCTTGCATGCTTTCTTTTCATGCTTCAGAAAGTTTTCATACCTTTTAATTTAAAGATATTGTAATTCTCCAGGTTTCACAAGTCCAGGTGGCTTCACTAACTAGCTCTTGTACTGTTCAGCCTGCCTTTATTGAAGGGAAGAACTTTTTAATTAAAGCATTTACATTTAGCTGAATCATCACACAACTGCTCATCTAATCCAAAGGTATTTTCTAAATTTAAAGCTGCATCATTTCTTGTTAATTCAGAGGCCAAAGAAGAAAGTTGCCACTCCTGTGTATGACTATGTTACTATTATTAGTAGCATTAGCTCCCCAATCAATGTCCCAAGACAGCCTCTCCTGTGACTCGTCACGTCTGTATTGCCTTCCTCAGCACAAGCACTGTGCTCCTCCAAACTGATTCTGCCCTCGGGTTTACTTTTATGGATGCTACTGCTCTTTATGCTCCAGCACAGCATTCCCATGCATACCAACCTCTCCTTACTCTTGACAGCTCTGATTAACACTTGCCCTTCAACACCCATAGCAGGTCACAATGCAATCCCACCAAGTTTTTTGTTACAGGTGTAATAGTTTTTACATCCTACACCAGTAGTTCTTGTTCCTCTGGTTTGCTGGCTGCACTCCTTGCATTACTGTGCAAATATCTCAGTTCTTTCACAAACACCACACCTGCTTTCTGACTGTTTTACTGAGCACAGCCTTATTCACCAATTAGTTATCTAATTACTCCTCTCATCAAGTGGAATACTTTCCTTCTCTATGCTGTCCAGTATTTTCCCCTCTGGTATTCTTCACACACGTTACTCTTCTCTTCCTGCATACAGACGTGGTGGTGAATCAAGTCTCTCCCCCATTTAATTTCTTTACCCTTCAAGTTCTTTTCATCACGTCAGGCTAGACAGTCCAGTGAGACCCACACCCTAAACACAACACCAGAACCTATGTACTGAGAAATGTTACTTCCATAAAATCCTCCTCCTATCCATATACCAAACATTCTTTGGAACTCCAGTCCTTAGTCAACACCATCCTGGTGCATACTCCATGCAACAACTTAAGATTGCTGACTAATACATCAGGAACAGGAGAAGATAAAAATAGTTTTCTACTAATGTGGAAATTCAAATGCTCCCACAAGCAAAGTCTTCAGTGCTTTTTGAGTAAATCCAAACATTAACACAACTCTGTCTTCCCCCAGCCACTGAATTCCATTATACTCCAGAATTTTATTAGGTCCATAGCTTTTTCACATTTGGCCAAAGTTAGTAAAAAAGGAAGAACAACAGCACAGCTATAAAAGCAACTTTCTTTAGGACATCCACATTGTAAAGAATATCCTTATATGGACTATCAATGGTACAGCTTAATTTTCAGTGTCAGAAGAAACCACCAACTGTTTTTCCCCTTTGCTGCACATTCACACACACACAAACTAACAGAAAGTTTTCTTAAAAGAGCACTGGGATTCTTTTAATTATTTGTCCACTGGGAAGACAGCTAACTATAGCACAGTTTCAAAGTTTGATCGTTAGATTTAATTCTCTAATTCCTCTAAATAATATGAATATTTAAGAGTTTGTTGCTGTAAAACATCAACATTACTATTTTGTAGCACCTCTCTAAAATAGCTGAGAACTCAGAATGATGACAGACTGAATGCTGTTACAACAATGCCATAGGGTTCATGTGATCCTCTGCCAAGAAAATTAAGTAGTTCACTGGCAAAGAAGTTCTTAAAACAGTTTTTTAATGTAACTTGGTCACAACTGTAAAGATAAAAAGTTTTGAATTATGCCACTGTTGAATTCATGCTTTCAGATACTTGTTTCATTGTTCTTAACAGAAAAAAAATTACAGATCACTTCATTTTTAAGGTACACAGAAAGAGTTGCACTGGCCTGTTTTTCAAGAACAGCTGATAACGTTCAAAATTGTGGCTGTACAGCCACAGTATTTCTTTGCTTGTTTTTAAGCACAGCTCAGTATCCAGTAGCTTTAGCAGAGATCCACTGCTGGTGACAGGCTCCTTAAAGCATATGGTCATAGGATCTTATGAAGTGCAAATACACCAGCTTGTCTGGCAGAACAAAGTTCTCCACTTAAGCACAAGAAGCATAATCAGAACAGGGATCAATAAAACAAGCTCTCTACCAAGTCCAGCAATGTCACCCAGCACCTTCTGAGTGATATACAACCCACTCAGTAATTCCAAATTTAACCACAGGCTTAGGTGCCATTTCAGTTTAATTGCAACATTTTTTCCTCGTCAGGAAAGTCTCTTTTTAGACCACAAACTCTCCCCATCTTCAGGACACCTGCTCAGACCGCAAGAATGGAAGGACAACTCAGACAAGCAAAAAACTGTTTGTGGCACAAGCCACTCAAAATGAAGAGAAGCCAACTCAACCTTTTTTAATAATGGGTACAGTTCTACCAAACAATCACCAATTTCAAATAAAAATAACCAAGTAATCTGAAAGAGTCAAAGTACTGCTGCAAAGTAAGCCAGCACAGGGCTGAGCATTCTTTCTTAGATTTACTTACCTGGACAGTCAACTTCATCGCTCTCGTCCTCGCAGGTGGGCCATCCATCGCACTGCCAGTTTGAAGGGATGCACTGAATGGTACCACTGCGACACGCAAACTGCCCTGGGGTGCAGCGGAGCTCTGGGAAAGAAGAAAAGAAACTGTGCTGAAGTGTTATTTATTCTTGCAAATTTATACATATATTAATCATCTGTCGTGTAATGGATCACTGAAGCGTAAGGGACAAAATCTCTGGTTAACTCAGCCTGTTAAAAACTCTTTCAGTTCAGATCACTTCATGTTCTAAACTGCATGTTTGTGGTTTTAACAGACAGGAAGGTATGGGAAATAATTCTCTCAAGACATCCCTGGTAAAACCGTCCTGATAAAGATAGCCTGTGAGCAGCTATTACCACAGCATTACCCACTCACTTCTTGTGGGGCACTGAGGAGTATTTGCTCAATTTTCTCAGAACTGAAGTTCAACAAAAACATGTTTCGGTAGTTAAGTGCTACGTTATGCAACAACCTCAGAATCCTATTTCCATTCAAATCACTGAGTATGCCAGAATCCACTAGACTTGCACAAATGTCCAGCCTGATTTAGAGACATTTCACAGAACTACTTGTAAAACAGTATCTATACCCACAAACCTGTTTTCATTTTCTAGCTTCAGCTCTTTTGTAGAATTCCTGCACGTGAACATATCCTTTACTAGAAACTGTCACTATCTGCAAACATGTAGCTCCTGCTCCTGGGAGTTCACTGCCTACTTGCCATCACTACACTGTCACACCTAATCAGCATTAGAAAAAGTACAACTTTTTTAAAACCTTTTCTTTTTCAATTCCATCTATCAAATGCCAGAACCTAATAGCTCAGCTTCATTTTACGTCCCTCAAAACATTTCGCAGGGAACAAAACGGTCTGTCTACAAAAGTGCACAATTCTAAGCTTGTTCACAGGCAGTCTGCCAGTGCCATCACCATCCACAGGCTCACTTTTGCACCTGACCATCATTATCCATCTTTCTTCTAGACAGTGGTTGTCAATTTTCCAACCATTGTTTTTGAACAATTTAGCCCAGTTTCCTCTCAGTGAGCTGCACTAATCCCAGGTAATTTATGTCTGGAGAATGAGCACCTTCTTAGACAGAAATAAAAATGTTTATATGTGAAACATATTGATTTTGAATGCATCCAGTAGGCTACTGTCTTGCAGAAGGAAATTTCTAAAAGAGAATTTAAAATACAGGTATGCATTCTCTCATCCACAGTTTACAACATAAGAGCAGACTGTAATTGCAGTTTTTACTTCTTGAAACACGTCTAAGCTAAATCAAGACAGAGGTCACATTTAAATGTTCAAACAACATGACTGGGCATAATAAACGCAGTCATTGTGCACTCTCAATAAAAGCTGTACACATACACCTAGTAATTGGAATAACATATTGATAACAGGCTTCTAATTCGATGCTAGACTAAAATCCAGTCCTACTACTAGCTCCTCTATAAAGCACAGACCTGCTCTTCTAGAAAAATAAAAGCAGGCACATCCTCTTAGCAACCACCTACTCAGAGCAAACATTCAGGTCACAAGATGCTAAGAACTCACAGGGACCTGCCAGACTACTGACGGCAACAACAGACCTGACAGCACAACAAGAGTGTTCTCACCCATTTAGAGCTTTGCTCAGCCCAAACAGCTAACAGAGAATGAGCACAGGGGAAATGGAAAAAAAAAAATAGAATTACCAGTCATAATGACTTCTCCCTCAGAAGAAAATAGGAAATAATTTATTTAGCTTAAAGAGGAAAAGGGGAATAAAACGCTTGGGGGGGTGATAAAAACGGAAGAAAAGCTTCACTTGCCCAATGTAGCAAGAGAGAAAATTTAAAATCTATCTTTAAGACAAATAATTTCAAATCTAATCTCTATGAGTTAATTAAATCTCCTTCTAACTTAGAGGAAAAAAAACCCAACAACACACAAGCCACCAAATCAAGCAAATACAAAACCCCAGGCTGAAATGAAAAGCATTCAGATTTCAAGTACACAGAAAAGCACCAACTCTTTGGTAAATCATTGCAGCTTCTTTCTCCACTTTTGCACAAGGTCAGGACACAGTGGGATGTTCCTTAGAAAGTCTTGCTACTACAGTTTCAAGCACAGAATTTACACCGGGGCCTGTGGTATATCTTTTAACACAAAGACTATCCTCAGCCCAGCTCCAGGTTTCCATTGCATCCACCTGTAGTTATGGCAAAATTCAATACTTCAAAATAAACTTGATTTTTTCTTTTACTGTTGATGTCAATTGAATTCACACATACACCCTGTGAACGAAGTTATTCTAGTTATTCTGCAGCCTTCTGGCTTCACAGGCAGCATCCACCAGGAACGCCAACCTGCACATGGGAAAAACAGTCAAGAATACTTTTGTCTGTCTGCAATTTCACACGTGCTATTACTATTTTATGTACAATTACATATGACTGGTTCAGATAAAAGGATGACTCCATCTCAGTATTATGGGCATTAAAAAAATGCCAGCTACATGTTGTAATGCCATTGCTTCCTGTGTTAGAGACACTCCTCTCTGAAGAATGTGGATACATGGAAGAGTACAAAACATTTCTACTAAAACACCTTTCAGACCAGCTGTACCATTGCTCCCAATGGAGATCATGCTGTCAGATGCACTAATTATTTCAGACCAAGGAACATGAACTGCTACGCAATTCTACTGCAGAGGGGGAAAGCGTGACACAAAGAAACACTGTGAAATTAAAATCTCTGTCAATAAGCCCCCTTGAGCCATCCCAACCCAGAACCATCAGCGGTAAGATACAGACATAAAAATAAATGGAAGTCTATAACCAGGCTGTAAGATACCTAGCCAAGGAACAGAGATATTTGAGAGAGGCAAGGATGCACAGGGTATGCGCTGGTCTCCAGAACCCTGTCAAGCATTTCACGTCAGTAGCCTTTTTAAAGTTCAAACAGCAGGTAAATGAAAACATCTCAAGCTCATCTCTCACAGAAAAGGCAAGCCACACTGCCAGCAGCAGGACAGGAATCAGGAAGATGCATGAGCAGTACTGAACAGTACAACATTATGTGACCATCCATCTTTCCTGGAATGCAAGTAATCACTTAACACATGGTCAGACTTTGTACTTTCCAGGAGTGTGGTAAGTAAAAGCTGTTTCTTCACCCATATATTTTCAGTTCTTTTGAAGAATAGCAAAGATTTCAAAAATATCAGTCCCATTTCTGTCCCTAAAGCCAGATATCCCTCACAGTTCACAGCTGTTGATGGCAACTCACAGCAAGAAAGGATGAAGAAAGTATCTTAAATAACACTTCCTCACAGCACTAAAACCATACTTTCCACAAGCTGTTAAATGCAGAAACACGTCATATTTTCAAAATCATTAGTAAACACATAATGGCACAAGTTCAGCTAAGAGCAAGCAGCTGTTGGAGCAGAAGCACGAGACAACATTAAGCCAAAGGCATCAACAACTGCCTCGAAGTGAAAACGTGGAAATGCAACCTCCCCCAGTGTTCACGTACGATGTGATGAGTGACATCAGCAGTATTATGATTCACATGTGCAATTCTAATATAAAAGGCCTCTTTTTCTTTCAAGGATCAGATTCGGTCTTTGCTATGCTACAGTATGAAATTTAGTACACTGAAATCTTATTGTAGAGCAATTAAATTCATCTGGCATTTGCTGGGAACAAGGGAGACAACTAAAACATTGAAAATAGCAGCAACTGTAGTTTTTGCACTATACACAGTATAAATCTACAAAACATCACAAAGTTCAGGCAGTGTGAGTACATGAAAACACTTGAAGCAGTAAGGTGTCACGATAGTCTCTTCATTTCACTATCTCAAAGCACTTGTACAACATTAAACCTCAACAGTCTTACCAACCACTGCATCCTTCTGCTACAGGTACAACGAACTACAGAAAAATTAAAGAGTTTGCCAAAGGCTACAGACAAGATGAACCTGTAGGAAGCCAGCTGTCCTGACTGCTGGTTCCATGTTTTCATGATGACACTATGTTTATTCCCTAAACCCCAAGCAACCTGCTCGTTCACCAGCACACCTGTACCTGAACAAATGTCTGTCAGAAATATTAAGAAGTAACAACAGTGTGTTCTCTGGTAACACTTCACCTGTTTCTCTACTATAAACTGGATACAGAAAGCAAGAAATCCCTTAGCTTGATACAAAAAGAGCAGAAAAATTGAAATCAGATTCAGACCACCAGTTCTACAAGGTTAATACATAACCCAAAATAAAACTTACTGTCAAGCGAAGGCCAAAAAAAATCCAATACAACTTGCTGGGACACGTTATTAGGTAATATAACGCATCCACAAGTCACTCATCTGAAAGAAGGCTTACCAAGGCTAATTGTGGACTTGTAATGCAAAATTTAAAAGAAAACTTACAGAACAATTGGAAATTTACTTCATCAAACCAGAAATTACAAGATTATAAATCAATTTCCATACAAACAAGAGGTCTTCATCTGCTCTAGATGTCAAATATTTTTCTAAGCTAGCCAGCAGCAAAACCAACAAGATTTTTGACTAACAGAAAAACTGAGGTTTCATACAGGAAAAGCCTAATCTTTCAAGGTGGTTGCTTACACGCTCACAGAGAGCTTTTGTTTTGAAGATTTCGCCCACTGCATGTTGAATGTCAGGTGTTTCACGGAGCTCATCGTGTATTTCAACACAGGGGTCAACTAGCTTTTTGAATTTTCTTTACAGCAGGCTAATTTCCTGATTTTCTGCTAAGCACTCAAAAAAAAAAAAACCGTCTACAAGAAGCATTATCCACAGGAAGGACTCCATGACAGATGAATAAAACACACACACATGCTCGCTCTAATTTCCAGCCAGCTTCATGTGTTTCACAAAACAAACAGATTTTGGCCACTATAAAATGATCCTGGAAGCCCTTTCAGGTCTAACAACCTCATGTACTCCCTCTGTGTAATTGAGAACATTTTCCTCCTGCAGCCCAAGCGCTGGGAAGCTGCAGTGCATCCTTCCTGCAGCAGATGCACACTGCTCAATGCGCTGCCTTGAGCGTTACACTACTTGAAACCTGTATTTTCTGTATCATTTTTTAAGACTTTTGAGGTTCATTTGGACTAAGACACCTCCTGCTCACATCTAAACTGCAACTAATTTTTTATTAATCTTCCCCCTTTTTATGCAAAACATAAGGTATAAATGGTTATTCAAAACAATTATTTTATTTCAAAGAAAGGGAGGGAGGATCCATATCCAGTATGTGAAACTACTTTTTCAACACAGTAAATCTCATTTTAGAGCTTCCAATACCAAAGCAAGGCTGTAACAGATGCATGAGACAAAGTGTTGATTCAAAACAAGTTCACCTTGCTGGTTCAGTTTCCTAAACGAACGTGATCAGTTGGCTTTGAAACAGCAAGCTTTAGATCAAATTAGCTACTGTCTACCCACATTAAGTCAGATCAGCTCTGGTTTGTCCCCTTGCAAAGAAAGATTGCATGCTCCAGCTAATTCAGCAGAAATAGGGCTGTACAAATCCAGTATCTATTAATGTGGAATTGAGGCATCGTAACAGTGGTCTGCCACCAAAGACAGAACATCTACTAATGTGTTTATCTTTTTAGATATTTGTTCTAACAGAAAACATTTAAACAGTTGGGACCTCCACCTCCATAGCATCAGAAAAGCCTCGAGTGAGGACGGGGGCCACAGCTCTGAGGCACGAAAGGCTGGTCCCAGGTCACACACCACTGGGGTGAGAGAAGGAGCAGGGGTGGAAACAGCTCGTGGCAATGGGCAAAGGCCAGCAGCTGTAAACATTTCCTGCAAAGATAAGCTGCTGGGTAAATCAGAAAACTTTGTTACTGTTTCAGCAGAATTATTTACCCTCCTTCAATTGGAGACAGAGATATAAAAGAAATTCAGCTGGAAGAAATGCTACATCCAATAAAAATGACAGAGGCCCTACCTCAGGGACATGTAATAAACATCTATTGTAAAGCATTAGGTGAACACATCAAAGTTCTCAAAATTTAAATTCCAACCTTATATTTTCAAGACATCAAAGATTAACATTACAGAAACCTGTGGAAAAAGGAGCACTAGGTCCTAAAGCAGCAATGTATCCCTGACAGACAGAACATTCCCCTCACTTACGTTCCTAGCTCTAACATATAAACCTCCAGCAGCACAAAAACCTTGATGTCATGGCAATTCACAAATTCAGAGGTACAGATAAGGAACCAGAGGCTGGAACTAAAGCCTCCAAAATATAACTCTCAATTCAGCAAAGTGCTTTGATACAGAAACTAAACTCAGTGGCTGCAATGACTGATTATGAAAGTTTAGGTTCTTCTGGCTGCAATTACTGAACTTCTCTTTATTAAAGGATTCACCAGTTAGTAAAGTCTGATACATTAGGATAGTCTTTTAGTAGTTAAGACTACAGATGCACACCAGATTTTAGTGTTTACACAGCAAGTATATATTTTAATCTATTTCAGTTTTTAACAAAAAGAAATGCCATTTTTTATTTGCTACACTAATTGTTCTTGTCTGCCGAGCTTCATTGGTATGGAAATTGAAATCTGATTAAATGTACACCCACCATTTAATGTTATTTCAATTATAGGCTATTACTCTGAAATGCATGTATTGGAAAAGATAAGGTTGAGGTACACGGTTTGGTTTTGTATGTAAGCTTTTAATGAACAATGGCAGGTTTGTGTGCACATCAGATTTACTTTGCTTATTTTGATCACATTTCTCAAGGTTGGATCTGGTAGATCTTCTGGCATAATCTTTACTTACAGACCAAAGGAAAACAGTAGACAAAAATACTTCCTCCTTTCTCAGTGTAAGTCACTTATTGTCCCAAACCAGATGAACCAACCTGTAAGAGAATATTCTGCTCAGATTTCAAGAGGCAATTACAGCCATCAAAAGCTGATTAAGCATGAACAAAAACTAACTACAAGTGCTTAGACCAGTAACTCTTCTTATTCAGATTTTAACTTGTCCAACAGGTCTTTCTTATGTTTTATAATACTCAACCTACATACTTAAGACCTGTACCTACATGTTGCACTATCCTTTCATATTTTAACACATTTAGGAATAAGTTTACTAAAACTGAAAATTATTTTCTTCTTAAATCACTGTTTCTATATAACCTGAGCCATGCTACACTGCATGAGTATGATCAGATCCCAGCCCCTGCCAGCAAGAAGCCCAACTCCCTAAGTCCTTCACTGCTGGAGATTCTGCTGAACACCAGTGCTCACCAAATGCCTGCAAACAAGCACCAGAAACAAAACAACAGAAGAACACCACACCCACCACCATCAAACAAACACACACAACTCGATATCTAATACTTATGCTCAAGAGGAAACATAACACAATCAGTATTGCTCTGGACTGGTATTTACTGCAGTAGCATAAACTTTAAAATACTCTTACTACTTCCGACACAACAACGATAACGATGGTTATCATAATGTAGTCCTCAGCAGATACATGAAAAAACTGTCCTTAAGGTAATCCTCTGTACTTGAAAAGCAGTTTCCCTATAACTTGGATGTCTCCCAAGTCCACAGGTGAAGTTCACTGGAGCAGGTACAGTGTATCTCTCACAAAATTCCTGAAAATCTGCCAGCGTGTAAGGAGCAGGGCCGTCCTGCCCCGCCTCCGCTCGCAGTGGCCAGCGCCAGCTGCTGAACTGTTCTCAGGAACAGAGCAGCTCACTACCAACTGCACCTGAGGATGTCCTGACACAGTCTTCGAACAGGTTTTTTTGTTTTTGACTTGTCTTTGAGGTACCCCCAATCCCTAGAAAGGGCTCTGCTCTCAGGGAAGAGAAGCCATACCTAAATGGTGTTTCCCTCAGCTCCAGATCTCAGAGAAGTTTTCACTAACCATTCATTTCCCAGCAGGTCTTTGTGTCACCTGGTGAATCTGATGCCCATTATGTATTTTTGAGTTTATCATTATACCACCCACTGCTGTATTCTGTGCAGCAGAATAAATACATACAGTACTTTATAACAAATCCGCAGTAGGAGGAAAGCAGACTATAACACCAACTTATTGCCAGAGAAGAAAACTACTTGTGAAGCTCAGGTGTTATCCATTTCATAGATAGTTTGTTAAAGTTTCTCAATAAAACTGGTTCTATTTACTGTTCTTCAAATTAAAAGCCTACAGAATAATTAGAATTAAAACCTTCAGAAGAATTACAAAGCTAGAGAAAAACAGAGCACTCCATTTTCATGTTCAATTCTGCAGAAGGTAAAATGCTTGGCCATTCACCTGTGATACTGAAAACATGCCCAGGAAGTACCCTTAGATCACGTAGCTTTGGTTCATCATGGCCTGAGTATGTGCAGGAGAGTATGAAAGCACAACAGCACCTCATAGCTCAGAGCCTGAGGGGAAAAAAAAGGCCCCATGATATGCTCATAGCCAAAACACAGCCTACACCTATTCTCAAATCTAATTCCAGCTCCTGAAAATTAGAGATTCTGAAATTATAATCCCATTTAATAGGAATGCATCAGTTCCAAAAATAAATAAATAATACATGTTAGAGGCATTGGCATTTTCTGCATGACCTCAGCATGCTGTTTCATGAAGTAATTAAAATTGTGACAGCATTCCAGCTAAAAATTGTAAATCCTTAATGAATAACACTCATCAACATTCAGTATTACTCAGTGTTCTGTCACAGTAAGTTATGCTAGATCACCCCAACATCCATCAAAAGATTTTACAGCACAGTAAGGAATGGCAGCAGCCTCCTTCCCCTCACTCCCTCGTATTTGTCCTCCAGGTACCCACTCCCCAGAGCTGGAAAACAGGGCCAGGGAGCAGAATGAAGCCCCCACAGTCCAAAGGGAGATGTTAAGTGACCTGCTCTGGCCACTGAGACACACACAAATCCATGGGGCTGGATGGCATCTACCCAAGGATACAGATGGAGCTGGTGGAAGCGCTCACTGAGCCACTTTGTATCATTTACCAGCAGCCCTGGCAAACTCAGTTGGTCCCAGCTGAGTGGAAATTGGCAAGTACGACAGCCAGCTGCTATAAGAAGGGTCATAAGGTGGATCTGGGGAACTTCAGGCTTGTCAGACTGACCTCAGTGCCAGGGAAGGTTATGGAGCAGATCATCCTCCACAAATGGCACGCACAGGACAAGCAGGTGACCGGGCCCAGCCAGCATGGGTTTATGAAAGGCAGGTCCTGCCTGACTAACCTGATCTCCTCCTAGGACAAGGCGACCCACTTAGTGGTCCAGGGAAAGGCTGTGGATGTCATCTACCTGGAAGATTTTAGTAAATCTTTGACACCACTTGCCACAGCATTCCCCTGGAGAAACTGCTTGCTCATGGTTCAGAGGGTGTACTCTTCACTCAGTAAAAGACTTTCCAGACAGGAGGGCCCACGGGAGACCTTACCGCCCTCTACAACTATCTGCAAATAGGTTGTAGCAAGGTGGGGGTCAGCCTCTTCTCCCAAGTAACAAGCAACAGGACAAGAGGAATTGGCCTTAAATTGCACCAGAGGAGGTTTAGATTAGACATTAGGAAAAATTTCTTCACCAAGAGGTTGTTGAGCATTGGAACAGGCTGCCCAGAGAAGTGGAGTCACCATCCCTACAGGTATGTAAAAGAGGTGTCAATGTGGCACTTTGGGACATGTTTTACTGGTGGACTTGGCAGTGCTGGGTTAATGGCTGGACTAGATAGTCTCAAAGGTCTTTTCCAACTGAAATGATCCTATGATTCTGTATTTATTATACCTACACCCTGCACGAGCTTGGAACTGACCCAGTTTTTCCTTGCTCACAAGTGTCATTCACTGCAATTCATTGTCTGCTCTTTGTCTGGAGGGCAAACTCAAGGCCAGGAAGGATGGAAAAGAGAAAGAGAAATCAAAATAACTACAAAAAATAAAAAAGCAAAGGCAGGCAAGAGACGGCATTCAGCCAAAGCAACAACATCAGAGCTTCTTGAATGGGAATCCTGGCTATGATTTTTTAAGACTGAGAAAATACAGACTCTGAGCTTTATCAAAGTGGGCACTTATGCCTAAGACTGAAACAGAAAAAATGTATTTCCCAATCCTCCAGCACTGCTAAAACCAAAGAGAAAACAAAACTTGCTACTCAAACTAAGCTGAAAGAATACTGTGAATTAGGCAATGCAGCATTCCAGACTGAAAACCAGTTTATTTTCATAGCAATGAGAATACCAAGCTAAGCAACAGTCTTGCACTTCTTCCCCCCTAAGAAACTGTTATATTATGATAATAAGTGAAGAGGCAGAAGGGAAAAGCAAAATACAACACGGGCACAAAGAGCAGTCAGAACAAACAAAACCAAAGCCATTGCTACTCGAGAAGCCTCTAATATGGCCCAAAATTAAAGCCTACTGCTCTTCCATACTAACAACCTTGTTCAGGACTTCGAGCATTTTGTACAGCCTTAGGCAGGATTTCAGTGTTCTAGTACAACAGTGACAAGTGACTTAAACCTGTGCAGCACCAAATTTTTAACCCTTTCCCTGAAGAAAGCTAATCAGTGAAAGTGCCAACCACACCTCACAAATTCACTAAACAATTTCAGGCAAGCTTGAGTAGTCAACACCCGGAAAAGATAGCGTATGGTGTAGTTCTCAGCTTTGCAAAGCTTGCACAAGGGAAGGAAATGATGACCTTCTTGAGCTTCAGAGGGCAGGAAACCTCCACAGGGCTTGCACTGTTCAGCAGGTGCCAGCCTGCCAGCACACCTGTGTGTCACACTGTCACCACTGTGGGGGGGGTTCCCAGTTGGCAGTGGAGGGAAGCGGTGAGCTGGGGTAACTGAACCTTTGCAAGAGACCCTGCAAGACTCCCAGCTCTTTCATGCCAGAGGACATATCATGGACAGGCAGAGGGACACAGGCAAGATATGGCCTTACTAAATCAGTGTCAGGCAAGGGTACTACAGCAGAGGAAGTACAGGGACACGGACAAGCCCACCGGAGTCCATGTCTCATTAAGCCCCACTGCTTATGAAACATGCTCACAGGAAATAGTGCTAAGAAAACAGCACTGTTCCTCACACAGAATTTAAATACAGCCACACACACAACATACTAATTCTCCCAAGAAATGAAGCAACGGAGAAAAAGTCCATTAAGAACAACATCAGCAGTGATGTACTCAGCAAGTCATCTATTGTGTCCAGAAAAGGGCACCATCAACAACAGTGCTTTCTCCCTACAATCCATACACCAGGTCATGGCAGATGGATTATCCCACACACACCACAAATCCTTCAACTACCTGGGTACCACAGCTCAAAGTACTTCTATATCTAAAGCTATAACCTGGTAGCTGTCTACCCAGAACTACTTCCCAAAAAATCTAGGCATGCGAGATGGTTCCTCTCCTCTTCCTGTACTCTCAGGATTAATATACACCCTACCAAATCAGTTTGGATCAGTATTTGTTCATATACAAAACAGATTCATTAAGAATCAGCAGTGGAACAGGCTGTATTCCCTCTGACCAAATAAACTATATGTGTACAAACCAACCAAACTACAACAGCAACAACAAGAAAAAAAAAAGAAAAAACCCAGCAACAACAAACAAACCCAAGCCCATAAAAAACCCCCAACCAACCAACTCAAAGGTAACAAATACTCTACAGAGACTCATTTTCCTCAGATGAAAAATTCAAATCCAAAATTTTACATGAACTGAATTAGTATTTTCTTTAGATCACGTTTCAACAAGAAGAGTACCCAGATGAAACACGATAACAGCAATTCAAGAACTGTCAGAGCAATCAAGGCTAATTTGTAGCCACCATTAAATTGAAAGTAGGAATTTCAGCAGTATTATTTAGCAAGCTCATTTGCTTTCAGCAAGACAACACATGTTCCTTCTTTGCAGGAAAACAAAAAAAGGTCCTATCTCATCTTTTCTTTTTTTAGTACACGATTCAGCAGTATTTAAGCATATTCCCTAAACTTTCAGCACACGAGCAATCCTAACAAATCTAACGAAAATACACAATTTAAAGCTAAGTAGTTACTTCAAAAACTTTGCTGAATTAAAACATGAGGAACTGCAATAGTCTTTAAAGCAAGTAAGTGACAAAGTTCTACCTAGGAAATCAGCTATTTTTTAACTACTCCACTCCCCAAAAACTAACACAGTTTTTTAATTTTAAAACTAAATTAACATAGAAGTTCTCTACAGGGCCCAAATAAAGTTCAAGGTTCTAAACAAGAATCTAACAATTCAGGGAGACAAGAAAGCTGAGCACTATTCAAATGCAGGTCACACTAAAAAAAGCTTTTGCTCCTGTTTCACTTTTGTTCTTCACATCTTGTACAAGACTCGATGAGCAAGCATCTAGAACACTTAAGAGCAAAAATCCAATATACAGAAATATTATGACCTGAAATACCTCAAAAACCCAGTTTTACCCTCGCACAGGAGCTGGTGCAGTGGCTGTCATGTACTGGAGCAAAGGCTCATGCTTTGAATAGCATTCCCCTGCTCCACTGAAGCTGAACACGGCAGGAATGCGGCCAGTGTCAGCCACTGCTACTCTGTCCACACTGGAGGAGATGCTGTGCTTCCCTCTTCCTCAGCAAAACAAATACCTGAGGAGAAATTCCACACATCAAACTCCTAAGTTTAACCATTCTACCAGAGGTCAGCAAATACAGATCCAACCCAACTGTAAAAAGCCACGTAACCTTTTCGAGAGTAGTTTTCTCATCCCCCACACCTTCTCACAACTCAAGTACTGCCAGCACTCTTCAACATCTATTATGCTCATGTGTCAGGTACTCTGCCACAAAACTTGATCTTTGCCATTTTTTAGCTGCCACATCAATAGAAAAACTACATTCAATTCCATTATTGCTCAGAAAGACAAAGATGGGCACTACAGCATCCCTGAATAATTTCTTCCAACCTGCCTACTGCCAGAATTGAGAGGGCATGATGCCTCTACTTAAGTCTTTGATCTCACTCCTGCAAGATTCCCAACATTTCATGAAGATTTTCCCAAATCTCATTAATAGAGTACTCTTATGTCACTGATTTTAATTCAATGAGGAGCAATTTAAGTGTATCAATAATTCCACAAATTCAACAGAGAGAAAAAACACAAACGCAGTTTTGACCATCCCTAGATTAAAAGAAGCTATAATAAGTTTTAGAAGTTTATCATATACGAGGCAAAATGCTACCTGGGTACAAACTCAAATCCAGCAGGTGTTAGAAGCAGCGTTATTTGTTTTCTTTTAAAGTGTATAAAAGATGTCAAGTTACTCTTAAGTCAGAAGAAATCTTTTTATTTACATTGCTAAAGAAATATTAGCACAGACTAAACACAGAAATACTAAGAGACAACACTAACCCAGTTTTGCAGCGAGCACAGAACACTCAGCATCATTCTACTAGAAATGGCACTTAATCCCATTTTCCTACTAGCTTTGACTCTCAAATAACTCCACTGGGCACCCCAAGTAACTGGTCCTAGAGCAGGAAAGGTATGAGGAAGCACAACAGAGGCAGTGTATGAAAGAGAAGACAACACAGGAGAAAAGAGTTACACAATGAAAACATGACAAAGAAAAATCAGTTAAAGGGCAAAAGAGCCGGGAATATCTCAAGAGCAGCCACCAAAAGCTACTTCTACATTTCCACCCCCTGAGCTGGCTAACAATTCTCAAGCACAATAATCAATAAACAGAACAGACACTAAATATATTGTTAGACCAATCAATTTTAATTCTTATTAAGTAGGAAGTTGAATGTTATCTTGTTTAGCTACAGATAACGAAGTAACTATCAATTGCCATTAAACTTAAAACCATAGTACTAAGTTATATGAATGGCAGGCAAACACTACTAATAACTTCCTTAGGAGTTCCATATAGCAAATACCATTAAAACACTGTTCATGAAACCCAGAATTAGCAGGCTGACCCTTTAAAACAAAGAAAAATGTAAAGCTTCACAGGAAACCACAAGATGCCAGAGGATTTCACAGTTCAGGGAATATGGATTAAAGGTTAATCCCAAACTCATGTTTTTAAGCAACTAAGTTGCTTGAGTTCTGCAACAGCAAGTCAATGACTTCACCAACAGATCCATGATTCCTCCTGGACTCAGGATCCCCTACAAAACCACCACTGAAGCGCAGTGCAGACATGAGCCTGCCATGCAAGGATCCAGCATGAAACAGAAACCCTTCCAGAGAGTAGAAAGCCAGGAAGGATTGGGCACTGCCAGGCACTCACCACACTGCTACAGAAAAACTGGCACCTGAACAGCCCTGGGAAACTGTGAATCTGTTCTTTAAAGCTGCACCTTAAGAGCGGCCCGTGCGTTAGACTGCATTTATACAAATAATAAGCTATAACTGCAGAACAAACAGACTGGCAACTAGACTTACCAAAAGAATCTGGTGCTTGGAGTCTATCACAGGAAATCGTTAACAATGTGCTCAACAAACACCTTCAGGAGTTACCCGTGTTTGCCAGATTTTCTTTTGGGACAGGAAGATGGATGACCCCATCTCTCATACTCCTTCTAGCCGTAACTTTCTATCAGCCTACACAGAACAAAAGATTAGCAAGGCTCTTCCCAACACAGGTTAACCCTTGAGATCACACAGGCAAAGATCTGCAGAGCCTCTCACTCAGCCTGCCATTAGCTGTGCTCTGTTCCCTTTTTATATCTAAGCACTTCCTTGTCCAGGCTATCACTGCAAGAACCCAATGCACATGTTCAAAATACAAAACAACCCTGAGCACCCACATTAAGCCCTGAAGGGCAGGAGCTGTGATTTCACTCAATTCCTTCTAGGTTCTGCTCCAGCCAGAACTTTCAGGTATCAGAAGCTCCACTTGGGCAACACAGGTCTGCACTGCACAATGGGAAGTTCTGCTGATCACAAAAGAAGTTATTCACATGCACCTCAGAGCATCAAACAAGAACTTATAAAAGTTGCAAGAAATCACCACGTAAAAACCCAGAGATCCAGGCATTACTCAAAGATGGACCACAGAGATAGCTACTACTCTTGCATTACAATTCAACACCAACACCAGCCCTAACAAAGGTAATGCCAGGGGACAGAATGATTCATTGAAGTCTTGACTGGTTTTCTGACATTTACCAGGGGATTTTACATCTTTCATACTCAGTATCTAAAATTCCTCTCTCTTCAGTCTAGCTGTGCCTTTCCCCTCAAATACCAAGAAAGAAGCACAGCTGCCTCCTCCTACCACAGAGAGAGGCTGTGGCAGTGCTCTATTCTCCATCACTTCTGCTGTTCTGGACCACCCTTCCCCTGCCCCCAAACCTACTGTAGGGACACAGAAGTCATGTGCTTGCAAACCCCCAAGGTGCCCCTCTGGTTCATTACTTTTCAGAGCCAAAGCAATGCAAACAGCCCTGCCTACTGACTCCTCTTTCCTCCTTTACTTTGTAGCCACAGCTAGCAGCAAATCGACTTGCACCTCAAAAATTTTGCTTTATAATTAACATCAGGAATTACCAGTCTTAAAGTATCAGACCTGCTAATAAGGTCTGATACCTTCTGCTTTGTCTCTCTGCTACACTGAGAGCAGCCACAAAAAAGCTTTTTTGCATCCATCAGCCTCACTCTGCAGCTGTAAAAACAGCAAACAGCAGAGCAAGGAACGTCAGGACAAGAAAATAATATGTAGCAGTAGGAAGAAAAATAAAAATTTAAAAAATAGATTAAGAAGCAAAGGGATGAAGGAGAAAAACACCAGACTGGAAGACAGGCCAAGCCCTACTTTCAGCAAAATTAACTGAGGAGGTGTGATAAAAACCTTCCACCCCTCACTCCTAGAACCTTCCACTTGGGAATTCACCTAAATACACAGAGAGGAACTGCAGTCAGCAACGACATGAACCTGAATAAATATCACTCACCACATCTCTCACTAAGGTGGAGACAGTGAACAAAGAGCAAAATAAGGGTTTGTATTTGCCTACCAACAAAGTCTCTCCAGAGCAGAGGAACACTGGCCAGAGCAAATTTTATGACCGATATATTTGGGTCTCCATTTGAATTAATCAATACACTTCAGCTGGACAAAACCAGACCCACTCAGTCACAGCACACCAGGGGATCACCTTGAAACGATGCTGATTGTGGGTTTGCTTAGGCGTCCACTCTGATGAGTTCTGCCTTGCACGTAAGACCAACACCTCTTGACTAAAAGACAAGAAAGAGTTAGCAATCTGAACACACTTGTCAGTTGTATCGTGTCAAAACACCAACACCCCACCTGTAAGAGCATAACTGCAGCTGCCAGCAAGCTCCAAAGCATATGGGAAGTTCCAACTGTGAGCTGGAGTGTGGGGTTTTAACCAGACCACTTGCACTGGCACGTCTTTCTAAGCATTGCAGATTAAGTACGTTGTGCAATATTTTTTGAAACAGAACTTGGGTAATAAAATTACTTCCTCTAGCTGGCTTTGAAGTGGAGAAAAAACGCTGCAAGAACAAGAACTCAATTGGCTTTTAGCTGCCTGGCAAATGCTTTAATAAGAAAGCCCGATGACCTACATTCACAAGGCTCTGTACTAAACCACTATTACAAAATCCAATATAAAGCCTGACCATGTTTAAGTGTTTTCCATTAGCAAGCAGCAGTATCTTGTTAGAGAAATATAAAAACATGTTATTGTCTTTAGTGATGATGATCTTAATTAATCCTCTAAATACTATCCTGAAACATGTCAGCTTGGTCATTTCAGACTGCTTAAGCTCCCAACGCTACACAAAGACACCAAAACCTCTGCTTCTCAGTGGGATGCATTGGGATGTTAACAGAAAAAGAAACTTCTTCAGTATTCTCAAACTGTGAAAAACTGAATTCATAACAATTTACATCTCTGATGCTCTTCCAACAACCGACAGGAATGTACTGGTTCAGAAACTCGGGCAAAATCTAAGCTAGCACCAGAACAGCTTATTGCAACTCAGTTAACACATCACTGAAATACTTCCTCACATAAGACATCAGCTCTCTCAGCCAGCTAGTCAGATAACCTGAAGCAGATGGGTTTGAGTTGTCCTGGAAAAGATATTATTAAATTAAACCCTACTCTGGTAAATATCCCCAAAAAGCAACAGAGTAAAATCTGCAAGTGTTTACAGGAAATATTAAGTTAGTCCTTCACTCTATACTCATACAGTTGCGAGAGTTTGATACATTCAGCTCCAATTCATTTTAGCAGATTCCAAAAACAATGCGTAACACAACTCAAGGAGAAATGCCCTACTTTGAAAAAAAGAACGCTTTCAAAAATACACGATAAAGCATGCAAATAGTCAAAACAAGCAGGTTATGGTCAAAACAGAACAGGAAAGACAGAAACCCTGGGACAAAAAAAAAATCGAAGGGGTGATTCTCAAAAGCACAAAATTACCATTTCAAGTCCACAGGCTCAGAAAAATCTAACTGCCCACAGTGCCTTCAGGAACCCAAGTCTGCACAGCTGGGGCCAATGTCATGGTATGTTGAAAGTCCCTTGTGCTGTTAGTGATGGCAGTGGCACAAAACACACTCATGTAACCAAGACAGGAAAAAATGAGGAAAACCAAGAAATTTTAATTAATTTTTCCCTAATTCACTAAAACACACCTCACTCTAAATGCAGCAAAAAATAGGTCCATGTAAAATGACTGCCTTTCAGACTGCATGAAAAGATACTACAGTTGAGGAGGCTTAAAAGAAGGTTTTATTTGTCTGAAGAGCACAGCAAGAACAGGGATACAAAGCTAGTGTCAAATTAACACGGAAATACAAAGAGATGCCTGATCCGCCGGGACTGAATTGTGAAGGGACTACACATTCATCTCTGAGTACATAAAACCTCCCAGCGCTCTGCAGCACTCATCTGATAGCTCCAAGTACAGATTCAAGCTAAGAAAGCTGCAGGCATCCTTCCTAAACCAGAAAGACAGTTGCTACAACACACAGGTTTAAAGAAGTAAAAAGTAAAGCTAACACCACCCAGGAAATAAATTCTAAGTCCAAGCACTCTTCTCTTTCTGCTGTCTCTCCCCAAAGAAGACTAAGGAGACTTCTTCACCACCATGGTAAATTTGGTTCTGTATGTCCTCTGCACTTGCATAAGCCAGGTTTTCCCTACTGGCACCTCATGTTTCAGGATCAAACATATGCTAATTAATCTATCAAATGAGTGATTTGTTTGAGACAGCAGATTCAAGATACTAAATGAAGCAGACCAAAAAAACCAAATGACATCGACAAAGAGCTGTGAGGCCACCCAGAAGTGATGGGCTCTCCTCTGAGGAGGAGGGAGAGGCATCACCATGGACAGCTCAGCCACCGCGCTCATCCGGAGCCACCACATAAACAGGATGGATGAGCATATCCCAAATGGAATTCAGAAACTCCTCATACAGCAAGGAACTCCAGCTGCAACACTATATCCAGCTGCATTACTTCACCTTAGGTTCAGGAATACATGTGGTTTGAGCAAAATTCATGGAATGCTTATGGAGTTGCCACAGGGGAATTCTAACACTACAAGTTTTGAAGCCAGTGGTGTAGAACCTGAGCAGATGAGTTAAGGTTTGCTCACAAGGACACTTCTGCCAGCGAGGCTACAGCACCACAAATCACTAAAGCAGGTACATTAGAACACCAGTGAAAAAATATCATTCGTCTTAACGAAGCAAATCTAAGAGAAAAACCTGTGTTCATCCATCAAGCATCAGCTGCTGACAGAGGTACAATATCAAACTGGAGTGATAAATATGACACAATATGAAAAATGCCATTTTTGAACTTCTAGGAGGCTACAATGCTCAACACCAACGGAGTTCAGGGTCAAGTCTACCCACCTGTAAAAGCACAGAGACAGCTCTGAATAAGCTGAACCTTTTCACCCAGCAATCCAGCAGCCTGCAGCACTTAGTGCCAGCTACAAAAGAGCTGCTTGAAATCAGTTTTACATAGTACCTTCTCAGCCATAAAAGCCTCTAGCTGTAATAATACTAGGCTACCAACACAATGGGGTTTTTTTGGCTACTTAAGTGCCTATCATAAGCCCTGTATATAAGCTGCACTGCCAAAAAAACAAGCTAAAACAAAACAAGGCAGACACAGAGACGTTTCAACACCCAAGTTAGTTATTTCAATAACTCTGCTGACACTGACCCAATTGTGTTTCAGCTCTGCTGGGAACTCGCTTAGACGCAGTTCATTAATACTGTTATGTTTTATTAGTCTGGGTCATAAAAGTTATTTCAAAGAGAAAGAACAAGGGGGTTTCAAAGCACACCACAGTTCTCACTCTTACATTTACAAGGAGTACACATCACCCAGGAACAGTTGCTTGGTGCAATGGGAGGGAAATTTCCAAACCTCCAAAGCCATCCCAGGCAGCCTCACGCTTTGGCTACAGATGCTCTTTGGCAAGAGCTGCCCATGATAACCAAGGGCTTCACCAAGCTGCAAGAGAGTTCAACACCCAAAAAAGAAACCCCAGCTGAGCGATATAGCCAGAAAAGCTGTCGTTTTCTACCCGCAAACACCAACCATTTCCCCTAAGTTAATCATCTTAAGATTTTAAGCACCATGCCTAGCAGCTAGCACATAAACTCCATCGCTGAATTATTTCCCTGAAAGAAGCACAAACAGAACCAGAGAGACGAACCAGGTGCAGCAGGTTTTTTTCCTCTTTCTGGCAGGATTAAATGGCACTTGGAAAGCAAGCGTTTTGTCTGGCCGTGTTGGCATCCAAGGCCCACAACATAAAAGCAGGTAAGTAAGAAGCACCTGAAAACTTAGTCACCACATTTTCTGCGCTCATTACCCGTAGGGTTATGTAGCTTTCTACCCGAGCTTTCACACTTTGACACGAACGTTTTACGCTGACTCCCAGAGTAAATCCAGGCTCTCTCGGATCCAGGCAGCCAGCACAGGGCACCGATGCTCGGCCGCGTCCCGGCTCTGGTTAACCGCACAAAGCAGCGGAGAAGCCCAAACCTCCCCGGAGGAGCCGGCTCCGGGCCCCTCCGCGCCGCGATCCGGGCTGTCCCCGGCGACCCCGGGGGCTCACCCTGCCGGCCGCCCGGGCCCGGCACCCCCGGCCCCGCCGCCGCCCCTACCTGGCCGCAGCGGCTCGNGGGGGCGGGGGCGGGACGGAGTGGAGCGGCGCGCGCTCCCCGCGGCCCTCAGGGCCGGCCCCACAGGGCCCTTGGTCACCCGCGGGATGGCCATTGATGGGCACCACGCTCCCCCCGGGATGGCCTCGATCAGTCCGCTCAGTCCTCACCAGAATGGAAGCCCCATTCCCTCCATCCCCACAGGATAGTCTTGCTCAGTTCGCTCCACCTCCCCAGGACAGCCTCTATCGCTTCCCTCTCCCCGGCTGGAGTGTCCTTTCCTGCTCACATCCATCGCTGCCTGGCAGCCTTTCTCATTCCTGCTGGGACAGCCCCAACTGGCTTCCCCTGTCCCCCGGGACAGCCCTTCCCGGTCCCCTTCATCTCTGCTGCCATGGCTTTTCCCTGCCTCTGCAGGGACTTCCCAGTGCCAGCACCTTGCCTGTCCCGCAGCACAGGCACAAAGCTCTGGCCTTTCCCAGCCCCAGCAGGGTCCCAGGTTGACCATCTTTTGCTTCTTCGTTACTCTGCTCCCTCTTGCCCACAGCCGGGTGAGACAGTCCCTGTTCTCGAGTCTGCAGGGTGGCACCGACAAGCAGCACCCGCGGCTGGGACATTCCCACAGCCAGCGCCCCGCAGTGCCAGAGCCAGCCAGGTGTTTCCATACCTCCTGGAAACATTGCGTTCCCAGTTCCCAGGCCCAGACAGAGAGGAAATGCATAAAGAAAACTAATTGTGCGGCTCAGGTCATTGTTGGTGGCCCTGCAAGTGACAGGTGCCTGCAGGAATTTGACGCTGGGTGCTGCTGCACGTCAGCCGGGCAGGGTGGTGGCTGTCCCTGCCTGGAGTCAGCGGCCCGGTGCCACAACTCTCCTGGTGCTGGGTGGAGGGTCAGCCCAGGTAGCACTTGGGATCAAAAGGCAGTTTTAGCATCAAGACCCACTTCACAAATTCATCTGGAGTTTCCACCGACAAGGGGAAGTGTTTGGGCAGCCCCAGGGCACGGGCTCAGCCAGGAGCCAGGCACAATGGCTGACCCACGGCCAGCAGAGAGCTGTCACTTTCCTCTGCAGGGAATTCCAGCTTTTTAGTATAACCTATTCAAAGTCAAAACCTTGGAAGCTGCCTGGGAAATGTTTATATTTTTTTAATATTTACAATGAGGTGTTTTCTACTCTTTCGCTACAACTTGTAGTTCTGAAATAAAACACTGAAATTCCAATAAGGACCATTTTGACCCAATTTTACCCACTCCCTGTTTCCCAATTAATACCAATTACTCACTATACCCAGCAGCAAACTTTTCTCAAGGGTCCTCCTGGTGGATGTACAGCTACTTCTGCTCTCTCACGGCTCCTGCTCCCCCTCAGTCACTGACTGCCCCAAGTGTCAGCTGCCAACCTTCAGGCAGGGAACAGGGACTTCTGTGGGATTTCTTGAGCACCCACTGCCTCTGTCCCCCCAGGAGCTGTTGCTGTGCTCAGGTCAGTAGCTCCAGGGAGGTGCTTCTTCCAAACCTAAATGTGCAGTTTAACATGGGAGTGGAAATTGGTGCCTGCAAAGAGCTCCCTGGAGCTGGGGCAGCAGCAAGCGTGAGAGCCGTGAGCCCTGGGGGCCTCAGGAACACTGCATGGCCAGGAACGTGCCTGGGGACCCGCTGGAGTGCGTCACAAGCAGCGGGGCACTGCCTGAAGATTTAGGCCAAAACCCACTTTCCCAGCTCTCATGTGCTGCCAAATACTGCCACAATCCAAGAGCCTGTGGAGACCTGAAGTATGACAACATCCTCCAGCACAAAGCGTGAGCATCAAACTCCTCAGCTTTGCTCCTCCCATGGGATGCTGTGGGGACAGACTGTTCTGAGCTTGGCTCCCTGCAGCACAGCCTCATAGGCCAACGCCAGGCTGATCCAGGGTATCCTTATCCACCCCAAAGCCTGGGCATTACACCATACAGGGTGATGCATAAATAAATATCCTATGATGTCTCCACCATGAGAGCGGGGCACAGACTGCTTATCCCTGGCTTTTGTCCCAAGACAAGGCAGGCCTCGTTTTCCCCACACCACATCCTGCAGCACCCCCAGCTCTGAAGAGAGGCGGGTCTGGAGCACACCCATGTGCCCACAGCCCCTCAGCACCCCTGAACAAACAGGCAATGAAGGGCCCAGCAGCACCAAAGTGAAGGTGCGAGGTGCCCATTGCCCCACGCTGTGCCTGGTCAGCTGCTGGGGCCGGGAGAGGTGTGGGAAGGGGCTCATGGAGAGGATAGTTGAACCCAGCTCTGGCCCTGGCCTGACCAAGCTGGGGGTTGTAACCAGCTGCTGCTGCGCCAGCAGCCGCGAGCTGGGATTGAGGCAACCTGTGCAGATATGAGGAAGTGAGAATTGCTCCATTTCCCTCTCCCCCGAGTGAGTGGACCCACTTCCTTTATTTTTGAAGAGAAATAGCCCAATCCTCCAAAACAACAAAGTATCTCCAACCACAGCTTCCCTTCTGACCTAAATGATCAGTTCCCTTACTGGAACCTGCTTTTGGATGGGTGAAAAGCTGCAGCCTCTGCACCATGGCAGAGATGGTCACCCCTGGGCCGGGGAGAGGTTCCTGGGCCTGAAGGTGTAGGGCTCAGAGAACCAGCCTGGGGTGGTGATTAGACTTACAAGAACAAGAATCTCTTGTGGTCTCCCATTTTCTTTCCCACATGGGGCAAGGAGCCAAGGCCCAGGCTGCACACAGCAAGCACCCACAGCCTCTGGATGTGATGGTGCTCACACCACGTGGACATAGGTCCACTATGATTTCCAAGCATCCAGCAACACACCACAGCCAGCCTGGCCATGCAGGAGAGGCCTGGGGCCACCACTGCTCACTGCCAGCCACCTCTGCAGCATCAGGGAAGCTCCAGGTGCTATTATGGCTGAGGGAGCAAGTGTGCTCGGGCCTTGCACACAGGAAAATGCAGATATATTACAACAGAAAAAAAAAACAAAAAAAAAACCTGCTGAAAATGGGAGAAAAAAAAATCACAAGTCATCAAGAACCAAGATGTTTTTTCACACTGGATTTGGTCCTCTAAGGCACATTATCTGCCACTGCTATAGCAGCAAAAATATCTGGCAATGAAGAATTTACTGATTCCCTAATTACAGAGAGCAGGGGCTGAACTGCAGCAGGAAGCAGAGAGCAGACATTACAGCAGGCATTATAGGAACAGCCAATCTGAAGAGCACTACAGCCCTTTCAACAGATCCAGTTTTACAGCATGTAACTGAAAATAAGTTACATTTCCAACAAACTTGTGAAGGCCTGTCAGTGCAGCAGAACCAAGACTGTGATTTTAGTGTGGCTGTCTAGGTTAATTCACTTGAGGGCAAACACAAACCCAACACCATCCACAGGATATTTAATGCAGTCGGCTTTTAAGCATGAATTGCACAATGTGGAACTAAGCACTCTCAGATATCACGCTCCCCTATTATTCCAGCTAGACCTTGGTATGAGCACAGCCAGTTTGAAATGCTGTGGCAGAGATGCCACACCCCACTCCTGATCCATGTGTACACCCCATCTGCAGTCCCTCGAATGCTGCTCAGTCTTTCCGTGCATCCCACACTCACAGGAGCTCCTGCACCCACAAATGGGCAGGAATCCCACACCTACTCCTTGTCCCTGGTCTCCTCAGTGACCCAAACTGCAGGCTAGGGTCTGACCATCTGCCTGTGTACCTAACGGAGAGGTCCTATGCCTAATGAGGACAGGCATTTCACTATTAAATAATTAATAATTGAAATTACCTAAGAACTTGGTTTGTATTTAGTTAGTTCAGTCCTTAAAGAACAATTCTGAAAGCATGGAAACTTTAGTAAATGCACTCCTTCTACATTAATTCATGAGTACCTGAGAATAATTTTTTTGTTTAAAGAAAAAACATTTCTAGACCAAAAAGGCAAAAATTACTGATTTTTGAGTCATGATTCCTAGCAATGCCATATTGATCAATTTATTTTTACAAGGTGCACTATAAAAACTGAGTCCCTTGGAATGGTTTTTCACAGCCAGGGACATGAGTTTTGGAAGTGACAGGGGAAACCACACGAGAGGAAGCTCTCCACCAAGACAAACACAGCATCCAACACCCCAGACCTCAGAGAAGGCTGCAGACACTCCTCAAGTTGCTGGGTAAGACTTTCCACGGATGTTCCCTCAGTAAAACATCACCCGCCTCTAGCAAACGTCAGCACTGCCAAGTGTCACACACACTGTCTTGTATTCAGGTGTGGTGCAAGAAGTGAACACATCTGGCTACGCCTGCTTCCTCCTAAAGGTGCACGGTGCTTCTCCAGGCTGGATCACACCACACAAGGGCTCATCTCACACACAAAGGTCAGCTCATATGCAGCAACCACAGCACTGAGTGCAGGCTATGTATGGTGAAAATTGCTTTTCCTTTTTTTTTGGCCAATCCTAAAAACTAATGTCAAAAGTTTTAAAGAACGGGAGGAAAACACCGAACAAAAGCCCCAATGTGGCTATCAGAAGTACCACTTCTGTCCTTCAGAATGGCACTGTCATCCTGCTGGATGACGCAGGACTGTCCCTGGCCCCTGCATAGTGATCATCAACTCTCTGGAGTTACACACAGAGTAGCCATAAAACCAAATCTGATCCCTTCCCTCTGCCAGCTGCAGAACAGGGCAAGCCCAAAACCTGCACAAGCAAAGCCTGAGCAAAAGCAGCAAGGCAAATCCCATTCTGTAAAGTGTAAGGAGTAAAGGAGGAAATGGGGTCCCCTTAAGGAATGCTGGCTCTAACAAGATCACAAAGTTGGTCAAACTTGTGAACTGCATCAGTTTAAACTGAAGTTAAAGAGAACCTCTAAAATTCTGTGTCACACCTCAGCATATGGTTGTGTCCCCTCTTCTGCAAACTACAAACTCATACAAGTTTGACAAGCTGAAGCCAAGTCCTTTTAGAAAGGTTTACCCCACTTAAGAAACAGATGTAGCTGTACAGAAACAAATTTAAATGCATGGCTCTCTTAATATCAGAAATATATCTTTAAGAAATTATCTCCATTTCCCAGTCTCCAGCAACCAGTCTGCAGTTCACTGAGCACAGTCAGATCACCTTGTCGGTGACTGGAATGTTCAGAAGAAATCAGATGCCTTTCTTCTTTTGGGAAGGTGCAGTAAATTGTCCGTGATGGATGTAGTATCCTGAGATACTGGTGTCTGAGATACTGTCCTGGACTGTGGGGTGCTCTGGGGGGTTTCAGGCCCACTGGCCGGGGTTTTGTAACCAGGAGTTCCTGTGTGGGCTGGGGAGGGAGTGTAGCTGGCTCGCAGGGCTTTGTCGGTGTATTTACTTGCAGTCCTGTTTACAAGTCTTTGCAAAGCTGGTGACATTGCTGGGCTTAGTCCTTTTGGAGTAAGGCTGAAATAGAATAAATGCTTTTAAGAGATTTTACAGTAAAAAATCTGCCTTTATCAGGAAAAGTATTATTGCCTCCCTACATGAGTTCCCCCCCCAGAGCAGACCCACTGCCTGCAGAAGTCATTCTGCCTGCAGGTAAATGCAGCCTGTCTCTCTAGAGAAACAAGTGACAGAAAATCCTCCGACATCCCTCCCAAAACTGAGTGGCACTGCCTGACTTTTCCTTTGTGCCCATTCTGTCCTTCCTGTGACTCCCCCCTCAACCAACTCTTATCATGTCTCCTCTTTGCAATGAGGCAAGACACTGATCCAGAGGCATCACTGGGTGGCTGTAGGGCAGAGTAGTAATGCTGACAAGGAGTGTCAGGGACAGCCACCAGCCACTTTCCCTCACGAATAAAGTTTTTTAATTTCTAAATTTTTTATTTCTAAAAACTTTCCGCCCGAATGTACCTCTTCCTGCTTCCAGTATCCTTCCTTACCATCATTCCTCCCCTTCTACATGTGCTGATTTACATCTCATCAGGTCACACCCACCCCCAGTTCTGCTGTCAAAACAGAAATCTCACCTGGCCAAGTTTTCTGTCACTTTCCGAAGTGCTTCCTGCTTCTTTGCTCGGTTTTTAGCTGCCACTTCATTGGCCATCTTGAGTCCTAACCTCTCACGGCGCCCGGGCTCCAGGATCTATAAATGCATCACACAGTTCACTCACCAAGGCACTCAAGAGAGCTGAAAAAATGAGTCAAAGCACCTTCAAAGCTGGATTCCAGAGTACAGGGATCTAAAGCAGGGAGAAGTGGGGTCAGCCTGCACCTCTCTGCTGCTGCATAAAAGCCAGAGAGGACACAGAGACCTTCAACCTGCCTTAGCAAGTGACAAAAATGGTAAAACCAGTCCAGTCAAGGAAGCAGCCATTACCTCTGGCATTTCCTCCTGCTGTTTCTCCTAGACAAACAATGTCACCTGTGTCTTGCCTGGCCCATAGCCAGCCAGCTCTCAGGCATACACAGACATTGCTAAACAGCAGGAGAACCAGTCAAGGCCTTTGGAGTCTGACAAAACAGAGGCACATACAGCAAATTACACCTTTCTTAAACTAAGAGCCTCTGACATTTCACATTCAAAGACACCAGCAGGAGACAAGTGGCATGCAGGGTTAGGTGCCATTAGCAAAGCCAGAGTGTCTTTTTTACTCTCAACTGATACACCCGCCTCAGGCTGCGACAGCCAGAAGATAAAGACAAAGGGAAATGCTAAAATTTCCACCTATTCACACATTAAAATCAGAAAAATTGAGCGTGTCTTCAGCTTCCTCTCAAAGCCCCTCTGTCTGGGCCCACCACCAAATGCAGAATCTCATTCTCCTGCCAGCAGTGGGTATTCCACCTCAGGTAGCTCCACCAAGTAGATTTCACATGGATCCATGCTCACCTCCACCCTCCAAGCACAAACTAGATTATTAATCTGAAGGCCTGGGAACACCACCCAGAGATGTGTCACACTCCATGTTAATCTATTACTTACTCACTTGCTTTTCCCTTCTTAGTTCTTCCCCCCCCAGAAAAGAATGTCATGCTGACTTGCTGACATGAAATACCTTGAAAGCTGGTCCAGGTGTTCTGTCCACATACGGTCTTTCTGACCCTTCCAGACGCAAAGGAGTGCTTTCAATTTCACCCCATGTCATAAACGGTGACTCATTCACACCTAAAAACAAATTCAGAAAGTCATGTCTATGCAAGACATTTGACTATTCATTCATCACCAAAAAAAAAAAAAAAAGCCAATTAGGAAATGCAGCAAATTCATCAACGAAGGAGCCCCTCCACTGCAGAGGAAATCACAGCCAATGTGAATAGTAACATTAAAAGGGAACCTTAAACTCACAGGATTGACTGTAGCTGTGTCACCCTCTTGGTTACAACAACCAAGCACCACTCTTTCCATGTCTTTATTTTTCCATTTGCTAAGCTTTTGATTAGTCACACTTTCAGTTTTCCCTCTATAGTAATAGTCCTCCCCTCTACTGCTGTATGAAAACTCCTCCAACACGGGAAATTCTTTAAAAGTAAGAAAACAGGCAGAGGACTTAAGGAACGTGTAATAGCCAAATGTACCCTCCAATCACCTCAGGGGCAGCCTGTACCAAACTGTGACTGCACCTTGTCTAACAGGTGTAGAAAGGGTTTTAAGAGCCCGATTAAGTCTCTGGCTGGAAAATCCTGCTGCCCAGGGATTGGAAAAGGCATTTACGATGGAGAAAGGAGGTGCTCCAAACGCCACCTACAGGTTTTCCAGAGGGAAAGCCCCAGTATGTTCATGTTTTGGCGTAAACACAAAAAGCACAGGGAAACAGCATGGCTGGCGAAGAACAGCTACAAATTCAGATACGACGTTTCAACTCAAAGAAGAATAATCAGTTTGTTCTAACTGAAAGGACCCCACAGCCAGATGATTCCTGAGCAATGGCACAGCAACTTGCTCAGAGCCTCTTGGTGCAGTGTGACTTTTCCTACCAGTGCATTGGACTAGGATTTAAGCCCTGCATCCCATTGGCATACATGGCACGAGGTTCTACCTCCTGATCTAACCCTGTAATGACACCCTAGTGTTGAGCAGAGCATCAAAGTAAGTGCAGTAATAATCATCTTAAAGCAGAAGAAATTAGAAAACTCTCTTACCTGGGGCAGGAGAGGGGGTAGCCACAAATCCATACCCATTCACTTTTGGAGACTCTTGGGGTATCAGTTCTTTCCCATCAGGTCCCACTTTGCCCTGTTTGTACTGAAATAAAAAAGATAATGCCATTCATGTGGAGAAAGGTGTGAGTCAGCTGTATCCAGCACACACACACAGCTCTCCTGGGGGATGAACCACACCAGAGGGCAAAGCTTAACTAGGTTTGAGTCAGAAGAAGTAAAATTATCCAACCTGAGCATTGAGGGCTGCAGCTTGTTGGAGTTGTGATTTGCTCACAGCTTGGCTAAAAGGGTCCTTCACAAAACGGGTGTTTCGATGCACAACTTCCCTGGGCTTCTTAAAGACATCACTCTCATCAGGTACACCTTGAAAAGAAAACGCCTTTTAAAAAAGGGCTCTTTTCTCTACTTCACTGGTTCACTGAAATTATCAACTGTACATTTATAGCCAAAAAAGAAAACTACATTTACAAAAATATATTTTTTTCTATAGCAACAAGCAGACTAGCAAGTCCAAGGAGGATTCTTTGAGCAGAAGCAAACAATGAATGAAGATGACAACAAAGTGCTCATAAAGAAGACAGACCAGGAAAGAGCTTTGGCTGCTGAAAACAAGTACTTCTATAATACAGATGAGCTTTTCAATGGCAAATAGAACATGATCAAACTTTGGAACCAGAGGCCAAGGGAAAAAATGAAAAAATCCACTTTTTAAAAGCAACTTTACAGAAGAAAAAGCACAGCATTACCTGTAAGAGCTGCTCAGTCATGCACAGAAATGCTGTAAGCACTTTTGAGCCAACCCACCTAGAACCAATGCCTCACCTGTTGGATAATACATGAGGGTGTTTCGAGCCGTGTATTCCCAGGTATCCAGTCCAGCTTTCACATTCTCCAGAGCTTGCTGCTCAGCTGAAGGAAGTGCCAGGTTTTCATTTTGTCGCTGAAAGGGCAATGGAAAAAAATTGTAAAAGGTGAAAAAAAAGAATCAGGTCTGAAGCAGCCTCCTGCAATCTTTTATTCAGGCAGACACAACTTGGAGCACTCAGTCACAAGCTCAGCCACCTGCCCTAGAACACTTTACATAAGGTATGTAACAGACTCTGAGGGACAGCTGGGATAAAAAAATGACACTCCTTCAAAATAACAGCAGCAAACACCCATATGTCAGAGCCAAACTTCATTAAAAGGCACTGCATCCCACATCCATCAATGACACATCTGTGGCAGCTGCTCAGTGCTGATGGTTAAAGACTGACAAGGCAGGCCCAGAACAGCTCCTGGAGCTGCCCTGCAGGTAGCTGAGGAAGGCAGCACAGCCAGCCATGCTCACGCAGTTCTGTGCTTCAGCAGCTGAGCAGGTTATTACTGATAACAGAAATGGAAAACAGAACTAAGACAGACAATCTAACTGCAAATAATAAAGGGCTGATGGACAAACAACAGGAACTGTGCTCAGCTGCTCTCCCTGGCGCTGCTGCTTATGGAAGAGGCTGCCAAGGACAGCAATACCTGCACTCTGTGCAGTGCTTTGCAATCTCAAAGCTTTCAGAAGAGACAACTCCTCAGCAACTAAGTCAGCACTGCTCTTGTGTAACAGAAGGGGAAAAAACAAGACTGCACAAGGAAGCAAAGAGCAGTCACAGGACCCAGGAAACTGAGCCTTAGCAGAAACATAGTGAAATGGTATTTCCCTGCTGTGTCCCTCTGGAAGAGCAGAGACAGAGCTGAGGCAATTCCCTACCCGGGTGTACTCCTCCTCTGCGCTGTACAGCCAGGCGTGCTTGACTTTCTCCTTCTCTTTGGCCACTTCCATGATCTGCTCAAAGGAAGCATTATCCTCACTTGTGTGCTTTGCCAAGAAGGTGTCCAGGCTGGGAAGAGCATCTTTATCATCTTTTTCTGCTTCTCCTAACAAGAGAAGGGAAGAAGCCTGAGGAAGGTTAATGCCTCCCTTTCTAGGAGGGCACTGTATCCACCTCTTAACCCTCCTGACAGTGAGCCTTCCACAGACACACCAACAACCAACATCAAGCCTGGGCAAAGAAACAGATCCACACACAGCAGTGCAGTAATAAACCTGTTTTGGAACACATGTAACCAACTTCCACATAAACCCTTTCATGGCATGTATAGCAATTTATTTTAAAGGTAAAATGCACAAGTGGCCAGTTGCTGGCAGACGTTTTATCTTCTGAAGAATTCAGCTAGAGAAACATAATTCTCCTACCTTCCTCTGCAGTCTTGACGCCAGCCTTAGATTTATTTCCCACTGGAAGGCCACCAGGATGCACTTCTGGGGTTTCAAACGTGGCTGGGGTAACATCTGCCACAAAAAAAAAAAAAAGTTCAGTTGGTTACTGGAGCACACAACAGGACTTGCTGTAAGGATCCTGTGCCAAACAAGTCACAGAAGGCATATCAAGAGAACAACAATTTAATTAAAAACTTGTGAAAAAACCTCCAAAATGTCCTATTCAATTCTGTTTCAACCTCCAAACAAAATTTTGGCCTCATTTAAGACATTTTTCTCCTGCTGGGAGAAATTCCCAGGAGAGCCACAGCCCAGTCTATCTGTCACCCTACGCCCTGCTTTTGCCAACAAAAGCAGCAGCAGATCAAACTGAGCCCAGGCCAGGGCCAGCACCTGCAGCGGGGAGGAAGGGACACCATCTGGTGACACGTGCCCTTTGCCACAAGAAAGCCACTGACCCAAACCCCATTGCAAGAGCTCAGCCAGGGGCTGGGCTTTAAGAAACACCTGAACTGGGAGTGAAAGAAAACAAAACAGAACACTGGGTATCTGCTGTAGGCACCTCTGATAACCCACATCTTCTGTCTCTAACACATGAAAATCTCAAATGTCTGTAGATGCAACAAAAACCCCTAACACTACAACCTAAAATAAGGATTCAAAACATAGCTTAGAATTTCTGACAGTAAAGAGCATGTAACATTCCCTAGGGAGCAGGAACTTGGCAAAAGATGCCTATAAGGAATGGTTATTAAAAGGCTTTTTCCAAAACCCTTCCCTCGAGGAGTTATTAGACACCATCAAAGAGAAATTCAGCATCAGCCACCAGACACTGGCTACTGCCCAAACTGGTACACTTAGTTCCCACGCAATATCAACCTTGCATCTTTAAGATAAGCATTGCCTGCACGAAGTTAGGTAAAGCAGAGCAGCAATACCAGATACAATCCCCTTATGCCCCACAGAGCCAGTTCTTACAGGGTGCAGGTGTGTCCCTCGACGATTTGTTTAAGGAAGAGCCAAACTTGATAGCAATTTGTCTCATTTTCTCCAAGTCACCATTTTCTTCAGCTTCCAGATAATCCTTCTGTGCTCGCAACTTCTCCACATCGGGAAAAAAGTCTCGCTGGATGATTTTCTCTAAGCTCTACAGACAGAGAGACAGCTGCAGTGGCGCTCTGGGACACGTGGAGTGGCGGCTCAGCTCGGGGCCGGCAGTGCACAGCCCCGGGCAGCCCCGGGCCCAGGGCCGGTGGCAGAGTGCTGACAGCTGTCGCCGCAGGAGGGGCAGGAGCCCGAGGGGCGGCCCCAGCGCTACTTNGCCCCCTGCCGGCCCGGAGGACCCGCCCGGGCCCGCGCCGTGACAGCGGCGCCGCCTCGGCCCGAGGGTCGGGACGGGAACCGGGACGGGAACCGGGATACACACGGGATGGGAGCCGGGATACACACGGGATGGGAACCGGGACGGGAGCTGGGATGGGAGCCGGGATACACACGAGATGGGAACCGGGATGGGAGCCGGCGGATCCCCCCACCGCCCCCAGGGTCTCTTCAGAGCTCCTCAGAAACACCCCGGGCTTCCCCGGGAGTGGGACCCCGCCTGGCTGCTCGGGCGGGGGTGTCAGGGCCGTTTTATTGGTCTCGCTGCTTCCCAGCTCGTGAGCTCTCCTTGGCCCCGCCAGGAGCACGGGCACGGCTCGCTGTGACAGCGACGGGCAGGCAGCAGGAGTGGGGCGAACGCCGCCTGTGCCAACCCTCTCACCACAACAGGTTCATCACCTCTCCCCAGCGCTATGGGGAGAAACCCGTGTTTCTTTGTTATGAAACAAATCGCTTGTCCAGCAAGTTCAACCCCAAAAGCAACTCTGGATGCCACTGAGGTGCTGCAAACAGGAAACATTCATTTGCAGGATATTTTGCAAACCTACATCAATAAAACGAGCACAAATACTACGTGCACAGAGCAAAGACAAGAAGCTTCTCTTAAAGCACACACATTTAACACCGGTACAGCTCTGTCCTCTGCACATCATGCCTGCCGAGTTATTTGCCACGTGAACTAGGTTTGGAAGAGGGATGTGAAAGTGCTGTGTCTGCTTCTACCTGTCCTCCTGCTGTGTGAATCACAGAGATTGCCTTTGGCTCCATTAGTCCCCCTCGGTTACCCCCCCCAGAGCCTGTCAGCTAGGGGCCGTGGGTGCTCCTGCTGCTCCTCGGCAGCCTGTGAGCACTAACAGCTCTCCGTGGGGGGCTGCTTGGGGCCCTGGAGGATCAGTGCCGAGGCAGTCGCCCTCTTCTGATGCCGCCACTTCGCCCGACGATTTTTAAACCAAACCTATGAAGTGCAAAACAAGAAAAGGGCATTTGCATATCACGTGTTACTGGGAGGGGGACAGGCAGTGGCCCCTGGCCTGTATGGTGTGGGCTGTCAGATACTGTTTGATACAAAGTTTAATCAGTCCCTCCACTGCAATCTTGCTCAGATACATGCGAGGGGCACAAGGGAGTTGGGACACCCGCAGGACAAGTTCAGAAGTCACACAGATCACTTAGGTAAGGAATACACACTTGGGTGCGGGGGACGAGCAGAGCTGGGCATGTCTGTGTGTGACAGGTGATTTTGGGAGACAGGGATCATGTGAGCCTGTGGGACTGGATACCAGTACAAATTAGCCCAGCTGGACTGGTTTATAGCCTTCCATTGCTCGCCAAACTTAAACTCTCTTTTGTCAAATGCACAAGGATGGATTTTAAAATGAGGCCCTGGGTCTGCAGCTCCCCAGAAGACAGCACAATGCCCCAGTTGGTGTTCCTGGGGGACTGCAGCCAGCAGCCCCTCACTGAGCGGCAGAATCTCACCTCTACCCTCTCCTCCTTCAGGTGAATGCGGTTTGCCAGGTGCTCGCGGGTGACAACGTCTGGGTACTGGTTCTGGTGGAAAAGCGTCTCCAGGGCCTGCAGCTGCTCCTCGGTGAAGATGGTGCGGTGCCGGCGTGTGCGGCGCTGGATCTGGTGGAACGTCTGCAGCTCGCCTGACTTCTCCTGGGAGCTCTTACAGACCCTGACTGCCGGGTGGAAGAGCCGCATGGGCCAGGGGAAGCGGGCATCTGCGAGGGGACAGGGCCAGCAGCAGTGTTAGAGGTGTGGGGCTGCAACACCCGTCATGCCCCCAAGGCAGCTCAGGCACGAGCTGCATCCCTGCTACTGCTTGGAAGGAGGCAGCCAGTCACCTGGAGTGGGTGGCAAGCTGAGCGGTCACCATGCAAGAGGAAGAAGAGTTTAGGGCATGACTCTGGGAGAAGGGTGCAAGTGGTGAGCACTGGTTGGGTTTTCTTTGTTCACTTACCAGTTGCACTATGGCCAGCTCCAGAAAATAACTGCAAACTTGCAGCCCAGCAAAGATCTGTGTTTCAGTCCTGACACAAGGGAAGTCTGAACTTTCAGGATGCTCTTGAACTGCATTTTTAAGGGTTTACTACTTTTTTTCCACAGTAATTTTGCTAGATGTAGCCAAAACTCTTTTTTTTGTTTAAAGGATAAATGAGGTTCCCCAGGGCTGGTGTTGTCGGGAAGCACAGGCACAGCCCTGCACATGGGCAGCATGGCCATAGGGCCCCACACTCCATGGAGAGCTTGCACCCCTAGAAGCATCATTCTCTCAAGAGTTTCACCCTAAACTAGTAATATCCTGTAGTAATCAGCACCGTCTGCTTTTCAAGCCCTGGCAGCATTGCAGGTGAAAGTGCCCACTCTTAGGAGCCCTGCTGAGGACAGAGCTCCTTTTGCTCGGCCTGAGGCCCAAGACCACCGTGGCCAGATGCCATATTGTCACTTAACACCCGGGTTTTCCCTCACCCACAGCACTGGCACCAGCCCCTCTGCAAGCCCCCTACCCGAATCAAACCCAAACACTCACCCAGCCCAACACTCACCCAGCCAACCCGGCAGGTCCTGCAGGGAACGGGCACTCGTGTGAGAGCAGCAGCAGCAGTTGCAGCCTGCCCCTTCCAGCTCTTCCTCCTCTTCCTCCTCCTCCTCCTCCTGCAGGGAGCTGGCTGGGATGGTCTCCAGCTCACACAGCCGCTTGGGTGTGCAGTCCAAGACGCTCCGTAGGCACAGTGGCACCAAGACCTGGGGGCTCTTCTCCGCGGGGCTGGAGAGGATGTCCTCGATGCTGAACGGACGTGGCTTCTTCAGGCCTCTCCTGCCGGCGTCAGCACCTGACTCTGGCTCTGAAGACATCCTGTGCCAGCAGCAGCAGCCGCTGGGGAAACAGGCAGCCCAGCTGAGGGGCTTTGCTCTCCCTGCACTGGCTCCGGAGTGGGGTTTTGCCAGGGAAAGGACAGCTTATGTGGCTTTTAAAATGGACTGGCAAAGCCATCCAGAACCGCTGCTTTGTCTTGGCATTTCAAGTGACTGTCATTCTTGTAGCTGAGTTTTTATTTTATACACACACACACACTTTTACTCCTTCTGACCTAGCTGCGTTATGACTGAAGCCACTCTAAACATATATATAGAGAGAGATATAATCCCTTTGGAAAGAAAACCGTAAACCCCCCTGTGAATAAAATAAATTCTAACTAATCTTGGCAGCTTTGTGAAGGGTTAGTGTGGATCTAAGATTTAGCTAATCCCACAAAAATGACTGGAGAAGGAAATCTGATTTCTCCATCTCGGGTGTAGATTTGAGGTGGTTATGATCTCCATTGTGCTGCAGCCTCCTATCCAAGGAAGGGGGAGGATAGCTGTTCCCAGCCCGGAAATGGACCAGAGGATTAACTCCTTAAAAGAAGCAAATTATCCCTTTCTCTGGCCAAATGAAAGCTTTCCCATCAAAAGAGAGCTGTCATATCATACAATATGAGAGAAGAGAGAGTTCAGCTTAATAAAAAATCATTTTTAATGACAGCACAGCCTTTGGCTTTGCCAGAACTCTCTGTGAAAGTTGATTTATTTTCTGCTGAAAGCAGAGAAATTGCATTTTCCCTCCTTCCCCTTTCCCCCATCTCTGCTGCCCTAATCACTGTAATAATGCAGATGCTTTGCATGTATCCAACATACTCTTTGTAAGGATTCAAAGCCCTTAATAAATTAGATTACTGGCTGCTTGCAGCAGCTCTGCACCACAGTTTAGTGGTATGTAACATCTCCTGTGCAGCTGAGCCGTGCTCTGTGTGGGGAAGGGAAGGGGAAGATTGTTGCTGCTGCTGCTTCCATGTGCTCTCGGTGAGGTCCCGCAGCCATCCAGGCAGGAGTGTGGACTCAGTGCCACAGCCAGGCTTTCCCAAAGCCAGTTCAATTCTCAACTCCTGCCCAGCCAGAGAAACTGGAGAGAGGCCATGGCCAAGATTCGGAACAGGAAGGGAAGCCTGGCTCTGCCCTTCCCAAGGGCAGACAGCAAGGCCTGGCAGCTGCAATCCACAGGAGGAGGGAACATCTTGGACCCTGTGTTTTTAACTGAAATGAGTAGCTGGGAATAAAATAGGGAAGGTGTGGTTGAGATCAGGCTGCTTGGCATAGTTTAAACCCAAGTTCTCTTGCCCTCAGTGCAGTTTAGGCCAAGGCGAGTAGCAAGGCCTCAGGAGCTCACGCAGGGAACACTCTCACACCTGGTGTTCCCTTGCAGGGGATTGAAGATACCAGTCCCACTCATGGTACACCAAGGAGACACACAGGTGGGGGCTGTGAAACCATGGCACAACAAAGGTCCTCATGCTGGACAGCCCAGCAATGCCTCCATCATCCTGCAAAACTTCCAGCCCGTCCCCAGGAGAGCTCCCTCTCAGCCCCCTTCTTCTCTCCTCATCCTTGCTCACTGCCTGCCCTTCCTCACCTGCAGGTCCCTCAGTGCTGGGAAGAGATGCCCCATAGCTGTTCTACTTGTGACTCACTTAAAACCAAATCACTGTTTTTCCTTCCCTCCCTTTATCTGCCTCTCCTGCAGCTGTTCCAATGGTGTGACATGGATTATAACTGAGCTCTGCAAATCTTTACCTGTTTGCTGTAGGTTTGAGACGAAGACGCCTTTGTAGCTGCTCAGTCTGGACACATTCACTGCTGCCCTGCCAAGGTGTCAGTGCTCCAGAGATGCCCTAATTCCAGAGATCACTGAAAACTGCTCCCAGCTTCTATGCGTGTACCCAAATGCTGACACAAGAGGTGGATGTGGGGCCAGGTTCTGCTCCCCACACTGTGCTGGTCCAGAGGGACCATGGGGCCGGTGAGCTGGGATGTGCCATGGGCAGGTGCAGGATGTGACCATTTCTGTTCTTGGCTGTAATAACCATATGCGTGAAGAGGATTAATTCTCCTTCCCCATCCTTAACAAAGGATGCCTTTCCCTGGGCATCCTGTCCCAGCCCTGCCTTCCCACCACACATGCACTTAGCCTATTAGGATCTCTGCTGATTGCTTTCTTTCATTCCTCTCGTACCTTTCACTTCAGAAAATGGACTGGTAATACTTCTTTTATCAAAGAATTATGGGATTTAGGACCCAGATTGTACAAAGAGACTTTTGATAGCTGCTGGTAATCAAATCCCAATCGGCAGACACTTCTCTGCTCCCTGTTACCAGAGAGGAATAAAGGAAAGGGATTTCTGATGTTCTGTTTACTGAGCCTGTGGGAGATAGGATCGCTGGGCTATTTCATATTAGAAAAGGAAAGGAAAATAAAACAAGAAAGAAAAAACATGCAGACAAGAGAGGACAATATAGATATAGATAAAAAGAAAAGAAACAGGCTCTTATCATTTTCTTATTGGTTAAGGAGATTCCAAAGCCATTATAGAGGATTAGCAAAAAGGTTAATCTGCTTTAGCTGTTCACTTGTCAAAAGTGAATTTATAGGGTTTGAAAATCCTTCCTATGGTGAAACAAGAAAAAATCCCCCTTTTCCCTCCTCTGCCCCTCCCTTCTGCAGGGAGCACAAGGCAATGGGAACAGGAACACTGGAAACCCCACAGCATGGCAGCACCCTCCTCTGCCTTGCCCCTGCCTGTGTGCTGGCACCTGTGGGAGCTCTGGTTTGGCAGTGCTTCTCCCCACTCCCTCTCGCCTGTGTGGGGTGGCTGTGATGCTCAGGGAATGAAAGATCAGGTCTGAGGGATGTAACCATCCTCCTGCACCCCTCTGCCTTACCTGGGACAAATCCTGGGCTGTTTCACTCATTGATATTGACAGCAGTCAGGGCAAACCTGGACCCTTGGCTGGATTTGGGCTTCCAGGCTGATTTCTAAAGCAGAACAGAGATGGAGGTTGCTGACAAATGTTGCCAAAAACTACAGGCTGGGGGCTTTCCATCCCTAAGGGAAGTGCTCACCCCAGGATCCACATGTCAGTGTCCTCCTGGCCACCCAGTGCAGCCACTGGTGCATCCCAGCTGTGTTTTCCTGGGCTGCCCATGCCACGACTCATCCAAGCAGCCGATGCCCATCGGTTGCTCCAGCGCCACCGTGAGAAACAACCCAGGGTAAAAACAATCCTTCAAGATCAAAAACAAGAAGCATTTTCTGCGTAGCTGAAATTCAGTGAGATGTCAGGTGTTAAAACTATGTTTAACAAAAAACCAGAAATCGTAAAATCATGGAATGGTTTGGATTGAAAGGGACCTTTAAAGATGATCTTAAAATTGTGCATATTAAAATTGTTCAACCCTGTGCCAACTAACAAAAAGAACTCTAATAAAATAATTTTGATTTCATGATAATTATAATAAATGTCTGTCTCCCCAAAGGCCACTTCATCCCATAGGAAGTGGAATCTCTCCACTGGGTAATAGTGTTACTAGTGGTACTACTAGTAGGGATGCTACCAATAGTGATGCTGGCCATCAGAGATGGTGTCCGTGGTATAGCAGCAGGACCGTGGTGTACCAAACCTCCTCTTCTGCAATGAACCACGGTGGACTCAGACAACTGCTTCACTCTGAAGCATTCCAGCTGGCATTTCAGAGATCTTACACCGCCTCATGCTGTCCAAATCCCTCTGTGCTCGGCAGGCAGCGCCCGGTTTTCGGAGGTTCTGGGCTATCTCGCTTTTCACCGACTACGGAAACAGCTTGGGATGATGATGCTTTTTAACCCCAGCCCTGCGGCCGGCACGGGTCCCCGGCCGGGTGAGGGGAGGATCGCGGGCTCCCGGCCGGGTGAGGGGAGGATCGCGGGTTCCCGGCCGGGTGAGGGGAGGATCGCGGGTCCCCGGCCGGGTGAGGGGAGGATCGCGGGTTCCCGGCCGGGTGAGGGGAGGATCGCGGGTCCC
>VZTG01008242.1:0-30654 GCA_013397845.1 Melanocharis versteri | reverse complement strand
GAGCGCCCGCAGCGGGCCCGGCTCTGTGGTGCTGCCGCCATGGGCGCCGAGCGGGAGGCGCGGGCCTGCGCCGCCTTCTACGGCACACGGGGCCTCGCCCCCACAGTGCTCTCCTGCCTGCGCTGCCTGCGGCACTTCGCGGGGTAAGCGGGCGGGCCCCAGGGAGGGAGCTCCCGGTGTCCCCCCGGCTGCGGGTGCATCGGGAAACCCCCGGTGTGGAGCGCCCGTGCATCGCCCGGCGCGGGTCGGGAGGGGGGGAAGAAGCGAGGGAGTGTGAGAAGATCGATACCCAGCGAGGGGTTCGAGCCACGCTCACGTGCCCCCTATTCCCTTCCAGCCTGCTCAGCAGCAGCAGGGCTCCAGTTTTTAGGATTTCGAGCCCTTCTGCCCCACCAAGGGCTTGCATGCGCTGAGCTGTGAGGATTTCGTGTAGCTCCCCCCCGCCGCCGTCCCTCCGTCCTCGCTCCAGCGCAATGCTGAGTGCAGCTGGGAGAGAGGAGCACCGCAAGCTGGGGCACTCCAATCCTAACATCTACCAAGCTGGAGCACCCCTACCCCAATCCAAATCAAGCTGGGGCACCCCAATCCCTCACCCCGCTGAGTCGCGGTATTCCCCCACTGCAGACTTCACCGAGCCAGGGTATCCTCACCCCCATCCTTATCCTATTCCAGGAGTACGGCCAAGAGATGCAAAGAGAAGCACCTGGAGGAGGCTCTCCAGCTGACACGGGTGCTGAGCGAGGGTCTGCAGGCGCTGGGTGAGGCAGAGGCACGACCCCTTCTCCGCTGTGTCCTGGCTTTCCAGATGGAGGCAACCAGCAGCTCCAGCTCCTTCCAGAAACTGGAACAGGTCTGTGAGGCAATCAGCTGGGCTGGCTTTGCCCTCTCCTGGCACAGCTCTGGAGCCTTCCAGCATCCTTACCTGCAAAGGGGCTCGGAGGTGCTGCAGGCACCCCCAGTAGCACTCAGCAGCTGGTGTCTCCCAGGGGTCTGGGCAGAGTAGCTGACTTGGGGTGTCTCTTGGCAGATGGTGACCCAGCTGGCAGTGGGGAAGGAAGCCCTGTTGGCCCAGGAGGTGGACAAGCTGCTGGCTGACCTGGCACTGCAGGGAGAGGTGAGGGAACCCCAGCTGTACAGTGGCACTGGCTTTCACGGGGACTTGGCTGGAGAGCATGGATGACAGGGACCTCCTGGTTTCAGCTGCCTCCAGTCCTTCACTTCAGTTCCCACCATTCTGGGGAGCTGCCCTTGCTTGCAGCTGGCAACATGTGGCTGCCTATCATGCCAGCCCTTTGCTCATCCCTGGGGCAGATTCTGGCGCTGGCAGGACCCTCCTGCCCAAGGCACTGAGCCCCAGCATGTTGTCACACAGGACAAACTATCCTTCTGTCCCTGCAGGTGCTGTCTCCTGGGGACCTTCAGTCAGGTCAGTCTCTGTTCCTTCTCTTTGGGGGTTTTCTCCTGGCTCACACCACCAGTGTACAGGAGACTTCGTGCCAACCCAAACTGGGTCCTCTGTGCTCATGGGAGGGGGAGCAGGGATCAGCCAGATCCATGTGGTCTCTACAGAGGTCCCAGCAGCATCCAGTGCTCTGCCCACCCACAGCTGGAAACCAGACAAGCTAAAGCATCCCCTGCATCCCAGCCCCGTTCTTACCTCACCTACCAATAGCGCAGCCCTTGGCTGAACCGGGAGCAGGGCTGGCTGCAGGAGGGCCGGGGGCTGATGCCGTCCCCTTGCCCACAGTGTCCATGTTCCTGGAGGAGAGCAGCCTGGGCCGGCAGCACTGGCGGCAGAACCTGGCCCTGCTGCTGCAGCGCCTGGCCACCACCCTGCGCTGGGTGCTGCAGGGCCAGCCCGCACCCGGGAACACCTGGGGCTACCTGGTCATAAAGGTAAGAGCCAGCCTGGGGAGCAGGGGGTGGATCAGTACCTGCAAGGACTGGCTGGGCACTGGCAGCAATGTCCAGAGGGATGTAACGCGTCGAGCTGCTTTGAATGGCCATTCCTGGGGCATTGCTGCTTTTTCAGAGGTAAGGAATACTGATCATCCCTGTGGCACCTCCTGCTCCTCCAGGCCTGCCTCCAGGTCTTCCAGGTACTGCCAAAAGACGTGGCCCCCCTGGTGTGGAGCACATCAGGAAAGAGTGAGACCTTGCAGAGCCTCTTGGGACTGCTGCTGGAGGTGGCTTGGGGGAAGGTACGTACAGCCCTGGGAGGGATGGAGCTGCCTGTCCCAAGGAACAGAGCAGTGCTGTCCTTTCCCCATTCACCTCCCCAAGGCAAGCCTGCAGAGACAGCCCAGTGTCTGGCATGTCTGAGTGACCCCATGTAGCTGCTTGCAGGGGCAGTTAAATGTGGTTGGGGTTTAAATGGTGTTTTGAGTTGTGCCTTTGCCTCCCTGTGAGTCCAGGCCCTGAACAAGGACATGAGGCTGCTGGCGGGCACAGCCCTGAGCATGTTGGTGAACACGGCCCCCCAGCCCCAGTATGGGGCCAGTGCTGTGCTGACCCTGTTCCAGCTCCCCAGCCGAGGTGCGTGCTCCATCCTGAGCTGGGGATGGCCTCTGGCAAAGGCTGACAGGCCTGTTTGGGTGTGAGGGGGCAGAGGCTGGTGCCAAGCTGGACTCTGCTGCTCTGTCTGTCTCTTGGAGTCTGGGAGCTCCAGCTGTCTCCGGCCGCTCTCTGTGGACGCTCTGGAATGAGCCATGGCAGTTGCTCTCAGAGCAGCATTTGGGTTTGCCACCTTCCTTCCATCCAGTGCAGCCATTTCCCAGCAGGCACTGGGGAGCTGAAGTTTGGGGAGCTGGTGGTGGAAGTGCCCCCTGTCCTGGAACCAGATGGGCTGGAGAAGCTGGTGCTCACCAGAGGGTTGCTGACGTGCTGCAGGATGGACATCCTCAGTTGCCAGCTGGAGGGCTTCCCCCACAAGGTAGGAGAGCTCAAACCCAGTGGACAGGGCTTGAGGGAGCCCTTGGAGAGGGCTGGCAGTCACCTGTGGTGCCTGCGGATCCTTGGGGGATGAAGCCAGGCTGCACCCCTCCACACCAGCAGCTCCATGCATCCCACTGAGCACAGCCAGTTAGCCAGGAGCCTGCTTTTTCCAAAGACATCCAGGCAGGGGTTTCTTTCTCCTGGGAGGCTGGGAAACAAAGTGGTGCCAAAAACCCCTACACAAGCAAAGCAGTGTTCACCCTGTGCTCCCACGGCATGAACCTGGGGCTGCCCCTGCAGAGCACAGCCTCAGCTCTGCCCACCTCTAGCCTCTTCCAGGTCCTCACGAGCTGAGGACTTCCAGGCAGGGAGCAGAGGTGAGCCCTGTAAGAGCGGGAGAGCCAGGCAGCACTCTCCTTGCCTGTCTCACGGCAGGGTTTTCTCACCCTGGAAATCCTGTGCCTGCCCGCTCCCTGAGCCGCTGTGCTCCTGCAGGCCTGCCTGCTGCTGGACATGGTCTTTCCTGCTGTGTGTGCCCTGACCAGGGAGCAGAAGGACTGCCACTACTACTGCTTCCAAGGTACGAGACTGTGGCCCTGCCATGGCGGGGAGGTTTGAAAGGTTCACTGTGCTTGTGATGCACGGAGCCCCTGTGTGCTTCATCTTCTCCCACGGAAGACACTTTTCTGGGTCTTCGTAGCTGGTTTGGAAACTGCTGTCAATTTCTGCTCCAGCCCAATGGACACTAACCCTCCTGGGGTCTTGTGTACCTAACGGGGGAACTGCTGCCCCTGCACACAGGGTCCTTAAGCCCACAGCCTGTGCTGGCTCTGCTGCAGGCGAGTCAGGGGCGAGGGCTGCAGCAGAGCTCTCTGTTTTGGCAGCCTGTGTGCTGTGGCTGCAGCGCCTGCGGGAGGGCCTGGCTGCTGTCTGGCACCTGACGGGGACCCGCATCCTGGCCCAGGACACTGAGCTCCTCCAGGAGGTCACCCAGCTGCTGTGGAACAACGCAGAGACCCCGGTAAGGACACAGTGCCAAAGGGCCATAACGTGGCAGCCAGGAACAGCTCTTCTATCACCTGGCTCAGCTGGTGTCCCCAGCCCATAACACCCCCCTGCCTGTTTTGGCTCCTTCAGCCAAATACACTCTCTTGGCTGCAGCTGCCAGGGCAGGGGCAGTCACACTGCTGAGGTTGTGGCATTTGTCACACACAGGCTCTAAAGGGCCATGTCCCAGTGCTTCACCTGCCACGGGACAGCAAGGCATGAGAGGGAGCCCACCCCAACCCCCATGTTTGCTGTCCTTCTCCCACAGGTGGAAGGGGTGTCTGAATTCATCCACAGCTCCTTCCGATTGCTCCTGGAGATCTACCACCTTGAGTGCCAGCACTTCCAGGACCAGGAGAGACCCCTGTACCAACAGATGCTGCAGAAGGTGGTCTCAATGCCATGGCAGATCAAAGCAAGATACGTGCCCCTGTGTGCCATCGTCCCCTACATGGGCAGCCAGCAGGTAGGGAAGGCAGGGGTATGGGGAGTCTTGGTCTCAGCTGGCTCTGCTGCTGAGGTGGCACAGCCTCTGTCCACTGTCTGTCACCTTCTACCCAGCTCAGCTGTGTGGACAGGCAGCCTGCCAACCCCGAGGGGCTGTTTCAGCATCACCCAGGGGGATAGCATCCTTGGGGTAGTGAGCTACAGTAGTGCATCCCTGGGGAGTGCCAGTGGGAAGAGAAGCTTTGCCTGTCAGTGCCCACCAAAAGCAGCTTGAGGTACCAGAGATGCTCAGTGCCAGGGGTAACTGCAGTGTGGCCTGTACCCATCTGTCCTTCCCCCAAATGCAGCTTTCAGCCCAACAGGGAGATAAGGGTCACCTGCCTTTCTCCCAGGTGCTGGATGCCTACCCGGACCTGCCACAGCACCTCCTGAGCTGCCTCTCCACCAACCACCTGTGTCCCGCTGCTGCCGAGGTCTACAAGGTCCTGGTGCGGCAGCAGTGCAGCGAGTGGCAGGATGGGCAGCGGGGCACAGAGGTGGCCCTGGCAGAGCAGTGGTCACTGCGCTGGCTCCCCCTGCTCTCCCAGGCCCTCCGCTCCCCCCTGCCCATCCTGCAGAGCAACGCTGCCAACCACCTCCTTGCCTGGACCCTGCGGCAGCTCCCAGCCACCCAGGCACCGCTGGCTGCTCAGTTTGGTGGCCAGGACACGACGTCACTCCGGGCTTGGGTGTCACTGCTGAAGGCACAGAAGAGCATGGCAGGGGCCCTGCCGCTGGGGGATGAGGCGCTGGAGCGGCTCTCCCGCTGCCTGGGCACCCGTGAGGAAGGCGTTCGGCTGGCAGCGCTGGGTCTGCTCTGCTGCAGCCCCAACACCAACCAGCCCCTCTCGGGCACCGAGGTGCGGCTGCTGCGGGAATTCCTGCCCTTCAACCTCAACTGCGACTCCTCCTCGTTCCGGCAGCTGCTGCAGGCAGCAGTGAGGAAGGCGCTGGTCCGGCTGCGGGACAGCTCGCTGGCCCAGCTGCGGGGGAAGGCGCCGCGAGGCACCGGGCTGGGCGAGGGAGCTGGGCAGCTTGCCCAGGCAGTAGGTGAGGCGGCCCCCAGCACCTCCACCACAGCCCTGGGGGATTCACATGTGCTCGGCATCCCTCGCTGCCATGCTCTCTGCCCACAGGCTTTGTGGAATGGCTGCTGCAGCTCAGCATCACCTCACTCAGCCCAGGCTCCAACTACCAGAGGAAGAAGACAGCTCTGCTCCTCCTGGCCGCTGTTTTGGAGACCTGCACAGACACCTGGAGCCCTGACAAGAAGAAAGGCCAGCCCCCACGTGAGTACAGACAAGCTGCCTGGAGTATCACCCTCAGCTGTGGGGATGCTCGCAGCCAATCCCACCCCACTGCCCCGTGTCCCCGTCACAGGTACCATGGCCACACTGCTGAGCTACGCCAGGCAGAGTGGCTGCTGGGACTTCTTCTCCCAGCCCAATTTGTTGGCACTGCTGAGCTGCCTGCAGGACAGCACTAATGAGGTGAGCCTTGCAAAGCCAAGGGGAAGTCATAAAGATGCCTGCCTTGGCCTCAAGCAGGCTCAGAGGGGAAGCCCACCATGCTTCCCATTCTCCCGTGTCCCACTTTTCCCCATGTCTTCTCTGTCCTGGCAGATCAGAGACTTGGCCTCAGAGCTGCTTGTCCGCTACTTCCCCGCCACATTCCCTGAGCCCATTGCCCTGGCTCTCTTCCAGCTGGCCCAGGACACCCTGGGCAGCCCCCGAGTGCAGGAGGCTGAAGCTGGAGCTGTGCTGATGAAGACCATCCTGCAGAAGTATGAGCTTCTGGCATCTGCCTCCCTCTCCCTGCAGTGGCACAGGACCCTCTAAGAGTGTGTTGGCAGCACTGGTGCCTCACCAGTCTGTGGTCATAGATGGGGTTGGCAATAGCCTTGCAGTGGGAAGCTGGGGAGGGTTGAGGTACAGGAATCTGCACCAGGGGAGGAAGGAGCTGCGTAGCACAAGATGGGCAGGAAATTCCCTGGTACTCACAGCAGGATCTGCCTGTTGTCCCAGGTCAGACAGTGGCACCATGAAGAGCCTGTCCCTGGAAGCTGAGGCAGCCCTGACGCTGCCCAGCCGAGGGCTGTGCTTCGCCCAGCACCTTCTCCACGTGCTGCAAGCCCAGTACAAGGCGGCGTGCCAGGACCTGCTGCGGGCAGCAGCCACCGCACCGATGCACGGTACGGCCCCAGCCGGGCACGGCAGGGCAGGGAGCAGCTCCTGCAGCAGCTCCCGCAGCAGCTCCCTGGGAACTGGAGCAGGCCGGAATCGTGGCAGGACTCAGGCCACAGCTCGTTGCTGGTGCCACATCCTTGCCTCAGTTTCCCTGCTTTGGCACCCCCCTGCCTTGCACACCCCTTGCCCAGGGCTCTGTTCACTCTCCTGCCCCTGAGCCACGCTGGCCACGGGCTCAGGCAGGAGAGCCAGGGCTGTGCTGACAGCACAGTGAGCAGAGGTGGGTGTTCTGCAGGAGCCATCGCAGCCCTGCGCAGGTGCCTGCTCCAGGTGCCGGAGGTGGCCGTCTCCATGCAGGCAGCAGAGTTGGTGCAGAGCTGGCAGGAGCTCCTCACCCGCCTCGTGAGCACAGTGAGAGACATCACCTCCTTCCTCCTGGGTGCTCTGCAGAGCCAGCAAGGCCCCGGAACTGATGAGCAAGGTGAGTGTGTCCCCATGGGGGTAGAACCAGCCCTGGGAACCGTCCCTGGGAACCACTGACAACTCCATCCCAGTCATTCCTGGCCCAGCAGCCCTCCAGCCCACGGGGAATGCACTTTGGCTCAGTGCCTCTAGCCGGGGACCATGGTGGGGCTGGGCCTGGCTTTGGGTCCCTTTCTCAGCACCATGGGAGAACAGCAGCACTAGAGCAAAAGCCTTCCAGAAGCAGTGAGATACCTGCCAGATGAAAACAGTTGGGAAAGGAGGGGCTGGCAGAGCCCTAACAGCAGTGGGGAAAGAGCGGTGGGCTAAGTGCAGCTGCAGTCCTGAGTGGGGCACGTGGCAGGGCAGGAGCCATTGCCATCTGTGTGCATTCTGACAGGGGACTGCAGGTCCTCCCAAACCCCAGGAGCATCCCCCTCCCACTGCCCTACACCACCCTGCTCAGACCAGGCTTTTCCTTTTGCAGCTGCTGCCCCATCATTTGCAGAGATGGGGACTGCCATTGGCTCCCTCATCACGCTGGGGAAGGGCCAGGGGCAAGAGGAAGAGGAGGGGGACTCAGTCCTGCTGTCAGAGGAGCACAACCTGATCCTGACGTGCTGCTGGGTGTCAGTGAAGGTGGGGACCCCTCCTCATGGCACTGGGAGAGAGGCAGCCCAGCATGGCACCCGTCATCCAGCTCACCCCAGCTGCTGCTTCATGTCCCCTTGGGACATTCATCCTCGCTGGGGATGAACATGGGGGAATTTCTGTCCTTACCTCAGTGCTCTCACACATGTCCTCACCCCCTTCCGGGAAGGATGCAACAACCAGCCTCCCCAAAAGCAGCCCCCTCCCTGACTGCCCTTACGGAGCCCAGCTTCTTCCCAGACACTGATAGTCCCCTGCTGTGGCAGAGCCAGGCTACCTGGCTGGCAGCTCTGCTGCCACCCATCCCAGCTTGTCCTCTCTGCCAGTCTTGCTGACCTTCCTTTTCTTCCCAGGAGATTGGGCTGCTCCTGGGGGGCCTGGCCGAGCTGCTGCTATCCCCAGCACTGCCTGCCCAACTGGGGCCCCTCCTGCCACTCACCACCCTGCAGATGGCCACCAGGGTGTTCCAGGAAATCCTGCTGCGGTGCAGGCACTGGGTAAGAGCATGTCTGAGCCCTTACCTATCCCTCCAGCCCTGTCCCTGCCCTGGTGTACTGGGGTGGAGGTGCAGTGGGGCAGGGTCTGCTCTGGGGCAGGACGTGGGGATGGCTGGAAGCCCCCTGGCTGGGATCCCAGTGCCAGACCCCATCACGTCCCCCCACCATCATGTCTTCTCACTTGCTCTTCCCCTTCGCAAAGAGTTTTCTGGGGCCATGGTGGGGCTGGTGGGGGCAGCCTTTGTGGTGCTGGGCCTGACACTGCTCTGCCCCAGGGAGCAGTGGAGGGCTGCAGCATGGGCTTCACCAAATTCTGTGCTGCTCTGCTGAACCACCCGGATCTGGAGCTGCAGGCCATCCCACAGGCTGTGCTGGAGCAGGTACAGTACTCATCGTGCCCCTTATTTCCCATGTGCCCCAGGGAGCACCAGGGTCGTTTCTCAGTGTCCCCGCTCCCTGGGGCAAGCACCCTCCTGGCAGCTGAGATGCTGGTGCGGGCCGGGTGCCCTCCTTGCAGGGCAGCTGCAGGTTCCAGGCGACAGGTTTCCAGCCACATCTCGGGTGGGTTTTGTTTCTCTGTCAGGGCTTGGAAGCGCTGAGTGGGCCCCGGAGCAGCTCAATCACGCGCCGTGCTGCCGGCTTCCCCATGCTCTTCCTCTGCATCGTCAGCGGGGAGGCCCCGGCACAGGCACGGCCGCTCCTCACCCGCTGCATCCAGACACTGCTGACCTTGGCCACCACGGCACTGCCACAGGACTGGGACCAGACCCTCGACCTCCCGCAGGTGAGTGTGGCGCTCCTGGCTGCTGGAGCCCCGTTGGGAACAGGGTGATCTGTGCCAGGTCTGCTCTGAAGGGAGCTGCGCCAGGTACCCAGTATGAGACCGTGAGAACTCAGAATGAGCAAAAACACACAGCCCTGGTCGTGCCGTCCAGCCCAGCAGCCTGGGAGCTGATGGCCTCCTGGCTCCCAGCCAGGATGTCTTCTCCCAGCCTCTTCCCCTGACACGGTAGCATGAGCCCCCTCCCGGCATGGTGCCGCTCAGCCCCCTGTGCTCTCCCCAGGTGTGCGCCCTCCACGTGCTGCAGACGCTGGTCCGCGGGGCGGGGCTGGGCGGGGCCGTGCTGTGCCACGCCACACCCATGATGGCCCTGGCGCTGCGGGGCCTGGGCTCGCCGTGCTGGGCCATGAGGAACGCGGCCATCCAGCTCTTCAGTGAGTACTGACAGAGAGAGATCCCACAGCCCCCAGCGTTCGGAGCCTGTCTGGGGTGAAGCGCATGACCTTGGCAGGGTTGGATGGGACCTGACACTGCCTTCTTTGTCCCTGCAGGTGCCCTCACGTCCCGGCTGCTGGGACAGCCGTGGAGCCACAGGGATGGCTGCCCATCAGAGGGGCTGAGCCTGCATGCCTTCCTCGGGCAGCACCCAAAGCTGGGCGCTGTGCTGCTCGGAGAGCTCAAGGTGGCCACAGCACCCACATCGGGGGGGCCCCGCCTGCACCCTGCACTCCACGCCATCCTCACCCTCCTGGCCCAGCTGCAGCCTGGCACTGACAGTCCCGGCAGGTATGGGGGCAGTGGGGATGCTCTGCCAAGGGCTCCTGCAGTGGGAAGGTGCCGATGCTGGCCCTTCGGGAGGGGAGATTTTACTCCAGACAGAGCATCACCACATGGTGCCCTTTTTGCTCCACAGCCCCTCTGCTCCCTTCCTGGGGCCACTGCTGGGGCTGGCAGAGAGCCCCATCTACGCCGTACGAGCGATGGCTGCCAAGGCTCTGGTGCCCGTTGTCCCCCCACCTCAGCGCTGCGGGCTCCTCCTGCAGCTGGCCCGGCAGCTCCCTGCAGCACCCGGACAGATCCGCTCGCACAACGCTGTCCACGGGCACCTGCTGCAGATACGGGCACTGCTGGCCTCTGCCACGGGCACCAGGGGGTGAGTGTTGCCAGGCTGTCCCCCACCCCCGGCGTCACTCTGTGCCAAATGCAGCCATTTGGCCACAGAAGGGTGCCCAGCTCGGCGCTGTGCCCCGTGGTAAGGCTGTGTCTCCACACAGGCTGTCAGCTGAGGCGCTGCGCCCCGTGGCTCTGCAGCTGGAGGTGCGGGGCTGGCTGCTCACCCCTGCCCAGCGCTGCCCCCTCGTCCGTGCCGCCTTCCTCCAGGTCCTTGCCCTCCTGCCCACATCCTTCAGCCCTGGCTTCACCCAGTTCATCCATGACACCATCAGCACCAAGCTGGGCAGCCTTCCACAGCGGGGAAAGTCAGGCTGTGCTGAGCCACAGGTATTGCTTCCTGCCCGGAAAATCACGGCCATGTCTGACTGGCAGTGAGCCTGGGCAGGGACAGGGGGACCCATTGCTCCAGGCTGAGCACTGGAAGGGGAATCCTTTTTTTTTTCCTGCAGGTGGGCTCAGCCATCCTCCACCAAACCATGGCCCACTTCATGTGCAGCGAGGCAGCCCGGCTGGCTGACAGCGAGCGGATTGCTGCTGTCTGCTCACTTCTCCAGCGGCCCAACCCTGACATCCAGCTTGCCATCCTGAGTTGGGTGATCGCCGGGGAGGGAGGAACATGCAAGGAGGTGGAGAATGCTCTTGGGCTGACATTGCTGGTATGATGGGGCTCAAAAGTCACCAAGTAAAGCAGGGGGCCCCAGTGCACCACGCAGATGGTACCCCTGAGATCCCATTGCTCAGAAGCTTGGTGCACCCCAGCCTGAAGGTGCAGGGCACTTGCCCGGTCCTGCAGTGCCAGGACCACTAACCATGTACCTTCTTTCCCATTGTCAACTAGGAGAGCTTGCGGTTGGTGCTGCAAGAGAGAAGGGACAAAGAGTTCCTGAGATTGTACCTTGAGGCTTTGCTGCATCTTTACAGAGATCCCTCGTCATGGTCCCAGGAAGCTTCCAGTAAGCTCCAGGGCTCCTCAGCATCATGCCTGGAGATGCTGCTGCACATGGTGGAGGCTGAGTGTCCTGGGCCTGATCTCCTCTTGCAGGCACTGTGTGCTGCTAGCCTGCTGCTTGCCCATGGGTAGGTCCCTGCTGCTGCTGGGGGGCTGAATCTTCAGCAGATTCTTCCTTAGTCCTTGCTACAAACAGAGCCATGACTTCTCTGCCGTGAATCACAGCATTGCACCTGGCTCCTGCGATCCCAGGGCAGTCGGTGGCCTTTGGTCCCCTGGATGGAGCAGAAAGGTGTGCTTGAATTCGCTCTCCCTCGCTGGCCTCTGGCAGGTTTGGGGACGAGGATGGCGTGCTGGTGGAGCGCTGGTGCGCGGCGCTGGAGGAGTGCAGCCAGTCCACGTGGTCCGAGGTGCTGCGGCTGGCGGCTGCCCGCTCCCTGCAGATGGCGGGGGCCGACGTGGTGCGGCGATCCCTGCGCGCTGCCTGTCCCTCGCTCGTCCCGGTGGCTCTGCGGTAGGTCACGGAGCCCATCCCTGGGGATGGCTGTGCTTGCAGCCAGTTCTCGGCAGCACTGCTCCCTGCAGCCCCAGCCTGCTGCAGGTTAATGGACTCTGCAAAACGTGCCCCCTGCAAAAGCTCAAGGGTGTTGAAGAAAACTCCCCTCATTCAAAAATCACTGGCACTCAAGAGCTCACAGTCTACAAAAGAATGTGTGGGTGGCATTTTAATACAAGCAGCCAGTCCCTTATGAGCAGCAGATGGCATTGCTGGGTCCCTCAATCCCCAGCACAGCCCCTACCCTCCCAAGCTCCAAGCCCTTGGGTGGTGGCTGTGTCTTTCACAGTCCAGGAGAAAAGTTCCTCAGAGAAGCATTCCTCTGAAGTCTCATCCTTCCCCCCCTCCAAGCAGGCTGGGATGCTTTGGGGCGTGCAGTATGCTTCCCTTCCCTTCTCTTCCCTTTCCTCAGGCTGATAAACATGGCCATTCACCTTCTGCAAGATGAGGAGCGGGAGGTCCGGCATGAGGCCTCAGGTTTTGCCAGCCTCCTGCAGCAGAGCCCAGGGAAGCCTCTCCGAGATGGCTGCATCTTTGTGCAGGACAATGTGGGGCTCCAGAGTCTCCTGCAGCTCCTTCTGGGAGAGTTTGGGGAGTACCCTGAGACCTTCAACTCACTACTTCAACACATCCCCGTCTTAGATCTCAGGAGTGTCGTGGAGGAGCTGGAGGCCAACAAGTGAGTTGCTGGATCTGTGGACTGGCATGAGGGAGTGTGGGGTACCACGGGGCCAGCCCTCGGCTTCACTCACACCTTGGCTTTCCCCCCAGAGCTGCCAGCCTGTACAAGGAGGATGAACCCAACGTTTTTGCGGAGCCAGCTGTCTTGGCACGGCAGCTGCTCCCTGTCCTGGTGCAGCTCCTGGAGAAGGCTCCCACTGGCAGCCCACTCCGTGCCTCAGCTCTGCAGTGGCTGGAAGCCACAGGCCCCGGTGTGCTGAGGGACCTGCAGTACTGCAGACACTGCTGGAGCCAAGGTATGGCGAGCGTGGAGTGCACAGTGTCCTTGTTCCCCAGGCCAGCTCTGCCTAGGGGGACCCCACCACACTCATGGCTCCTTCACCCACTCTCTCCACAGGGACCGCTGTCCACTGGGGGATGAAGGCACTGGGCTGTGCCAAACTCCACACAGCCCTGGCCGTGCTGCTGGTGAGGGCCCGGCTGGTGGCACAGGTGCTGCAGGTGCTGGGGGAAGGTGCCACCGCCATGCCAGGGCTGGGCTATAGCACCCAGGATTTGGAGCAGGAGCTGGAGCTGGTACAGGGGCTGCTGGTGCAGCACGGGCTGGCCCCTGTGCCAAGTCAGGACAATGCACCCGGAGAGCTGGGACCACTGTCGGGGACTGACAGCTCCAGGCATGCAGCAGTGTGACCCGAAATCCTGCAGCCATGTCCCTCCATTTGCTGGATGCTCTCTATGACCAGCAGCCAGGCCAGCAGGTTTGATGGTGTAACTCAGGGGAATCCCACTCACAGTGTGGGACACACAGACTTCAGTTCCCAGTTTGTAACCCTCCAGCTGAGGACTCCAGTCCAGCGTTGCCTTGGCCCACGTCAATGGCTTCCTTGCCCTCAACTCTGGCTGGCAGGAGGGGACCTGTGCCCCAGAGCTCTCACACCCCCTCATGCTCAACTCCCACCACGTGTTTTTTTAACCAGCACTTTGGTCCTTGGCCGACTTGGGCTTTTATCCCAAATAAAGAGGCCAAGAACATTTCCAGTGTTGAAGCCTTTTAATTTCTCTGCCCAGGAGGGTGGTCTGAGACGGGGTTGCAGAAACCAAACATGTCCTGGGGCAGCAAACAGGCAACAGCCACCGGCTGCAGTGGAGCAAGATCCAGCCCTGGCATGGCACGTGCTCCCAGCACAGGCTGTGGTACCACCACCCAAAGCTGGAGCAGGGACCTCACCAGCAAGGTCATGTGCTGGGCAAGGAGTGGGGAAGGGCAGCAGCACCACCCAGCCCAGGCTCATTCCTTCCAGTGGGGGCTGCCGAGCCCCCTGGCTGGAACTGGACACCGGCACCATCGCCCACGTGCAGACTTTGGGTGTCTGTACAATTTCTCTCTGCAAAGCCCAGCAGGCAGCTGAGCTGCCCTGCATGGCTCACCCGATCCTGCAGTGAGTGAGCTCAGACAAGAGGAAGGGTGCTGCCTCCATCCTCACGTTGCTTGCCAGTCGCAGCTCATTGCAAGTATAATATCATGGCTGAGTGTGACATCATCACACCATGTCACCACCACATCATCTTCCTACCCAGACTTAACCTCATCGTGCTGTTCTACCATTAATCACCACATTTTAGCAATTCCCTTATTTTTAGTCTTTTTAAGAAGGGTTTTTCCGTTCTTCAACAAAATATTTAATGGAAAACAGAGGGAGCTGGCTCCAAGGGTGAGCAGCAAACCTGCAGAAGGGTGAAATTATGAAAGAGACCACATTTTTATTTCATTCCCCACCTCCCCAGCAAGGAGTGGTGCCATGGGGAGGCTCAGCTCACCTTCCCAGGGGGATCCTACACGAAGATGAGAGCTGGTGGGGAGCAGACACAGCCCTCCTGCAGGCCCTCCTGCACCCACGAGCCCTGGCACCCCACCACAGAAGCAGCCACCCAAAACGTCCTGGAAAGGAAAATTAGTGAGAACTGGGGTGTGCCACTAATAAATATAATTTTAAAATATTAAATATAGTTTTATATATGGGTTTATATTGTATCTATAATAATGGCAGTCGGACTAGATCATTGTATGTCCCTTCCAACAGAGATATTCTATTCTATTTAAATATGTTTATATTGTAATATTGGTTTATAGGACCAATATTATAGGACCAATATAGGACATATTATTGCTTTATTTAATATGATGGTATACTATAATACTGTGGCATATTTTAACATAATTATAGCTTTGTATACAAATATCAGAATATAAACGGAAAGTGCCTTAGAGACAGGGAGAGATGTTCCTTAGGAGAGATCCCATGGTGGGGATGCCACAGATTAGCACCTACCTGGCTCCTTGCAGCCCGTGTCCAGTGCAGTGGGGCCGGCGGTGGGACAGATTCCCCCAGCATTCCACACACACCTGCTTGTCCCGGTGCAGCCGGCGGCTCCAGGCTTGCCCGCGGCACGCGGGTCCCACCCGCGCCAGGCGGAAATAGCCGCAGTAGCTGGGGAGGGGGGAGCTGGGGAGGGGGGAAAATGGGAGGAGAAAAGAGGGAAAAGTGCAGTCGGAAGTGAGGGCAGAGGTTGTGGAGGTTTTTTGATGGATTGGGGTATAAAGGGGATGTGGGTTCGGGGTGGGGGGAGGGGCAGAGAGGCCTCGGTTGGGGAGGTGAGAAGGGTAATGGCTCTGGGGGGGTGCAGAGGGGCCATGAATTTAGGGGATGCAGAGGGATCATGGTTTGGAGGGTGGGAAGGGTAATGGTTCTATGGAGCATGAAAAGGGCCATGGTTTTGTATGGGGGTGCAACAGGGCCAAGGTTTGGGGCAGGGAGGAGTAATGGCTGGGGGAAGCAAAAAGGTCCTGTGTCTGGGGGGTGCAAGGGGGCCATGACCGCAGCAGGGGTGCGGGAGCGGTCCTGGCTTTGGGGAGGGGAGTTCCAGAGGGGCCCCGACTCCACACATACCCAGAGGGCTCCTCCGGCAGCGGCAGCCCAGCTCTTCGCCAGGGATCTCTGAAGTCCTGGCTGAAGGAGTTGGGGAGTATCTTGGCTACCTCTGGCAGAAGAGCAGCTGTGAGGGGCACGGGGATGATTAAAGACACCCCGGGACGGCAGCACATGGGGATGACCGCGCAGGAGGGCAGCAGGCAGCCCGCGTTACCTTTGGCCGTCCCGCAGGTCGGGTGCTGCCCCAGGCAGCCGCGGCGCTGCTTGAGATCAGGACAGGGATCCCCTCCGTGCCGGGGCGGCACGGTGACCTGGCGGCTGCGGGCCCTGCTGCCAACCCCGCACGGGGAGCTGCACCCGCTCCACGGCCCCCAGGGCCCCACAGCACAGCCCACCGCTGCCAGGGATGGAGGAGAGGGGAAAGAAAGAGTTTCAGTGTCATGAACAATGGAAAGAGCAGAGCGGGGGGATGCAGCACAGGGGACGGGGAGAGGGGAGGAAGGACAAGCGCCAGAGTGAGCCCAGCAGCCCCTCTCCCCCGACCCCTGCCAGTGCAGGGGCATTGTGAGCTGCTTCCGCAGGACTTTATCCCTGTGCGCATCGTGCTGAGCTGGGACCCTGCTAATCTCCCCGGAGATTAGGAAGGGCTGACTGCTGCAATTGTCCAGGGGGCCGTGGTGTGGCCGGTGCCTGCCTGCCTAGATTTGGGTCCCCAGGGCAGAGTGGTTCTGCACTCCCAAAGCCCATGAGCTCTGTTTGGCACCCTCAGTGCAGTCCCCGGTTCCCCTGTCGCTGTGCAAGGCACTGCCTGTGACAGCAGCACAGGTGACACCGGCGCTTGTCCTGCTGGGTCCCACACTGACCACTCAGGCTTGCAGTGACAGCACTACCATCAGCTGCAGACCAGAGGCCACCTCTATGGGCTCTCTCATTGCACTGGGGCCAGCCAGACATTCAGCGTGGAAAAAAGGGGACAACTGGGACATTGCTACAAATGCAGCCCAGCCCGCGTTCCCAGACACATCCTGTTATCACTCAAAGTACGGGGCTAACAGGTAACAGCAAACACTCGCCACCGAGCACAGCAGCCCAGGCTGGTGTCCCCAGCCGCGGTCCGGCCAGTGCCATCCCCTCCGCCACTCACCGGCACGGCGGCACGTGGCCAGGTAGTCCTGGCAGCAGTCTCCCGTCCTCTGGCAGTACGAGTCGCAGTAGCAGCGAGCCCGGCGGGCGCCGGGGGCCCAGCAGGCGTTGTTCCTGCCGGGGCAGCACCGGTGCCGGCAGCTGCCCGTGGCACCCACCAGGCAGCCGGTGGCCAGCAGCCAGCCCGCCCAGAGCAGCGGGCCCCGCATGGCACCGGGAGCCTGCGAGCCCCGCGGGATGGTGGCTCTGCCCCGCACCAGCGGACACTGGGTGAGGAGCGAGGGCTGTGCCGGTGGGAGCTCCGGCCGTGCCGCACCGCACCGCCCCCGGGCTGGGCGGGGGGACAAAGCCCGTTCCCTTCTGCTCCACCGCCCCTCGCCCGCCCCGGCCCTTGGCTCCATGGCAGGGCAAGGACTTCATACCATTAACCAGGGTTATTAATAAAGGACTGTGCATGAGACAACACAACCCTGCCTGGGAGCGTCTGTGATTGCGCACTGCTGGGTTGGAGCTGATACTCCCCCAGGAGCACCATCTTGGCGTGATGGGCAGCCCCGTCCCCCACCCACAGGGCAGGAGCCACTCACTGCCCACTCAGCACAGCCCGGACGCCAACGCAGCTGCTAAAGCCAGACTGATTTTATTCAAATTGCGAATGTAAAACAGAATAATAATTAAAAAAAAACCTAATGCAACCCTCACTGGCTTCAGAGCCGAAAGCCACAGGTAAACCATGCCTGGGCTTTCCTCCTTCACCCTCCTGTGTTAAGGCTGAGCTCATCGCTGGCTACAAGAGGGAGGAGGGATGGGTTGAGCCCTGGCTCCTGCACCCCCAGCTCCCTCAGGGAGAAATTTGGCACAAATCCAGTGGGGCCAGCCTGGCACGGGCAGGGCAGGGCTCCAGCCCCACGGCCACAGGTGTTAGTGAGTCAGCGTGAAGCTCCAAAAGCTACGGGATTACCTACGGCACCCCAGAGAGGCAGCGGGAGGGCAGCTGCGGGGAATGTGGCAGAAGAAAGGGGTTTGCACCCCTGGCCGAGGGGCCAAGCCTGCGGCGTGGGGCTGCACCTCCTCGCCCCGGCTTGCACACACGTCTCGGCTGTAAACGGCAGGTGAGGGGGCACCCAGCTCACCCCAACCCCAGCCCACAGTGAGCAGAACTAAAGGCCTGGCTGTATGTGCAATTTTGGGCAACGCCTGCTCAGCAGCCTGGGGCTGAGCAGGACCCCAGGGATGGGATGGGATGGGATGTTGCACGCCGGTGGTCTTCGTGCTGGCAGGGAGGGAGGAGGGAGCTTGGGATCACACCAGGGGGTCACTGCCCTCCTATCCCAGGGGGTGCAGGGCTTCTGGGCCCCCTCCCAGAGCTGCTGTGACCCTGCCAGTGGCATCAGCCCCATTGTCAGCTTGTGATGTGCAGCTTGGCATTGCACCCACACGGCTCAAGGGGGCTCTCAGCACCTCCAAAAGAGCTGCTCCCCAGGCAGTCAGCAGCCCCTGGCTGCTGGGAGCCCCAGGGCCACTGTCCAAGGGACATCCCACCCTGGTTAACCAGCACACACAGCTGATGTGGGGCCAGGGGAAAGTGTCATGAGAAGATAGGGATGGGCATAACCGGGATGCTGCGGGTTGGGATGGTGGGATGCAGCTCCCTCCCTGCTCCTTTTAGCACACAACTAGTAATTTAACCTGCTCCGGAGCCTGTTCCTAAAGATAAATGTGGCCAGGTTTGGGGTGTGCAGGGCAGACCTGGCCCCAGCAGTGCCGCAGGCGGGTGTGGGTTTGGTCTCTGCTCTCTAGCTGCAGCCCTGTGGGGCACAGGAGGCGGGGGCTGCCTGGCCCGGCCCCTCAGTCCGTTTTCCACACCTTGTTGAGGAATTTGACCACCTCATCGTAGATGATGAAGACGATGGCCACATCAAGACACACACGGCCCAAGCGAGGCACTGTGCCCTTGTAAAACCTGCCAGAGATAGAGAGGGGGGCCGTGGGGCTGGGTGCCCTCACAGCCCCTTCCCTGCCCATCCTCCGCCCCAGCCACCCCCACTGCAGAGCTTACGCCAGGGGCCCTTCGTGTTTCATGATCTGGTAGGCACAGTCCCAGGTGTTCTTGTACTTGTGCGCTTCCAGCCCCTGCGGAAAGGGAAAGCAGGATCAGAGGCCAGAGCCAGGGTTGCATCTGGGGGATTTCGGGGGGAGGCAGAGAGCTGGGGGTGTGCCATGAGGAACTGATATTTCTGCACTGCTGCAGGACATCAGACCCCGTAGGGACGTCCCCACCTCCATGCAAACACTCCCCATGGCTCAGGAGCAATCCCAGACATCTCCTAAGCCAAACCTTGCTGGCATCGTGTGCCTGCCTCAGGGACTGCATGAAACAGCTCCCAGGCAGTGGGTGTCTCCAGCCTGCTGCAGGCAGAGCAGTCCCACACCAGGCCCTGGCACTGTACCTGCATCCTGGTCTTCACCACGTCCAAGGGGGTGTTCCCGAAGACACTTGCAGCTCCAGCAATGGCTCCAAACACCCCTGTTATGAAGGGGTTCATGACCTTGTTGGGATTGTCCCCTGGGAAGGAAGAGAGGTTGAGGGCAGAGTGATGGTGGGATTCCCGTGTGCATTCCCGAGGGAGCCTGCAAGGAAGGCCCCAGGTCTGGCTGCTTGTGGTCAGGGTGCAGTGCTGAGCTGGGGACCATCCAGCAGCCCCAGCCCCACACAGCCCAGGCCGCACTGTGGGGCTCAGGGTGGGTGTGAGATACTCCAGCACCAGGACCTGTCAGCCCCACAAGCTGGTGCCACCCCACCCTGGTTTTCATTTTCCTCTATTCCAAGTGGCTGAGCCTTGAGAAGTAAGGGGTGTGTGGATGGAAAAACCATCCCAGCTCCCAAGGGTGGTTGGGGAGGCAGAGGCACAGCCAGGGTGGCCTGGGGGGCCAAGGGCACCGTACCTTTGTACCAGTTCCTGAGGGAGGTCATGACAAAGAAGCGGATGGCCTGGTTTGATCCTTGCTTGAGGACAGTTGCAGTTAAACCCTGGTAGGTCCCCTTCAGCCCTGCAAGAAGAGGGTGTTGGAGGGGAGACCAGCCTCACGTGGCAGAGAAAAATCTCCCCAGGCCACCTGTCACAGCCTGTGCCCACCCACCACCTCCCACCCTGTCCCCATAGCACGGCAGTACTCAGGGAGTCAGGGTGCCACTTTCCTAGGACTCACCCTGTTCCCGAACGATCTCCCGGACGCCATGGAAGAAACCACGGTATTTGGGGTTGGGAGAGGTCTGGTCATGGATAAACTTCACCTACAAGGAGACGATGTGCTTGTCCTGGCTGAGGTAATGCAGATGTGATGGCCTCAAGGGCCGCTGGCCACCACCTGCCTTGCTCCAGGGACAGTCCCAAGACCAGAGCTGACCCATGCAGCCAGGCAGCTCTGGGAAAGGTCACAGGGGAAGCCTGTGCCCATGGCCAGCAGTGCATTTTGCAGAGGAAAACCTGGGAAACTGATGCTGCAAGCAGTCATGTGGGGCTTACACTCATGAAATAGGTGACAAGACGGCTCCTGGGTGTGGGGCTCCTCCCCGGAGTGGGGAAGGGCCACCTGAACTGACCACCACAGGCCTTTCCAGCATCAGATCCTCCCCTACAAAACTGTCTTCGGCAAATGCATGCAGCCCTCAGGTCCCCAAAAGTTGGGCACCCCTGGGTTTTGCCCCCTCCCAGCCCAGCCCAGCGAGGGGTGCCAAGGCAGGGGACAGTGGCAGCCACACCCACCCACCTTCACGGTCTCCATGGGGCAGACCACGGCCACGGCCTCGGCCACGCCAGCCCCCAGCCCACAGATGAGGCCCCGCGTGCTGTCCAGCCGCCCCTGCTCATCTCTCATCTGGTTGCTGAGGAACTCGAACATCCCGAACCTGCAAAGGAGCCACTGTGCCAACCCCTGGGCACCTGGATGGGGTCTGCACCCTCTGCTCTGGGTCTGTCTCCAGGAGCAGCTGCACACCCTGTGAGAGGACCCTCCCTGCCTGGAAAGCCACCGGGCTTCGGTAAAATGCCAACATAGACACCAAGGGCAAAGCCATCCCCTTTCTTGCTGCTGTTGGGGATCCCCCCACCCCACCCCTTGCCATGGGGGCACGTACCTGACGGCAGCCTTGGGGATGGAGCCGTACAACAGCGAGCTGAGCCCCCGGTACAGCCCCAGGATGCCATGGCCACGGACGGTCTGCTTCACACAGTCCCCTGCGGCAGAGCACAGCGGTGCCGCTGTCACCTGCTGCACTGAGGACCACCCACCACCACCCTGCCAAATCCCCCCAGCACCAGCCAGGCTCCCCAGGAGCCCCAAACCCAGAGAGGGGTTGCTCACCAATGCCCTTGTAGCGGGGAGGGTTTGCCTTCTCGTCCAGCTGCAGCTGTGTCTTCACATACTCGGTAGGGAATGTGATGCAGATCTCAATCCCTCCAGCCAGGCCACCTGCATGGGAGAGGAAGGGACACTGAGGCAGGAGCAGCATTGTGCCCGTTCAGTGCCACACGGCTGCTCCTGGCTCCAGGATGGCTGAGCCTGGGACCTCTGGCAGCCACATCTGGGCTGGGACACGATACCCCTGTCTTCACCAAAACCCTGAGGACTCCACACAGCAGCAGGGCTGTGTGCCAACCTGGCGCCTTGCATGGGCATCACTGCCCTGCCATGGCAAGAGCTGTTGAGGAGACTGGGCAAAGGGGTGGGAAAACAGGGCAAAACACAGCACCTATGGATGCCTATTTGGTGTGTTGCCCCTCAAAGGCACCCCTCCATCTCTGGAGCCTCGCACCCCCAGGTGAGCTGCCAGCACCGGGATTTATAAACCCAGCGGTGCTGCAGCAGGCCCAGCACCACTCCCTACACCAGCAGGAGCCCATCTGCAGACCTGGCTGTGCCAGCAGGAAGCACAATTATCATCAAGCCTGTCTGGCTGCCCCGGGCTCCAGCAGAGGTGGCTGCTGGGCACTGATTACACTGGCTGCAGCCTTTCCTGATGGCCCGGGCAGCAAGGGATGCTGGCTCTCAGCTCTGGGGCTCCCCTCAGCACCCATGGAGCTCTTGCAGCTGGATCCAGCTGTGCTGGGGGAGCTGGGCTCAGCCCATCCGGCCAGGACGGATCACAGAGCGCTTCCTCACATCAAAGCGTGGCCAGGTCCCGCCGAGCAGCGGGAGCCCTTTGTGCCGGCACCAGGGGGAAGCGCAGGGCCGAGCTCTCTCAGGTCTCACAGGGCCAACCCTGCCCAGCCCAGAACAGGGCCCAGGGTGCTGCCACTGGGGTCAACCCACCCTGAGCAGCCCCACGGATCTCCCTGCTCCTTGCCCAGGGAAGGGGAATCATGCTCCAGCCCACAGGCTGCCAGCTCCCAGTCTCCCATACAGCCTCCAGTGGCTCCTCCAGCCTGGCCATGTCCTTGGTGTGACCCAGCAGGTCTGTGACTCCCACTACAGCCACCCCAGGCTTGCAGCCCCACCACGGCACAGGGGACACCCCAGCAGAGAACACACTGCCTTTGTGGGAGAGGCTGGGACTGGTGCAGTGGTTGTTATCTTGCTCTGCAGTGAAGCACAGGCTGGTGCCACATGGCACAGCTCTGCTTATCAGCACCCCCCAAAGTACCCTCATGAGGGGATGCTGATAGGGGACACCACGGCCCATGGCTGCTCCCTGTGACAATAGCAGGCAGCCCCAACTCCTTGGACCCACAGACTTTCTCACAAAGTCTTATTTCTTCTGCATGTCCTCCACATTTGCAAGAGATCTCTCTGATGTTGCCAGCTCCCCCCTGTCAGTGCCACTGGCAACTGGCATCCTCGGGAGCACTGCCACCTTCTCTCAGCCCAGTCCTTCTAGAGGGAAGGGAAAAGCAGCCTCCATACATTCCTTCAAGCAGCTAGGCAGCACTCATCTTAAAACAGCCTTATGCTGGTTTTTCCCCCCAGGCACCAAAAGCACCAGGCTGCACCATCTTACCCAGGGAGCCAAAAAGCCAGGCTAGCCTCAACACAGCCGGGGCAATGCAAAGCTCAGCTCCATGCTCAGAGAGCACCCCACTCCTCCCACAGGCACGGCAGGGATGGGGACACCGTGGCACTGAGTACCCAAAGCAAGACACGCCGGCCCAGCCGGGCAGCATCCCGGCCCTGTGGGGACAGGGCGCGAGGCCAGCCCAGCTCTGCCACAGCAAACAAAGGCTCCTTGTTTCCCACTGTGTTCCCAGCGGGGCTGGAGCTGCCCAGCCCAGCCCAGCCCAGGCAGGCGCTTTTCAGGAGGCATCACTGGGTGACCACTGCCAGCCCCGACGCCTCCGTGGCACACGGTGCTTTGGGGGTGTGGGAGGAAGCCACAGGGCCAGCTCACGGCACTGCAGCCAGCCAACAGCTCCCCTGGGGCATCACAGGAGGACAGCCACCATCCCCAGGGTCCCCAAAGCACTCCTGCTGCCCCCTCAACCCTCTCCCACCCTTGGCATGTCCATCAGAGTGGCAGACACTGCTGGTCCCATGGCAGAGGGGCTGGCCAAACACCAATTTCTCCTGCAAAGACAAACAACTCCTGCAGGAGCAGCTGGCAGGCCCCAGAGAGCATCATGATGAGGAGCAGTGCCCTCCAGCTGGGTGCAACAGTCCCCGAAAAGCTGAGACCCAGCTGGCATCTCTCCACACCGCCACACAGCACCGTGCCACCAGCCTTGTGCCACCACAGCCACAAGAACACCACAGGTCCTGCCAAGGCCACTTCCCTTCCTCCTACACTGCAGAACTGAAGTGCTGGACATTTTAAGTGCCATAAATATTTGTTCTCTCTCAGTCCCCCAGCACCAGCTCCTGCCCCAGCACACCCAGTGCTGTTCTGGCCTCAAATCCCACAGGAAGGTGCACAGAGCAGGGACTCCAGACACACTCCATGACTTTTGGCAATTTTAATCCATTTTCTTTCGCCTGCAGAGAGACAGAGTGGCACAGGCCACCTGCCCTGCAGCCCCCTGGAAGCAAGACCCATCAGAGGTCCTGCTCTGCTGTCATCTCCTCTCCCCACAGAGCTTTACCCTATCAGAAATCTCATTCTATGCAAATAAATCACCCCACTGCTCAGGAGCAGCAGCTTTGCCCAATCCCCTCCCTCGCCAGGGTTGCGGAGGCTTTGCAACCTGTTTACTCGGACTTTAAACAGCAGCTCCAGCTCTTGCAACACCACGGAGTCAGCAGGAACAGCAGCACTCAGGAGGTGAAAGTGCACGCGGGGCAGCTGAGATGCCGGGCCAAGGCTCTGGCTGTCCGCTGGATGCACCAGAGCCAGAGGAGAGGGAACGTCCTTCAGGGAAGGTCGCTCTGCCTGGCCCCAGGGAAGGTGCCCCTGGCAGGGGGATCCCACTCCCAGCACCAGGAATGGCTCTCTGCCTGCAGCCAGCCTGCAAGCGCTTCCGCTGCCAGCTATCCTGACGTTGCAGGCCCAGCGGGAAGGGAGAGATGGGAAAAATACCCCGGCATGGTTTTCCCAGAAAAAGTTTAGCTCTCCCCGGCAGAGAGGCCAGAGGAGGCCGTCCTTTGAGGACACGCCCGCAGCCCTTGGGCACGGCTGGGGAGAGCTGGCAGGAGAGAGGAGGGTTTTTTGGGGACAGTGGGAGGGTGCTGCCCCTGCAATGCTCACACAACACGCGATGACACCAGCACGCACGGGTTCAGCTTCACACCCCATCCACGAGCAGCTTCTGGGGACACCACTGACCACCCCGACCCAGGGACCCCAGCTGCAGACCCAGGGCAGTGCTGAGGGCAGGAGGATGCAGCTGCTATGGGGAAGACAAGCAGAGCCCCAGGACTGACACAAATCAAGGCTGCGCAGCCAGGACTGGCACTGTCACCCTCTGCAAACAAACCCAGAGGCAAGTGCCCCAATGAACACCCACTGCCCTGTCTGGGAGCCACAGAGGGGCAGGAGGTGGCACTGCCCCTCTGCCACTCCTGCAAGTGGCTGTGCCTGCAAAAGCATCCTGCTCCTGCAGAGAGATGGAGCAGCAGGTCTCTGTGCAGCTCTGATGAGAAGTGAGCACCTGGGGAGCAATTTCAGTCTCTGCATTTTAGGAGTAATTTCGCATGCTGACATACCAGCACCTGATTTCCATATAAAAAGCACCTTTTAACTTTGGATCCTTTCAGGCCAGAAGGAATTATTCCTAAGAGTCTGGAAGCAAAGCAGCAGAGCTCTCCCAGGACCCATGTCTGAAGCTTCTCCATTCTGCCAGCCATGTGGCTCGGGATGGTGGGAAGGCACAAACAGGCTCTCAGTGGAAGCTGAGTTCCCCATTCTGGGGGCTCCCAGCCCCCGCGCAGTAGGTGCAGCTGGACGGGGTGAGCTGAGCAGCTGACACGGGTGACACGGACCACACAGTACAGGCACAGGGGGCAATCCTGCCCAACTCCTGGATGCTGTGCTTACAGCATGCAGAACTCTCACAAGAGGCCTTGGTGCCCTTTGCCATTAGCCAACATAGCCTTTGGCACTAGGGAAATACTGAAAAAAACCACCCAAGAACCAAAGACCATCAGGCTGCTACAAACCAGGGAGGCAGAAATACCCACCAGCAGCTTGTGACAGATCTCTGCAGCCCAGACTGCTGCCTGCTCCCCACACCGAGGGACCAACTCCCCCAGCAGCCATCCAGGCTGCTCTTCACCCATGCATTGCCATAACCCAGCCGGAGGCAGTGCTGGAGCAATCCTGCCCTGCCTGCCTGCAGCAGTGAAACGGGTTTAACAGCTCCACCCTCCCGGCACTTCCCACCATGGGCCATCTTGTGAAACGCGGGGCTCAGGAGCAGGCAGGAGCCTCACTGGGGCCGCAGCTCTCCAGCACAGCTGGATCTCGGCAGGACTCCAGCGCTGCAGTCCTCACCCGGGCACCTCCTCCACCCACGGACAGTCCTTCACCACATCCTTGTGGAAAACCACCACGGAGGCAGCTCTGCCACCAGAAGTCTGACTCAGTGCTGAGATAGGGAAGGCTACTTCCCCAAACCAGACTGTCAGAAGTTTACCTGTGTTTTGGTTAGAAGGGAAAAAACATGTCCTGCAACAGGTCAGCAGGCTCAGAGGGTGTCTGTCCCCATGCTGGGGTTAGGAAGGGCTCCCATCTGACAGAGGCAAGGCCAGTAGGGAGCACAGGGGCTTGGCATGTCCAGCAGTAGACACACACCCATGGCTGTTTTGGTCACGGGAGTGTGCTACAGGCAGGCTGGCAACAGTCTGACCCCCCCAGGGATACACAGAATGGCAAACATGAGAGGTGCCCCTCTGTACGCTGTGCCACCGTGGGTAAACAGCCCCGCGCAAACAGCGCTGCAGATAACGCTACGGATGGGATGAAATCATTTCTCCTGAATCTTACCGGAACTGTCCTGTTTGAACAGGCTGTCCTTTCACAACTCACTCATTCATCACCTCTTTGCACTTACTTCTCAATATAACAATTAATCATTATTACATTTTAAACTTCTCGGCTGTGAGTATGATGGCAGAAGCCATTTCCCCGTGCTCGCAGTCACAGCATCCTCTGCCTTTGGTGCTGATTCCACCCTTGGGGACTGCCAGGTTCTTTGTCCTGCTCAAGTCACCTTCTCCCCATTGCCCTGCACACCTCAAGGCCCCAGCTCTGTAACCATGATCTGCTTCCTGGCCAATGCACCACTTGACTTCAGACACCGACTCTTCAATTGTTAAAAAACTCTCTAAAGACATGCAACAGGGAGCCAATGTCGGAGCCCAGGGCTGTTGGGTGACTCCCCCAGCACAGCCCTGTAGCTGGATGAAGGAGCCACTGCCAGGACTGAGACTTCCCTGGGGACAAGCTCTGACCTCCCAGCCCCCAGCACATGGGAGTGACTGCTGTACTAAGCACTGGAGCACAGGGAGAGAGACGGCCAAAAAATCAATCCCTGCTGTCAAGAAGTGACCTGAGACCTCAGGGCACAAGCAGGAGCAGGGAGGCTGCATTGGCATGCACCACGCAGGGCCATCAGAGCTGAGAGATGCTGCAACATCCCCAAGCTGTCAGCTCATGGTGCTCATTGTCTCGGGAAGACGGACGACTCCTTCCGATCATTTACATCAACCCAGAGAAAATGGTTGCCTGCAGAATGTCAAGCAGAGCATCAGTCATGTGAAAATCTCAGAAACTCGTATTTCAGAGCCTAGGGTTAACCCCAGCTCATACAGAATCCATTCAGACCAAAGGGACACCCTAGTTCGGTTTCCTGGCCCTAAGGCTGACATCCTTCTCCCACCAGGAGCCTTGGGGCTCTTGTAGGTTTCCACTGCAGCCCATGAGGGCTCCCAGGCAGCCAGGGACACACTCAAGGCTAGCATGGTCCTTGTGCCCCACTCCCCAAACAGATGGCAGCCACAGGAGGCAACTGCAGGAGAAACCACAGCCAGGAGTGATGTACTGAGGGCCAGCAGACTTGGCAGGAGTGGCTCCCTCCACGCTCACCAATCTTTCCCCCTGGCTCTGCTTAGCCTCCACCCAGCTCCTCCAGCTCAGCATGAAGGGGGAAACATCTCCTACTCTGCTGTGAGCACCAGGCATCCATCTCAAAACTAGGGAGCTGGACCACAGCCATTCACAGCAGCACAACCTCCCTCATGCCCTCTCCTGAGAGCAACGGCCCTGGAAATCCAGATGGACTTGGGACTTTTGGGAAAGGAGATCTGCTCTGCAAGAGGCAAGTCTCAACTTTCACACCCAGTCCCTGACTCCTGTCCTCTGCAGGTACAGTATTTCGTAAGAAAGATAATATCAAGGATTAACAAAGAAGAGGAAACTGAAGCTCTAATTACTGCTTTGTTCAGGAGCCTGGGTTCCCTGCTGAACCCTGCTTCATGCCCTACCCTCTCTTCAGGCCCTTCTCTCTCCCTGCAGAGTCCCTCTCCCCTGCTCATGCTCCCCCTAGGACTCTGGTGCACATCTCTGCTATTTGCCAGTGGTACCCAACACCAGGGTAACAGCCACAACCACTGTGAGCTCTTTCCAAATCCAGCACCGTGCAGGACAACATCCAGGTGTCCTGCCTCCCTGGCCAGGCAGGATCAGGTGTAGGCAGGAACAGCAACTGTGCAGCAGCCCCCGGGTCAGCAGAGATACCACGCAGAGAGCAAGGCAGCTGGAAGCTTCTCCGTGGGAGGGAGCAGACCCCAGGCTTCAAAGCTGGCTAAAAACAGAATAAGGCTGTACTTAACCCTGGCGAGGGCAGGCAGAGCCTTTCATCAAATGAGCACTGCTAACCACGAGCAAAGTTCTCAAGAGGAGGGCAGGGGTGCGGGGGTTTGCCAGCAAATGGCAAAGACCATTTGTACTGGGCTGGAAATAGCCCACACTGCAGGCTGGCTCGAGCTGACCCAACGGCACCAAAACGAGCTGACCCAATGTGGAATCCAAAAACTCAGTGAAGGAACACTCTCAGGAGTCCCAGAAGTGACTGATGACTGTCCAACCAGCTCTGCCACCAGCATTCCTGTCTCACCGCTTAACTGCCTTTATTTCAAGCTCCCCACTGCTGGGAGCACAGTAGACCAGCAGCACCCAGCCCTTCAGGATGCTGGTGGAAGGGACAGGAGTCTGGTGGGCTGTTTGGAAACCACAGCACAAAATGGGGAAGCTGGCTGTGGGAGGCTGGAGACAGGGCTGGGCTCCTGGCCTGCCTGCTAACAGGTTGTTATCCAGCAGAAGAGGCCGAGCTGCCTTCATGTGCTCAGGCCACACACGGCCACAGCAGCACCGGCAGCGTTGTCACTGCAAGGTGAAGTGCTGCCTTGGCACACAACAGCTGCTTGGACAAAGGAGAACCCATTAGCAAATTAATTTTTAACCTTGCATTTTGTCTGTTGCGACAACTGAAGGAGAAGAGCTCTTGGCAGACAGAGCTTTACTTGTATCTCTTCAGAAAAGAGCCAACCCCAGCCTGCTGAGGTCTGGGCAGCCGAGGGAGCTGTGCCTCCCTGGCAGAGGATCCCAACTACACATGGGGTCTGGGAGCAGATATGCACCAAGGGTGGGATGATGGCATATTTAACTCCACCAGCACAGGCTGATGAAGCACAGAAGGAATGTTCCATCTTAACACCTCCAGCTCTCCAGAACGTGGAGCTTTGAAGCACACGCCCCTGTTGTGCAGACAGATGTCAGATGAGAAACTCTGAGAGCATCAGCAAACCCCTTAAAGTCAGCAGAGACAGCCACAAACAGCACTGCATCCTGCAGCGAGGGGCTGGAGGGCCGAGCAGACCAGGGCACAGGGAGTTAACAGCAGCTTTCTCCCATTTCTGTGGTTCTCTAATACAATTAGATGCCACAGAGGCTTGGCTGGACTTCTGCCCATTAACCAATTACTCTGATTACAGCCTGTGAGGAGAAGACCAGCATCTCAATAGGGTCCTTCTTCTACCTCTGCAGCTTCACATAAACCCAGAAGCCCCCCCTCAAGCAGGTGCACATACAGCTTTGTGCTGTATTGCCCAACCTGGCACCTGGCAAAGGCCACAAACACCATGTCCCTTCCTTTACATCGGGACAGCTCCCAGGCATACCCACAGCAACTTTTCTGGCAGGGGAGAGCAGAGCAAGTCTGCTGCAACCTCTCTCACAGGAGGCTGATTCTGGTAAGCTGATGATCCTGATTACAGATCTACACAAGATGTATGAAAGTATCCTGGTACACTGGTCCAGGCAGTGACAACCTGATGCATTGCACATGGACAGCAAGTTGGGAAAGACTGGGAAGGGTGGACAAGAAGGAAACATCCTGTCCTCCCCATCCTAAAATTGGATTAAATCCTATTTAAAAGACCTTTAAGTCAAAAGGCCTGAAAAAACCAACCCATTTTGAGGTGGGGCAGCAGAGAGGGGCACAAAGGTCTGGCGAAGCCTGGCCTCACCGAAGGGTTCACTTGAGCGAGAAGGCACCCTCTCGCTGGAGACTGCCTCCTCCTTGTGCCCTTTGGCCAGGCAGCCGAGTGATGGCACAGTCCCCTCCCGGAGACGTGACCCTGGGAGGTCTCAGCACCCTATGCAAGCTTCAGCGGCCGCATCCCCCTCGGGCAGCTCTCCCGGTCCTGCGAGGGAGGCCGCCCGCCGGGGCGGGGGCACGGCCGGCGGGCAGAGCCGGAGCGGCCGCGGCTCCGCTCCCCGTGCGGGCACAGCCCCGCTGCTCCCCGGTCCCGCTCCTGGAGGCCCGAGCTCTGCCCTTGGAGGGGAGCAGGGAGTTGGACAGACAAACAAAGGCACAATCGTAGGAGGGGGAATTGGCTGGAAAACACAAAAGCTTTAAACATGCCAATCATGTCGAGGCTGCGATGGCTCATTTCAAAACAAAGACGCTAATCTCCACTCTGGGAATTGACTTGCGACTGGCAGGAGAAACCAGGGAGCTAATGAACAGCTACAAAGGAGTTTAACAAGCCTGTGACTGTCTTGGACTCCATTCAGCTCAGAGCTCGAAACAGCCACAAGCAGGAGGCAGAGCATTAACTCTGCAGTTACTGCTGCACTCGGAGCCTGTTTTGATCCCATGGAAGTGGTCAGAACTGGACGGGAAAACACGCCCTGATCCATGGAGACTGATGCTCAGGCACAAAGAAGTGACCAAGCAGCCCTCAGAGGAGCTGTATCAGCGCAGCCTGTGGGACACAGCTGGGGCAGGGACAACCGACTGCTGCTGCTCCAGCACTGTCCGTTAACACCTTCGGGGGAGCATGTGGGGTCCTTGCTGCCACCAGCCTCTCCCATCAGTTCCGCTCCCTCCTGCTGAACCCCGCTGAACCCCGCGAGTGCCGCTCGCCCCGCGTCACGTCCGAGCCCACCGGCACCTTCTCGGCCGGACCACCGGGTGCAGAAACAGCCTGGCAAGACGCTGGGGTCTCGGCGGATAGCGGGAGCCCCGGAGCCAGCATCCAGGCTCGGGATGCAGCTGCGGGAGCTCTTTGGCTGCGGCCGAAGAGAAACCCCGATCCAGCGGGGTCCCCTTCCGCAGGCAGCGGGAGAGGGGCGGCAGTCCCGGGATGGAGCAGCACCTGCGGGAGCGCCACCGCCCCGGGGCGGGTCCGGCAGCCTCCGCCCAGCCGGATGCCCACGCTGGCAGCGGCGGGGCGAGCCCCGTCCCC
>VZTG01008234.1:4004-21723 GCA_013397845.1 Melanocharis versteri | reverse complement strand
GGGGACGAAGAGCCCTGAGCTGGGCTCGGCAACGCAATATATACCGATGAGCAGGGGTGGGGACGCCGTCCCTGTATGGCGGGAACAGGGGGGTTATGGGAACAAGAAGGTGGGGGGGAAGCGCACCACAGCAGTGGAAGACTAGGAAGTGTGCAGGGCAGGCATCATGCCATCTGGGCAAATGGGTGCCCCAAGGCAGCTGTTAAAGATGCCTGGGGGCTGTAGGACCATGGCAGGTCCCTGAGAGTGGTCTGCTGTTCATGGCCTTTGACCCAGGCAGGAGGCATTGGCAAGATGGGCTACAGGAGGGAGACTCATCCCTGCCTGCCTGAGGGACTGTGTCTTTGCCTGTCAGGTGTAAGCATGAAGCACAATGACCACAGCTTTGTTTTTTCATTCTTTTTTGTTTTTATAGAAAGTCTTTATTTCTAACAAAATAATAAATAAATAAATAAATAAATAACCGGCCAAATAAATAAAAAATTAAGTTAATTGATTAATTAAATAAGTAAGTAAACAGAGTGCTGTGGTAATTAGTGATTGGCATAAGAGTCTCACAGCAGTTCCCCAGTGTCCATGATCCCCTTCCCGTTCATCAGGTGAGGTTGCAGTCTGGATGAACGCAATAATTCCATGGGTAATAAGTACCATCTGTATCCCCAATGCCTCGCAGCTGTCCATGAGTGTGTAGCATAGAAATTTCCTCTTCCTTCCTCTCCAGTGGCCATGGTTTGAGTGTATGGGCTGTGCCACAGACTGACCCCGGTGTCACCACAGCCATACCCCTTTCCCCATCAGCTCATAATTTTGGCCGGAAGAGATGCGACTGGTACCGAGTGGTCCCAGCCTGGGTTGCTGATGTCAACCACTCAATCCATGACCGCTGGTGCTGGCTGGGGATGGGTGTTTGCTATCCGTGGGTTTAGTGGGGCCCAGAGCAGCTCGGTGCTTCATTCGCCGTATGAGTCTGTCCACGTTATGGAAACAGACAAGAGCTTCGCGGCGGACGTGGTCCCAGGCGCAGGCGCTGTGGTTGTGGGCGTGGAGGAAGAGGTGGATGTCCCTGAAGTACTTGTTGACGGTGAGCAGCGGGTTGCGTGGTCCTCTGAGGAGCGTGGCGTTGTCGGGGAGGCATTGCTCGAGGTGGTGGATGTGCTGCTGGAGTTTGTTGAGGAGGTCGTTGCGAGGCTGGGTGGGCCAGTGCTGGTGGGTGCTGTTGGTGCTGAGGGTGTGGAAGAGGTGCTGGAGGATGCGCAGGGCGATGGCGGCGGCTTGGTGCGGGTGGAGGTTGTTGCGGAGGAGGGTGTCGGGGAAGAAGGGCGGCTTTTGGAGATCGCAGGGCTGTGTCGTCCTCGGAACCATGTTCTGGAGAAGCTGGAATGCATCCCCAGGATCGTGAGTCCGCAGGTGGTGGCACGGGAGGCCGGTGGCAAGAGCCACGATGAGGAGCAGGAGTGCCAGGGTGCTGTGCCGCGCACAGGGCTGTGACCATCCAGGTGCAGCCATGGTGGAGCTTCGGGTGCTGTGCAGGAGCCTGGTCTGGCTCGGTGGTCGTGGTTGCTTTGCTTGGGGTGCTGCCGGGCGTGCAGTTTTATTTGCCCGTGCCCAGGCTTTCCTTTCATCACCATCTTCTAGACAATTTCCCTTTTCAGTTTTCACTTTTGTTTTTTTCGTTTGCTTTCTCCTGAGGGCTGTGGTGCTTGTCACTGGCCGGGCGGGGGCACTGCCATGAGAACGGGAGCTGCCACTTTCTCGGGGCTGCTCCAGGGAGAAGCCTGGCTGCTGTGCTCTTGCAGGAGATGAGACTGTGGCTGGAGTTTTCTGGGTGGCTGTGCTGGGGAGGCGTTTCAGGATTGCCTTTTCATCTGTCTTGTTGTTGTTTTGGGTTTTATTTTAAAATTTCTCTACTGACCAGCATCTATTTTTTTCTTATTTCGTGCTTTAATATTATTTGTATATAATGTTGATTTTGCATGTTAGTTAATGTTTTCTTGTATTTCTTATTGACAAATATTGTTAGTCTCTCACTCTTTTTAAATTCTATTTCTATGTATATACATATTTTTAATACTTTTTATTATTTCTGCGGCATCTGCAGCTTTGCTAGTGCAAGAGTTTTTCCTCCCTCTACAAAGTCTTGCAGAATATTTTTGGAACCATCTCTCATACCTCTGTATCCAGAGTTAATTAGCCTTGGTATGTTGGTAGTTAGAAATAAATGTACCGGTGTCACAAAGGATTTTTCATCAACTATTCATGCAGTGTTTGTCCTTTCTAGATTTTGGGGTTTTTTTTAATTGTGTAGTGAATTTTTTGTGAAAATGTGGCAGTGTTTGGTCTGGGGGCAGGAGGAGGTGGGAAAATTTCTATTTCACGTGCCAGTCCGCTTACATATGAAAAGTGAAAGTGGGCAAAGTTCCAAGTGAGAGTCGTCACTACTTCCTGTGTAACTTCCAGCCTCAAGAGATCCCCGTGGTTGCTGATAAAGCAAGAATGGGATTTTCTCCTGAGACTTTTTTTTTAATTTAACTCAGTTAACGTGCGTATTGTTGCTGTAAAGTCTCACTGTGGATTTTTTTGTTGTTTGGGTTCTTTTGGTGTGTGTTACATTGGGATATACTGTCTTCTCTGTTCGTCTGTTGCAAAGATCTTACAAATGCGTCAGCTGGTGTGTGTGGTACCCAGCAAGCTGCTGGGTGGAACTTAAGTCTATTATGTCTCATCACTTAGCCTTTTTTCATCCTTTCCTGCCTCACTTTTTGAGCCTATCTGTGATATATCACTTTTGGCTTTAGGCAGCTTCTCCTTTTGTAGGTCAGGAGAGATCTGTGACATTTGAAGAGCAGAGTGTCTTCTCTGATATCTTCCTTTGGGCAGGCATGAACTGCAGACATAACTGCCTTGCACTCGTATTTTCTAATGAGTTTTTAGTTTGAATATGTGTATGCACAAGCAGGATACGGATATTCAGCACTGATGTGGTTTTCCCCTGCCTGAGGTGCAGTGGGAATAATTGCAACCCTTACACCCTCTTCTCATGCGGATTTGATTATATTTTGTCCAGTTTGTATAGGGGGAAAATGTTAGTGTGTCCGCTGAATTGTGTTCACATCTCTTCTCTAAATCATCTTTTTGTGGCATTTTCATCAGAAGCTTATGAGAGTGTTGCTTTTGAATAACCTGCTAAGACTTTTAATGTGAATTTAGTTGTGTTTTGCCAAATGATTCATGCTGAAATTCCTAAGGGGGAATTACCAGGGAAGGAAAGGTTGATGAAATAATCGCACCATTGCAGGTTACAGAAAGCAGCTACAATACTAAAATTTTGCCACATTATTTCATGTTCAGTGATGGAGGATTGGGTGTAGAAGACAGGGAAGTGATGCACGGAAGTGGAGCAAGGTGGAGGGTGCTGTCAACTCTGAGGAAACATTTGAGGTGTTATGGCATTTGCAGAGAGGGGTATGACAAAGGAGGAGACTTTTCCAGTGTTTGAAAATGTGTGGAAATAGATACATTACTACTTAAAGCATTATCTGTTTCTGGATTGGAGGCGGTGAGGAGCAGAACATGAAAATTAGGAGGGAAAAAATAGATTACCAGACCCACAGGTGGAGTTCACTCAGAGAGAGAAGGGCAAACTTCCTGTCTTTTCTCCCAAACTGAGGTCAAAATAGTGCTTTGGTTTTACTAGCATGTCCTGTCACTTTCTAGTAGTGCTTACCTTCTTGTAGAAGACCTAGAAGAATGATCTGAGTCAGTAGTTTCCACCTTTTTTATGCACCCTGTCAGAAAAAATCTGTGAGCGCTCACCTTCAATATATTTTTATTTCTGAATTATATACTTGTGCCCCTGTACTAATATATATGTTATAAAACATACACAAAAATAAAAATGAAAAAAGGAGAGAAAGGTTAAACAAACACTATTTTAAAATTCTCTTAAGTTATATTTATCAAAGGTGTGAAATCCATTCTCTTCCTGAACTCCAATGGGTTGTGATACATGCCCCACTTTGGAGACTATGACCTGAAGTCCCCTGTAAAGTAGTTTAAATTAATTTTCCAGTCATCCAATAGTAACTATTTTTCTCTCTCTTTTAATGTTTTTGCTGTATTCATAGCTGACATTTCCATTTTTAGAAAACATGGCATGGTACAAGGGCAAAACCCTTAGACTTACATCCATGTTGTGATTACAGTCCTGGCCTGACCCCAGGCCTTTGACCCACAATGCCCAGTTCTCTTTCAGGCAGTCTCTCTGGAAGATGACAGTTCAGAGCTGAGAGCTGTGTGGGAAATCACTTAGTTATTGCCTTTAACTTACCATTAAGAGATTAAATATTTGTATATAACACGAAAAGTGAATATAAAGTAGGTTTATTTTAAGCTTGAGCATCCAGGTAAATTTTCAGCTCTGCTGCATGATGTTAGGTCAGCTTCCACGCTTTTAGAATTTTCTTCTGTGTCTAGTATGCAGTTCATAAGATCTGTCCAGCTGTGTTACAGTTTCAGCTATTAATAAATGGTGTTGTCTTGTTCCAAGGATTACTATGGAATTACATTCCCTGCTCCTGCAACCTTGACAGGCAGAGATGGGAGCCTTGCTAACAACCCATACTCAGGTGAGTGCTAGTTAAAGATGAGGATGGCAAGTGGGATATACTGGTTTCTCAGTGCAGGTCATCCTGCTGTTGCTCAAAGAGGAGTTGCTTTTCCCTTCTGTGATCAAAGAAGCCCTTTCTTTTTCCTGCTCTTGCTCTTTAGCTGTCATTGTGCAAAGATGGTATTAATGCCATTCAGGATTTCAGCCAGTGGTTTTCATCTACTGCCATCTGATGACGGCTTAAAGCTGTAGCCATAGGCATTGCAGTTCCTATTAGGATGGTATTGAATGCTGTCAAACTTCCTGGTAACCAGCAAAAAGGAATACTGGTTAGGACTGAGGTAGAAGGGATTGATGTATGTCACCTCCTTGGTAAACATGTGAACATGCTGCTCTGTAGCCTGCCAGAAAATGCAAGTGTTTGTGAATTTTCTGCTTCATGATCACTTCTCTTGGGAGGATGTTTTTGGGTTAATAACTGAATTTCCCTTCCTACTTCTTCAATAAGGTGGTCCACGATGCAAGCCTTGCTTTCCTGGCCTTCAGCTACTGTCTTCAGAACTTTGGTGGTGTGAGGAACTGGACATCTTAACTAGTCATGCTTGACAAATAAACAGACATTGGCAAAAATATGCCCATCACTGCCTTTAAATCCTAACCTGCTTTCAGCCCATGAAGCTTAGCTAAACAGGTTAACCTCCAGGAGAGTCACACTTTAACCAAACAACCATTGGCTCTCTGGCTATTTACCATGCTTCTGCTTTTAGCATGTTTTATTGCAATGACCTGATAGTAGTGAGTCTGCTCAGACCATGTGAGATAGGTGAGTATTGGCATCTCTCTTTATCAATGGATTAGCCGTGGCATGGAGTTCTGTGCCACGAACAGGCAATATTCCCTGTGGCTGTCAGGAGCTGGGTGAGGGCTTCCCATGAACAACTGCAGGCTTTCAGGTGTAGGACGTGTCCTGTTCTGTAGTTGTCTGCTTGTATTCAGAGGATTTAAGTGCATTGAATTCTCCAACTTTGCATCATCTTTGATAGCTTTTCTGATCAGTTCTATCTTTCACAGGTGATGTAACAAAATTTGGCCGTGGAGATTCTGCCTCTCCTGCTCCTGCAACCACGCTGGCCCAGCCGCAGCAGAACCAGACACAGACTCACCACACAACTCAGCAGCCCTTCCTCAACCCGACCCTGCCCCCGGGGTACAGCTACACTGGGCTCCCTTATTATGCTGGAATGCCCGGTGTTCCTAGTGCATTCCAGTATGGGCCAACCATGTTTGTAAGTGTGACAGCCTAAACTGTAACCCTCCCTGCCTGCCTCTCCAACCTTCTTCCTCCAGGTTTTGCTTTCTCCGGCCCAAACACTCCACATCTTGGAATTACAGAAAAGTTTGGGTTGGAAGGTATCATCAAAGGTCTTGTTCCAATCCCCCTGCCATGGGCGGGGACACCTTCCACTAGACCAGGTCACTCAGAGCCCCATCCGGCCTGACCTTGAACATTTCCGGGGATGGACCATCTACATCTCCGGGCAACCTGTGCCAGTACCACACCACCTTCATGGTGATGAATATTTTCCTTATATCTAATCTAAATCTACCATCTTTCAGGTTAAATCAAGTGCCCTTTGTCCTGTCGCTACAGGGCCTGGTAAAATGTTTTTCCCATATCTTTCCTATAAGCCTCGTTTAAGTGTAGAAAGGTCACAGTAAGGTCTCCCCAGGGCCTTCTTTGCTCCAGGATGAACAGCCTCAACTCTCAGCCTGTCCTCATAGGAGAGAGGAGCTCATCCCCATGATCATCTTCGTGACCTCCTCTGGATCTGCTCTAACAGGTCCACAGCTTCCTCATACTGAGAACCCCAGAGCTGGAGTCTGTATTCAGTTGGATTCCCACTAGAATGGTGGAATAGAGGCAGCTTCCCCAGTAAGCAAGAGATCTCCAAAAACATGCAACATGAGAAGATAGCTGCAATCCCACCCAGAAGAAAACAAAAACTTTAAAAGGCCAGAACTCACAGACCCCTGTGCAAGTTTCTGTAAATAGCTGACAGCTGCATTTTGGGGGCCTGATGTTCCTGAAAGCCCTTACTAGTCTCTGGAGAGTCAAGGGGAGACCCAAAGCTGAGTCAGTGAGCTGAGGGAGCCTGGATGGAGGAGATGCCATTCAGTCAGAGAGCAGGGCTGGAAGTCTCGGGAGGAAGAAGGTTATTTGGGAAGAGGTGCTGCTCCAGGCAGAAGGGTAGATGAGGCTATTTAGGGCCCTGTAGGATAGTATTCTATGAACAGCCTCAGGCAGGATTTGATGTTTGCTTTGATTCTGTGGTTGTTCTTCTCAGGTTTGTGGGTAAAAATTTGCTGTTTACATTCAGCATATGAAAGAAAAACAGCCTTTTCTGGGGGAGGGTTGCACTGCAATCACAGGGACAGCTCTAGGAGAAATCGTGGGACACAAATCCACTATAGCAAGTTACTGCTGTAAGCAGTCCCATGCCATCCCAGTCCTCCCAACTCCCGAATGAATTCCCGACATGAGGTGGAAGGTGCCTTCCCCACTAGATGGCAGAGGGAGCCTGTGTTCCCCGCCAACGGCGCCTTTTGTTCCCGTCCTTTGTCCAGGTACCTCCAGCGTCTGCTAAACAGCACGGAGTCAACCTGAACACAGCATCGACTCCCTTCCAGCAGGCGAGTGGCTACGGGCAGCACGGCTACGGCGCAGGTAAGCCCTCAGCCCCCAGGTCCCCGTGAGCGCCCGCGGCGCCGCTCGCGCTCCGTAACGCCCTGTCTTGTGCACACCGGCAGGCTACGATGACTTAACGCAGGGAACGGCAGCTGGAGATTACAGCAAAGGAGGCTACAGTGGGTCATCTCAAGCACAAAACAAATCTGCTGGCACTGGACCTGGGAAAGGTAACACTTCGAGACTGCAGGTTCCTCTGGAGTGGGGTTTAGTAGGGCGAACTCCCGGTGCTGTGCAGTCAAGACAGCAGCCAGCTCTAAACAGGGTCGTGGTCCAGGCTGTTTCTCCATCTCCTGTATACAAAATGCTTTTCTAATGGCCCAGTTGTTCCTTCTAAACCTCATGGCTGAACTTTGCATAAAGATTTGTGTGGCTGATGCACAGCTTGGTCCAATTACACGTGTTAGAAATGGTAAGCTGTTTCCGAAGCCACAGCTTTCTTTGCTGAAGAATATAGTGATCCTTCAACAGTGCTGTGTTTTTGAAACTTGAGCAGTTCAGTGCTGTTGCTGAAATGATCCTTTGCCAAATCATAGCTAGATTTTAAGTTTCTTGGTAGGCACCTGAGACAGCCACATGTTAGGGAGGAGCAGGGCACTTCAGACATCTCTGGGCTGTTTAGCTGCTCCCTGTATACCCTGTAACTCATAGTGTTGTGTCATGCCTGGGAAGGTTTCCTTTGTGACCATAAAAGCTGAAGAATTTATCCAGCTCATACAAAAGCTTTATTCGACACATGCTGGTTAGATCTGAGAAGTGTATACTGGACTGCATAGCACTAGCTGGTTCATCCTCATGCTCAAGCAAATACCAAGCATTTGCTGTGCGTTTGAAACACCAGGTGATCACTCTCTCTTTGGTGGAGAAGCAATCCAGAAAGGAGCAATGTCCAAGGAGGGTTACAAAAGCTTAGAGCAGAGCCCTTGAGCCCAGTCCTCTGATTCACCAAACAAAGCAACCATTGGCTTTATTCTGATCCAAGTGAAATGATCAGAGCCACTCTTTATAAAACTGTGAATAAGTGCGTAGTTTGAGCCACCTCGATGGTGTTTCTGAGCCTGTTGTGGCACCAGCCAATCCGGGTGGAAACCAGTCTGAGCCAGTGATGCTGATTCTGTCAGGGCAGAGGAGCACTGCAGATTTCACTCTTCTGTAGGTTGTGGAAGCACAGGGGCTCAGATGTGTAGGAGATGCTGAGTCTCATCACTCAGGGCACTACTGGAAAGCTCTTGAATGCTGCAATAGAGCCGAATGCACCTCTGATCCTAGGGGAAAACTGGCTTTTTGTGAGCTTCAGCGAGTGTTCAGTGCAGCCAACTGCTGCCTTCTCGCATTATTGGAATCGGAGTGTTAATGACTGGCTGGGGTTGGACCTGGGTGATTTATCCCAATGGGCTTTTGCAGTGGGAACAAGAAGCTGAGCCCTTTCTTCTGTTCCTGTGTGGAGTGCTGTGGGTCTGAGATCATGGAGAACCAGCAGGGCAGTGCATCCCTGGAGGCTGCTGGAGGTGCCAGGAGCAAAGCTGGGGATCGTGCTGGCTGATGGGGTGACATTCTCACTGTTGGTGGCATTTCTGTTTTCCAGGTGTTTCTGTGACCTCAAGTAACACGGGTGTGCCTGATATCAGCGGCTCAGTCTATAACAAGACTCAGGTGAGGAGTGCTGGACCCTCCTCCCTCAGGGCCCAAGGCTGATGACTCCTATTCCCAGGCTGGCCAGTCTCAGGGTCAGCAGGCCACGGCATCTCTACTGCTGGCTCTGTTTGCTGCTGGAGTGAAGTCTCATCCTCTGTCCTACTGTTTCTGCGGTGTCAGCTTCTGACAGCAGCTGCTGGCAGAGCATCAGTGCTCCCTGTGCTGCACACTGCCCACGCTGCGCCATGCCAGCAGTGCCCTGGGTGCAAATGGAGTTACGGGTGTTAGCATTTTTAGTCCAAATAGCCCCCAAAGCAGGTGAGTTGAGAGGCTGTTCGCTTTCCATCAGAGGCATCAGGCAGTAGTGCCCACCTCTAGCACCCAAGGGTCTCTGTCCCATGCTCTTCTGTGGCCATTGCTCAGCGTGCAGCTTCCCACGCAAAGCAGAAAGTGCTTTGACAAGCTGTGCTGTGTATTGGGCTTATGTCCAGCTCCTGTTTGCTCCTCCCTGCACCCTCAGCAGGGGAAATTGGTGTCTGGCTGCGATCCATGCTTGCAGGTAGGAAGCCAGCTGTCAGCTCCGTGCTTAGGGGTCAAGCTTAGGCCAGCAGGAGGAAAATATTGCTGCAAGTTGCTGTGTTTTTGTTGGGCTGCCGTGGATAGGTTGAGTAATTCTAGGCTGAGCCCACTCAGGTGGGAAGGACTGATTAGGCAGCTCCTGCAGTCCCATGTCCCTCTGAATGAAAAGAGGTCAGGAAAAAAAACCCCACAATGTCTGTGAAAATAAAAATTTCAAGAGCCATTAGTGCAGAAGTACAGATGAGAACAGGAGCTGAAACTCATCATCTGGTGTGCTTGCAGGTATTCAGTGTGACTTGGCTTCCTCGTGGGGTAGGTGAAAGGTTCAGGTGATGTGTGTTTGGGCCACTCTTGTTCTGGCCGGGGCTACTCACACCAGTCTCTGACGCTGTGCCCGTTGCCCCCTGTGCAGACGTTTGACAAGCAGGGATTCCATGCTGGCACTCCGCCTCCCTTCAGCCTGCCTTCTGCTCTCGGATCGACTGGGCCCCTGAACCCTGGTGCTGGCCCGGGTTATGCTCCAGCCCCGTTTCTCCATATCCTCCCTGCGCATCAGCAGCCGCATTCCCAGATGCTGCATCACCACCTTCAGCAGGATGGGCAGGTGAGTCAGCCCCTTCTGCCTCTGCAGCATCACAAGAGCACATTGCTCCCCCATCCCAGCAGGGTCTTGGGTTGTTTGTTTCCTTCTGTTGTTTGCTTTGCTCACCAGGAAAGGGCCTTGGCAGCAGTGGCTGTTGACCAGCTTCGGGAGGGAACCTCATGAAGTTCAGCGAGGGGAAATGCCACATCCTGTCCCTGGGGAGAAAACAGCCCCGTGCACCAATATATGTCAGGGACCACCCAGCTGGAAAGCAGCTCAGCAGAAAAGGCCCTGGGGGCCTGGTGAGCACAAGCTGACCATGAGCCACCAATGCAGCAAAAAAGGACAGCGGAGTCCTGAGCTGCAGCAGGCACAGCACTGCCAGCGGGCCAAGGGAACTGATCCCTGCCCTCTGCTCAGCCCTGGTGAGGCCACAGCTGCAGCATCGTGTCCAGTCCTTGGCTCCCCACTGTGAGAGAGACATGCTTTTGAGTGTCCAGTGAAGGACTTACAAAGGGCCTGGATCATTTCTCCTGTGAGGAAAGGTTGGGGGAGCTGGGACAGTTCAGCCTGGAGAGCACAGAGAGGAGATCTCATCAATGTACAGAAAGGGAAGATGTAAAGAGGACGGAGCCAGGCTCTTTGCAGTGGTGTCCACTGACAGGAAGAGGGGTGGTGGGCACAAACTGGAACACAAGAGATTCCCTCTGAATATCAGAGAAAATGTTCTTGCTGGGATGGTGACCAAGCACTGCCCAGGAAGCTGGTGGAGTCTCCATCCTTGAAGTTGTCTGGAGATGGTGCTGGGCAACTGGCTGTAGGTGATCCTGCTGGAGCAAAGGGGTTGGACAAGATACCTCAAGAGAGCCCTGCCAGCCTCAGCCAGGCTGTGATTGTGTGAAGAGCCCATCCTGCTCTGGCTGGGGGAGGATGGTGTGTGGGGTGTGAAACCAAGGCAGGTGCTGTTGTCCCATGTCTGTGGCAGGAGGGCAGGATGTGAGCACTTGTGCTGTGATTCTGAGGAAAATCTCACTCCCTACAGGTTGCATGTGAGCTCCAATTTGGTTTCACCTGCACATGTGTTTACTTTCCTAACACTAAATATTCCCTGAAAAAAACAGTGTTCAGCCTCAGAATCCAGTAATAGGACATGATTTTGTGCTCCAAATGTGTGACATCCTTGTCTGGTGCACCACCTTGGCTCGCCTTGGGAAAGAAAGGTCCTTTGCTGTACCTGGCCCTGCTCCTCACTTGCCTTGTGCTTGAGCCTGTTGTGGGTGGGAGGCAGTGGGATGGTGCATCCCCAGCTCCTGCTTGCTGTGTCCATGGTTGCTTGGCCTGGACTGGGGAACGTAGAGATGGTGTAGGGCAGAAACAGATCTGTTCAGGGGGGAGCATCGCTGCGCTGCTGGGTGTCAGAGCTGTCCCTGGCGATGCTGGGGTGAGCTTATCTTCCTGGGAATGCCGGTGCTATGGCAGCTGATGCCCCTGTCTCCTTTGTTTCCCTTTCCTAGGGTGGATCTGGCCAACGCAACCAACCCAGCACCATGCAGCAAAAGTCTCAGGCTACCAAAACCGCCTATGGCACTTCTCCATACTGGACAAACTAAATCTGAAACCGGGGAGGGGGGAGAGAATGAAAGGAGAGGAGGAAGAAAAGAAAAACAGAAAACAAAAGAAAAGAGAAAAAAGAAAATAAAAGCCGAAGCCCATTCCTGGAATTATTAGGAAAAGTAACTGCGCAGCCAAACGTCCGTGCGGGGAGAACTGCAGCCAGCCAGCCATCCTCTGTGTGACTCGCCTGCTTCCTCTTTGAGTTGCTGTTATATGTAATATATTTATGTATGTATTTGTAAATGTAATAGAGCCTAAATGTGGTTTTCTGCATCTTGCAGCCTGTTTTATTTTCTGTGTAGGAAAACTAATTATTCATTTTCCATCTGCACCAGGGCATCCTTCTTTGTTTCTTTTGTATTTTAAGCTCTATGGGTTTTGTAACTCTGTCAGACAAACTCCGCCTTTTTTTTTTTTGGAGCTGGAGCCCATTTATTTAATGCAGTTCTAAATTCAGACAAATAAGGAGACTTGCCCTCCAAAAAACCCAAATCAAGATGTGTCCTGTTGGTTTGATTTTGCCCCCCAGCCCCCAATATAGCTGTTACTTTAGAGGGGGGAAATAAAAGAAAGAAAAAAGAAAAATGTTTTGTGGGCCTTCCCCTTTCTTTCATTTCCTCCCTCCCTCTTTCTGTGGAAGACAAGCTCTTGTGGGCAATTTCATCACTGTGGCCTTGAGCTGCAGTCTCAACTTCTTATTTTTCAATTTTTTAAACAATAATAATAATAAAGAAAAAAGGACAGGTTTTTATTTTTTGTTTGTGCAGGGGTTTTTTGTTGGTGGTGTTGTTTTTCTCTAGCAAGAGACTTTGGATGGCTCAGTGTGTCCTGGAACCTCCTTTGCATCATTAGAGGCAAAAACTATGTAGCGGTTTCTTAAATAAAAGTATAAGCTGTGTCTTGTACCTCTTTTTGCCCTGAGCCACCTCCTCGGGGAGGCCAGAGCTACTGGATGGAAACTTCATCTGTCCCTCCCCACTTTTTTTAAAACAAAGACCTTGGAGACAATTGCTGGTCCTTCTTGTCCTGCACCAGTGCGGTGAATGTTCTAGGAGTTTCATTTTCTTTATAGCCCTTCCTCCACCTAATAAAGATCTGAGCATACCACTGGTGTTTGTCTGCATTTTCAAAGGCTCCAGGAGCAGTTTTACTTTTACAGCCTGTCCCTTTCCACCTGCTCCTGCAACAGCAGCCGAGCTGGGAGGGTAAGAGCAGCAGGTGGGTCTGACAATGGTGAGTTCACCTGTGTGCTGAGAGCTCTCAGGCACCCACAGCAGGGATGGGATCGGGGGCAGCAGCCTCACTCCTGCCAGGAGCAGCCTGTCTCTGCCTTTGGTGTCTCCTGGGGTGGTGCTCCGAGTCCCTGTGAGCAGCTGGGATTGGTAGGGATGGAGCGCAGCCACAGCTCTGCCCTCTCGCTTTGCCCACAAGGTCCATGGGCTGCACTGGGAGGAAGGGCAGGGGTGTGAGGGCTCCCGAGGGAGATCTCCTGCCTGACTTAACCTGATCATCCTGTCCCTGTGCAGCAGAGGAGGTGGGTAAATATGACGCACACAACAAGCAAGGGGATTTTTTTCTTCCGTTATCCACAAGAAAAAAGTCTGTTTCTACCCTGAGAACCGTTTTCCTTTCTGTTACCAGCTCTTGGGCCCTGTGAGAGCAAGTTGTCACCCAGGCCTCCCCCAGTCTCTGAGCAGCACAAGAACTATGCTGGCATTCCTGGCTCAGGTTTTGACAGTGGTTAAACTCCAACAGCTGCTCCAAGCCCTTGGCAGCTGCTGCCCTGCTGCCACTGGCTTTGGGGCCTGAATGTCAAGGAGGGCAAAAATGTTTCTGCAGGCTGAGGCCTGTCAGCTTGTACAAGACTGCACCAGCAGCTGAGCCCTCACAGCGGCAGCACCTCATTTACCCCCTTCAAAACACAGACTTCCCCAGAGCTGCCTTCACTCTCTTGAGGTCTTGTTTATAGACAGCCAGTGCTGCCCCGCAGGTGTAGCTCAGTTTTTGTGTGTGTGTGTGTCACAGTCCGGAAGCAGCTGGAGCTGGGGAAAGGCAGCAGGGGAGAGTTGGTGCCAGCCCCCGAGCCTCAGGTCCCACATCTTCCCAGCTGCTCTGGGGTCCTCCCCGCAGGCAGAGCATTTCCTTCAGCCACAGGCAGTCTTCTCTCTTCGTGAGACTCAACAAAATGTTTCTCCCATCCACTTCGGCAGAACTTGCCTGCAGCAATTTCCTCTCTAAGCCCTGTTCCACTGATGGCATAGCCGAGGTTGCCCAGCTGCACTTGGCCATCAAGGAAAGGAGGGGAAACCTCCCTTTTGCAGCCCTCCGGGCTTACCCAGTGCAGGACAGGCTGGAGCCTCAGCCCTGCCTTCGGTCCCACACTGCTGCTGGAGGAAGCAGCTACTGGCAGTTCTGGGCAGCCCAGTGCTGTAGGGTCAGGCAGGGGATACAAGCAGGCCAGATCCCAGACAGCACCATCCCTCTCGGTCCCGTTTCCTAGTATGGAGACTCCTTTGGGAAAGCAGCTCCAAAATGCCATCGCCCTCCAGCTCAGCTGTGCAGCAGAAGCACTTGGGCCCAAGCCACATTTGACTCAGCAGTTGCTGTGCTGCCATCGATACCAAGTGCAGCCAGTGCAACTCCCTGACACTTGTCCCACTAATTTTAGCTCGACTGCAGCAGCCGGGGCACTGCAAACACCCTGCTCCCCTCGTGAGCCTGCAGGGAACAGCATGGGACAGGCAGGGCTGGCACCCGGGAGGGCTGGCAGCCATGACCTCCATGTCTCTGCCAAAGCTGCTCCCTGACCCAGTGGTCAAACTCCTCCACCCTGTCCAACCCCTTCAGGAGCACCGTGCTCCTGCCCTGCCAGGACACCGGCCACCAGCAGCTCTGGCCCGAGTCCTGCGTCCCTGCTCCAGTCACATGAATCCACAAACCACCTTCTCACTGGTCTCCTCCTTCCTGACTTAGGAAGACTAAATATAACAGCAAAGCTCTGGCCTTTTGCCAAAGTCCTTCTCTAGATCAGTTTGTTCTTTGGTCTTAGGTGCAGGCAGCTGTCAAACAACAGCTTCATTTTGCAGTAAACCTATAGATACTTGTGTATAAATATGTCTATTGATACCAGAGCAGCAATGAACTAATGAGCAGCTGTTATTCAAAGCTTTGAGTAACCCATGCAATGCAACCAGCTCAAACATGGAAGTAACAGCACAGAGATATTTTCATTTCACATTTTTATTAGTAGACAGATGTGCAGAAAAGACAAAATATAACTACTAAAGGAGAAGACAACACAAAAAATGCATCAGTTAATTCTTTCTGGTAAATTATACTGAAGAAAAAAGGAAAAGATCTGGGAGTTCAGCTAAGAAAACTACTAAGAAATCTAGTGTACCCTGCTGGTTTCAGAATGGTTGAAAACTGCATTTGAAGGGACATGTAGCTGCAAATGTAAACGCTAATATTGGCTGAAACAGGAGAAAAGGAGTTAAGAAAAAACCAGAATACACAGAGCAGGTAAACATTTTTCTGCAATCTTTTAAATAGTTTCAAAAAAAATCCCCTCATACTTCAGTTGTATTTCAAAAAAAAAGGAAACCAGCAAGTCAACAAGCAATGACACTGCACAGCTGCACAGGACAGTGGGGAAGAGAAATTAGTCTGGTTAATGTCGGAGCTCTCAAAAGAGGTTGCTTTTTTGTCATTAAAAAAGGGTAACAGAAGAGTCATAATAATGCATCTTACAACACCAAGCTTGGAAATACAAGTCACTGGAGAGTATACAGTGAAGACGGTCAAAAGTACAAGGGAAATCCTGAAAGATGCAGTATCCTCATTTCCAACCAAGCCATCAGCAAAGCCAGCGTCGCCACCCTCTGCTCCTTCACGCCCCACAGCCGCCTGAAAGCTGGAGGTTGGTGCCCCTGCCCTGTGCGGCCCCGAGTCCAACTCTGCAGCCGACAGCACCAGGGGCCCATTTGCCAACCCTGGCGCTGCCCTCGCAGGGCTGGCGTGAGGCTGGGGGTGCCCTACCCTGTCACTACACGCAGGGGAGCCCCCCTGCAGGCTCCAAAAAGCACCTGGGGCCGAGCCAGTCCTTGCTGGAAGAAGGCCGACACCTCAGGAGGTGCAGCTGCCTTCCCAGATGATAACATGCAAGCGGGAGGGCAGGCGCCCAGGGAGCGCCGGGAACAAGGAATCGCCCCTCGGGCAGCCTTCGCTGCCTGCGGGCAAGAGGGCTGCACCGCCGGGCAGGGATCCCTGCCAACTCCAGCCAAGCAGCGGTTTGGAAACAGATCTGCCTCGCTCGCTTCATGCGGAGCCCCGCGGGCTCTCCTCCCCTCTCTCTCAGGGCAGCGCGCTCCGGGCTGCTGCTCAGTCTCGCCCCGGGACGCGGCCACGGAGCGGATCCAGAACAAAGCCTGCTCCCACCGAAGCACCCCCGAGGGACCGCGGCTGGTGACGCACCATGGAAAACCCTGAGAAACACGGAGGGGAGGCGCAGGCTCCGGTCAGGGTGTCAGACTGATGCCTCTGTACCTGCGGGGACCGAGGGTCTCGCCCAAGCAGGGCCGGCACCTCCGATCTGCTCCCGGCGCTGCCAGGCTCGGCTGCCGACCCCGGGATCATGCCAAAGGGGAACTCGGGGCACTGCACCACAGCCAAACACCAGCACGCTGCAACGGGGGGAGGGCCGAGGGCCAGAGGAAGAGGGTTCTGGGACAGGAACATGCAGGATCCCCCTGCCCACGACGGAGCGCCCTAAGCTCTGCCAAGGGCTCCCAAAAACATGCGGGAGGCTGAGCGCGGGGCAGCACCTGAAGCACACTGCTGAAGAGCCTGTCAAAACCTGCTGCTGGCCTGCTCTGCGGCGGGGCTGCGCCCGCCCCTGTGCCCCAGGGAGCCGGGCAGCGGAGAGCCCAGCTCCGCCGCGCAGCACAGGGACAGCCCGGACTCGCCGCGGCACCAAAGCGAGCTCCCAACGCGGCCGGCCCCGCAGAGCCGCTCCTGCCCACAGGTGACCTGCACAAGCGACAGAAGGCAGCTCCAGCTGCACAGGGCTGGGGCTGCAGGGAGCAAGGGCTGCCGGCCGGCAGGGCGAGGGAGGCTGCTGGTCTGTCCCACTGCCAAAAATAAGTCCATTATGAACAGTGGCCCGCTGGGCAGCAGGATGCACATCTGCTCTCCTCCCTCCGGAGAGGGGCAGCTGGCAGCAGATCTCCGCAGAACAGCTAAACTGAACTTTTCCAACCCTATCCTAGTCTGAAAAAAGAAAATTAAAAAAAAAAATAAATAGCAACCCAGGGCTCAGTTGTACAGATGTGACGTGTTAAGTGTTTATTTTAGGGTTCATATCACAAGCCTTTTCCAGAGACAAAGCTGATTGTGCCCTCTGGGGCTCCAGGGGCCAGCTGTTTCCTAACGTAGCAGGCTGAAAAGGAATACTGTACCTTTCAGTGACATCCCATCAAGCTCAACACACAGTAGCTTTACACTCTCCGCCCCACACCTTATAAAGGAAAAGCCACCACCACAAGGCTAAACGAATGTACACACGCTATTATTGTAAATGGAGCAGCTAAACCTTGGCAATTTGCTTCGTGGGGATTTTTTTTTTCTTCCCAGTAAATGCAGCACTTTGAGCTCCTGAAAACCCGGCTTCCAATGGGTTTGTTCCAGCTTTAAATACATTAAACATCTCAATGCAAGACTGTATTTCATTCAAGAATCTAAACACGAGCAAACCTGTTTTGCTGTGAGCGTTTCGTAGAGAAGTGAAAAGGGGAGTTTCTTTTTTAAAAAGAAATTGTAATACAGTGATGAAAGGGTTAAGAATGCAAGAATTCAGACATTCTGTGGAGGGTCTCTAAGAGGTCCATAAAAAAGGAGCGAACAGATCCATACAACAGGAGACAGCAGGAGACAAAGTTTTGTGTTGGGTTTTTTTTTT